>JAQHUG010000070.1:1075991-1099949 GCA_028555095.1 Dicrostonyx torquatus | reverse complement strand
GTTGAAGTACGCAGGTCGGCGATCCGCGCAGAGAGAGGGCTTTCCACCTGGGTTTGCCATTTTATACATCTCCTGGGACCTGGTGGTCCGGCCCCATTAATTAATGGAGGGGTGGCAGCGGGGTGTGGTCAGAAGCCAAAATGGTGAAGACCACACCCCTTCATTTACTGACCAGTTACAATTAAATAGTTGGTTAATAAAAGTTAACTATAAAATTAAGTGCATGTATACAACCTTTTTTAAAAAATCCAAGTTTATAAGACTCAGACTTTTCAGAATATATTTTTGTTGTTGTTGTAGTTTTGCTTTTTGAGACAGTCTCTCAAAGTAATCCTGGCGATCCAGGAACTTGCTGTGTAGACCAGGCTGGCCTCAAACTTGCAAAAATAGTTTTGCTTCTGCCTCCATCTTAGGGTTGACAGCCGTCTATAGTAAAGTCAAACAAGGTACATTCCTGTTTGTGAGTAAATCTGTTTCTCAAGGATTGGGCTATGCCTACCTGTAACCTTAACCACAAAAGTTCTGTGTTGCCTGTTCCAGTAAATGGCAACCTTATAAACCTTCTGAAATAAAGGTTTTGATGATTTTGTTAGGCTTATGTTCTGCTTCTGGGATCCCTACGTATTTGCCTGCCTAACCCCCTTTTGGAAATTCCCTGCTCCTGAGCTGTAAAATCCTTATCCTCCCCACACCCAGTGCTGACCTCTTGAACCCCATCTCAGGGAGCAGTAGCCTGTGTATATAAATAAAGCTTTTTAAATTAATTTGGCCATATTTGGCTTGTGGGCTTTCTCTTTGCATCTATGGGATTAACACCTCCTGAATCAGAATACAAATTTACTGTAAGTTACTGTCCCACTATTAAATTTCTGAAGTCACAGACTAATGCATGCTGTCATTTTAAATAAAAAAAAGCTATTACATTGTATTTTCTTAAAAACACCATTACTCATCTATAAATAGAAGTGCATAAAATATTTCTTACTAAATTCTTGTTGGACTTGATGTACTGTTTCAGTGTTTAAAGGTTTCATAATTACAAAGGATTTTATTTAACTATGACTAAAACACGAGGCAAAGAAAGCCTGACATTTGTTTTTAAGACTAAAATGACAGTTTAATGCAGAACAGTTGACCTCTCGTTTCAATTTTAGAAAAATACCTTAGAGATACAAAGGCAGAGTCTGGTTAGAAGGCATGACGACACAGCTGACCTGTGTATAAAGTGTGTGCTCTCCCACGCTGGACAGAAACACCCAGCTGTTTCCAGTTCTAAAGATAGCAAAGAAGGCTAAAGAGATGCAGCCCATAATAACCTTTTCTCTCCTCCCTTCTATGGAGTACAGTTGTGTTGTGATAAGGGTAAATGGCTCTCCATGGAGTTTATATTATGGAAAGCAGGTGTTAAATCTGCAATGCTTACCTCAGAGACGAGATTCCTCAGAGGAAATGGTACACAGTGATAGCCTCTTAGCCACTCTGTGGGCGTGGTTTATTTCTTGGCATGTGGATTTTCAGATGTAAAGAATTTAAATTATTTTTATAGTTATAATCTCAAAACTTTTTTCTTAATACCTGATTTTTTTAATCCTAGGAAATTTCTGTCACATTATCAGAAACATTAAATATTTTCCCATATAAAGTAATTAGCTATAGTGTAACATGAGGGCTGGCTTGTTGTGGTTTCTGTCCCACCCGGTACCCCACAGCCAGCAAGCCCCAAAGAAAGTCACACAGAGAGTCTACGTTAGGTTGTACACTTATTGTCCCACTAGCTCAGTCTTCCTACCAGCTCCCATAACTTATATTAACCCATTGTCAGCCACATGGCCAGTACCTTTTCTCAGCTGGCAGCTTACATGTTGCCTCCTTGGAGATCTGCCCAGGAATGTCAGGGAAGCTTCCTGCTTTCCAGACGTTCTCCTGGCCCTTCCTCTACTTCCTGTCTGGTTGACCCGCCTATACTTCGTACCTGGCCAATCGGCATTTATTTAAAACATGATTGACAGAACAAACAAGTCTCCTGCACCACTATCGTAACCATCTTTAGGAGGTCAAGTTATGTGTGGAGCAGAATAATCAGTATTTGGTTAATTATATGCTTATGTTCCCTTATAATATCATATTTGTATGTAATATCTGATAAATACTGTTGCTAACACATTGCTTATTAAGAAGAAAAAGATTTCAAAATAGAACTTAATTTTGTAAAACATTTCCTGAGTATGGTTATTCTAGTGCAATTCTGCTCTCGGGTGTATTTTGGAGAGGAAGGTTGTCTTGAAAACAGACTGACCAGGTGTCCTTTACCACCTGTAGGTTGTCATGTGTTGCTTGATTCTTTTTGTTGACTGGGGCATTTCTTCTCAGAATGGAGTATATTGTCTTTGAAATTCCACCACCAGAAAGAGTGTCCTCTAATTTAGCACCGCATACTAACCTTGTGCTCATTTGCTTCCTACTTCTAACAGTTTGAAAGAAGGGCCTAGAGTGTGAAGCGATGTGTGACTGGCTAGGCCAGGCGTGCCCATGAGCGAATATGTGTAGATCATGGATAGCTGTATGATCTACACATGTGTGCTCGCTGCATTCAGACTTGAAAACCCTGCAGGCGGAAGTCCAACCATTGTCTGTGATTCTTAACAGCTCAGGTGTTCAAGTGCAATCCTGCTGTACGCTGGGTCTCGGGTTTTTCTCCTGAAAGTCTCTCATACTCCATGAGTCCTGTCACCTGATTAGCCCCTTGACATAGTGTTTGATCAGGTTTATTCTGAAAAATTAGCAGTAGGTTGAAAATAGTTTCCCATGTTTTAAATTTTTATTAAACAATTTAAATCTGTTTTGTTATGTTTAACTCCAAATATTTTCCTGAGTATCAGTTTCTTCATTTAAAGAGGGGGGCTGCCCCTGCTCTGAGGAGACTGTATTATACAAATATGTCTTAAACCCATAACATTTCTGGTGTAAAACAGAAGAGTATTATTAGTGCTAGTCAAGCTCCCAGTGACCTGTCATAACCTAAGCTGCTCACTGCTGTTATCTATAGCGACTTCAAAGTCTGAGACCTCTGAGAAGGACAGTGGCAGAGCAAAGAGAAGGGAACTGCCAGTAAGTGCATGTTCGTGCAGCTTCAGCTCTCCAGAGTTAGTTATGCAGTCTACAGAATCACTGGTAGGATTTCAGCTAATGTAAAAGGGGGAGAATGTGTTCCAGCCTCATGTATTCCGTTTTTAAAGTCTCTGCATTCAGTGTTACAGATGGCGATATTAGTTTCTTTTTTGCGTATTTGAATGCACACATCTGTAAAGCTTGTGCACAGCTGAGGTGATTGCTGGTTAGGACGCAGCTCTCTGGGAGTAGGGCCTTTCCTGTAAGCTTGCTTTGTGATGTGCTATTTTGTGGATCTATCTGTACTTTGTAGGATTTAAGTATTGTTCTCTTTCTTACAGGTTTATTGTAACTACACCAGCTCTGGAGCAGATGAATCAGATTTTGCACATCTTGTTTGTGTCACTGCCTTTCCTCTGGGCACTTGGGACCCTGCCGCCCCCTGATGCGCTTTTCTTTTGGGCGGTGGAGCAGGTTTTAGAGTTTGGTCTTGGAGGCTCGCCCATGTCGACTCACCTACGGTAAGTTGTTTTGTTTCGTGTTTTGAAGTTTGATGTAACTTCTGTTTTCACGTTTCATTATTTATTTATTGTGGTGTGGGGAGGTGAGTGCTCATGAGCTACCATGGCACTTGCAGGAGTCAGTTTGCTCCTTCCACCGATGGAACTCAGGTCGCGGCAGCAAGTACCCTTACCCATGAGCCAGCCTGCTGGTCTGAGGTCAACTCTTAATAACAGATTCCTTTCAAGTAAATCTTCTGCCTTCTTTCCCCACAGGTTATTGGTAATGTTCTTCGTCTCTGCCGGAACACCCATTGTGTCTTACTTCATTCCCAGCACGGTTGGGGTGGTTCTTTTCATGACTGGACTTGGATTCTTACTGAGTCTTAACCTAAGTGACCTGAGTTTGGCCTTCAGGCACGGTATGGCCAGGCTTAGAGTGGGAAACAGTCACGAGGCTTGCCCATGCAGCTGTGGAGCTGGGTTCTGGAGGAAAGAATGCCTGCTGGGCGTGGCTATGCTGGGCGTGGCTCTCCTGGAGGCGGGACTGCTGCATCACTATACTGGCTTCTCACCCATTTCCGAAAGCGCTCAGTCCGTCGTGGGCTATGTTTTGATGGCGCTACTTTCAATACTGTGGATACTGAGAGAAACTCAAAGCATCTACATCTTTGGAATTTTCCGAAACCCTTTCTATCCAAAGGATGTACAAGCTGTGTCTTTATTCTTCAAGAAACAAAAGAAGCTCCTGAAGGTTGGGATAGTCAGATGGATCTTGCTAACTCTAGGTAGGAGTTGCAGTCTTCTGACTCTTACAAACGGTAGTCAGGAAAGAACCTTCGTGTATGTAGCATGCCTAATGCTCTTTATGTTTCATTTTTGTTGTTGTGCATTAGTTAGGCTGTTCATTGCTTAAATGTACTCCTGAAAGCTATTTACCAAGATACACAACTGTGGCAGGAGATTCTGCAGGAATCAAGCTCACCTCGATTTTGTCTGTTTTGCTCCAGTGTCCCCCTTGGCTATGGTGGCCTTCCTCGCACTGGACAGCTCCCTACACGGGCTACACTCTGTGTCTGTCTCCATCGGATTCAGCAGGGCCTTCAGAACGGTAATCCTAGAATGCCTTGCATGGCACTCCCTGGGGCTGAGTGTAATGGTGGGTTTAGAAACAGTTTGCTTAGATTAGCGAATTCTACCTGAGAAAAGTGATCGTTTATGTTCTGTAGGTGTGGCAGAACACAGAAAATGCTTTGCTAGAGACTGTGATCGTATCGGCAGTGCACGTGGTGTCCAACACAGACTGCTGGTGGAACAGGAGCCTTGATACGGGAACCAGACTGTTATTGGTAAGTATATTGAGAGGTTTTTTGTTTTTTTTGTTTTTTTTACACACAATAAAACTCATCCATTTGAAGGGTTTTTATTCAGTAGTATATATTCAGAGTAGTTCAGCCATGATTGCAATCTAACGTTTCAATATTCCAAATATTTCCATTAGCGGCCATTCTCCATCCTGCCCTTCCTATCATATGTATCTGTTCCAGATCCAGCCACCACATCCCTACTTTTCTCTGTGTAGAGTTGCCCCTTCTGGATGAATAACCTGAGGTGTGTCGTAGAATGTGTGGTTTTTTTACCTGTCTTCGTTAGCTTTCTAGCATGCTCTCAAGGTCCACTCCTATAGCATGTACAGGTACTTGTTTGTTGTCAAGTAAATTCCAGTGTGTCCATGTACCATGTTTGCTTCATGCACCCATCAGATGATTGCTATTTAGGTTTCTGTCTTTTACTGTTTGCAGAAATATTACTGTGCGCATTTGTATACATATTTTTGTGCAGATGTGTTTTTATTACCCATGGAGATAGGTAGGTAGGTGGGTAGGTGGGTGGGTGGATGGATGGATACATAGAAATCTGGGCATCCACCTTTCACACTTCAGGCTACTGGCACATTGCTTTCCAGCCTGACTCTACCATTTTGGAAATGCACTATTAACAGTATATGAGGCTTTCCCAGCTGCTCCACATTCTCATCAACACTTGTTATCTGCTATTTTTATTATGACCATACTCATGGTGTAAAGTGCCATCTTGCAGTGATTATTGTTGTTGTTTTATGTTGGGAAACAGGAAAATGTTCACTTGAAGAGAAAAAGCAGGCATTTCATGAGGAACCTGTTCAACCTTCATTAATATGTCAGTCTTGTATCAGTCAGCATTCTGTGTAGATATTTTCTGTCTTATAAAGTGCTCTTCATGACTCAGCAAGTGTTCTTATCATGAAGGGGCTGGAATTTATGAAATGTTTCTTCTGTGTTTCTTTATGTAGTGTGATGTGTTGAGCTTTGATTGCTAAACCAGCTCTGTATTCCTAAATGGCCATGCAGTCCAACCCTTTTTATCTGTTGAGGTGGTGCTGAGTTGGCTAATACCTATTATCTGTGTTCTCAAGATGTGTGTCTAAGCCATGTGTATGCATGTATGTGTGGCTATATGGCTGCCTTTCCTTGTGATAGTGTCTGGTTTTCATATCAGGACCACATAAAATTAATTTAAAAGTATTACATTTGCTTATATTTTTGGGAAGAGCTGGTAAAAAAAAGATTGGTAGTGATCATTCCTAATGTTTTAAAATATCCAGTAAATATTAATATTTAAGTGTTTTATAGTTGATAGTATTTTATAATATTGAAGGCATCCAAAACTTAGCCATTCTGTGTGAATAGTTGGGGGAGTCATTATTTTCAGGTGTGTGCCCACTGGCAAGTCCATCAGGCTCCAATGGAGTGTTCCAAACTCAGTGTCACTAATGCTCCAGATGAAACTCCGGTAACAAAACCAAAAGTTGTGAATGGGGGGTAAAGATTTGTGGGGAAGAATCGGGACTGATGGCATAGGAGGAGATAGGAGAGGATTGTGGGAATGTAATCAGAATGCATTGTGTACATATAAAAAATTGTCAAAAAGAAAATTTACTGAATAAAAGGAAAAATAGTAACTCAAAATACCACTTAGCTGAATACATAGTATTGAATCATAAATTTTAATCATTGTACTACATTTTAGAAATGAAATGTCTCTAACTAGCAAACCTATATTTCAAATACAAAATACTAGTTTAGTCTTATTAATTCGGTATAGTCTAATTCAACCTTTTGTTGTCAATCTAGTCTTTCTTCCTTCTTCAATTAGCTTCAGTAAGTATGTTTCCTATAGTTTGTCCTAGTCCCATAATTTAATAGCTTGTGAAAAATTGTTTACCTGTAAAATTTAAGTAATGTAGTGTAACTTAGTGTTGTTGTTGTTGTTATGTTTTGGGTTTGTTTGGGGAGGGGTTGATTTTTTGAGACAGGGTTTCTCTGTAGCTTTGGAGCCTGTCTTGGAACTCGCTTGTAGACCAGGCTGGTCTTGAACTCACAGAGATCCGCCTGCCTCTGCCTCCCGAGTGCTGGGATTAAAGGAGTGCGCCACCACTGCCCGGCTTTTTTAAGACCAAACTTGGGTTGATTACTAGCCTCCTTGGTGGAGTGATGAGTTTGCATAAAAGATCCCAAGTGTGCACAGAACCAGCTAGTGCCAGCCGGGGTCTGTCTACCTAGCCTCTCAGGAGGTGGAGGCCGAGAGAGGCAGGAGTTCAAGGTTATCTTAAACTGCATAGCAAGTTTGAAGCCAGCCCGGGCTATATAAGATCCTGCCTCAAAAAAAGAAAGAATGTAAAAAAGATAAAACTTTTTGTGATGGTTTGAAGGAAAGTGGTCCCATAGGGAGTTGCACTATTAGGTGTGGTCTTGTTGGAGTAGGTGTGGCTTTGTTGGAGGAAGTGTGTCATTAGGGGTGGGCTTTGAGGTCTCAGATGCTCATGTCAGGCCCAGTGTCTCACTCTCTTCCTGCTGCCTGCCAGTCTGGATGTAGAACTCTTGACTCCTTCTCCAGTACCATGTCTGCCTGCGCTTCTCGCCATGATGATAATGGACTAAACCTCTGAACCTGTAAGCCAGCCCCAATGAAATGTTTTTTGTTTTGTTTTCATGAGAGTTACCATGGTCATGGTATCTCTTCATGGTGGTAGGAACCCTAAGATACTTACAAATGCAGTTTCTTGTTTATTAATTTTGAGATTGCACAAAATTATAACAAGGAATGGCTTGCTAGGACTGTTCCCTCAAAATACTGAGGCAGTAATTTAATTATTATGTGTTTATTCCTTATGTGATTTTTGAAAATTCATAAGGCATTTGCTAAGCCAAATAATAATTTTTATTTATCCGCAGATTGGTATCATGCGGGACCGTTTGCTTCAGTTCCTCACCAAATTGCAGTTTGCAATGACGGTGCTTCTGGCATCATGGACAGAAAAAAAACAGCACAGAAAGACAACCACCACTCTGTGTGTCCTCAACGCCGTGTTTGCGCCCTTTGTGTTGGTTATCATAGTCCTTTCAGCACTGCTGTCTGCTCCTCTACTGCCCCTCTTCACCCTTCCTGTTTTCTTGGTGGGGTTTCCTCGCCCAGTTCAGAGCTGGCCAGAAGCAGTGGGCAGCACAGCTTGTACGTGCACAGACACAGTGTTCTACCACCAGATGCTCCCCAGCTTGATCGCAGCACTGCAGGATGCAATGGCAGCAGGAAGTCTGGGTGAGTGGTAGGCTGTGCTCAGAAAATTCTTACTGATATATTTGAGGTATCCCCCCAAAAAAAGAACAAAAAGCAAAAATTCCTTTTGATCCAACCATAAAACAGGTTCTAGTACTTTGATGTATATGCAGAGACTAAATATCAAATAGAATTATTTGGAGGTAAAATTATAAAATAAAAATACTTAGGGAAAATTTTATTAGGGTGATTTGACAGCTTAAAAGGAAAACATTTGCTTAAATTAACTTGGATGACAGGCTCACTGCTGAAGCCTAGAAACATCTTTCTGCTTATAATTTCCACCAGCTCATGATGAATTTCTGTCAGAAGGAAGCCAGCTGCTTGTCACCCTGTAAGCCAGCCCCAATGAAATGTTTTTTGTTGAGTCACCCTGCCTCGTACATCCCAGTACGAGACCTCTCAAAGAAAGCAGGTGTGCTCTTTGCACAAACGGTGAGTGTGGACAACAGTGGAAGGTCCTCACTATCCAGCTGCCACTTATAGTCCCTGCAAGCAGATGTTTCGGAGGATTAGCAGCCAGCCCTGCTGAGTTCACCCGTCAGTCCCACAGCTGAATGAAGAGACTTACAAAACCCAAGTCCTACAGCTGTTACTTCTAATAGCAAAGACATGAAAGTACCTGAACTGTTTCTCAGCCAGGAATGGAGTACTTAGATTCAGCTGTATTCATACAGTGACTTCCAGCAGCTGTGAATGAACTGGAGCTGGTTGCAGTCAGCATGAATAAGGGGGACTGTGTTGAAAGAGGACCTCAGCTTTAAAAATATCCATACATCACAAATGATGTAAATTATGCAAAATCTCAAAACCATAAAACACTGTTCTAGTTTATCTTTCAGATCAGTGTGAAATTGGCTGGCATAATTTTCATGCTTTCCCTAATATGCCTGATGAATGTCTAGCATTTTATTCCATAGTTTCAACCTGGTCATTTTTCTGACAAACATAGCCTAAGTTTTTCTGTATTGCCACCTATGTGTTGTCTCTTCTGAGTGCTCCTTAAGAGTTAGACACCTCATGATAGGCAGTGGGTTCTCCTTTCTATTCTTGACCTAGTGATGGACAAAGTCATTGAGATGGGGGTCTAGATATTTAATTTTAAATGTTCATAGAAAAAAACAAAACAAGCTCAGAGAGTTATTTCTTTTAGGTCTCCTCCCTGGCTCTCATTACTTGGGCCGTTTTGAGGATCGTCTAATATGGATAATGGTCCTAGAGCGTGGCTATCCTTACTGCTGTGTTAATGTGAAGGTCAGTAACACTTGAACCTTTCCCGGTGGTTTTTATAGGGCATATGTACAATTTTCTCTGTTGTGGACACATCAAACAATTACTTAGCTTAGAAGAAGCGGCTCTTAGCTGATGATTTCTGAAGGTATTTTCAGGAAGCACATGCTGATAGCTGGCTCGTGCTGATTGCATGCTAAAGCGTGGTAACAAAGCCGACATTCTTTTCTTGTCTTTTTCAAAATTTATTATTATTATTTTATGATGTGTATGGATATTTCCCCTGCATGTGTGCCTGCATGCATGCCTGATGCTTACAGAGGTCAGAAGAGGGCATCAGATCCGCTGGAAACCAGAGTTCCATTGCACTCCCTGGGTGAGAGACAGTTGTGAACCCAAGTGCTTCTCTTTCCTCTTTAGGGGTTAGAATTGCAGGAAACATCCTGCCACACTGCTGAAGCCCAGAGAGTGGACGAAGTGTTTGGAAGCGCTTTTCAGCAAGAAGGCCCACAAGTGTGTTCCCTTAATGAGCACTTGGGCAATGTCTTGACCCCGTGTACCATTCTGCCTGTGAAACTGTACTCCGATGCCAGGAGTGTCCTATCTGGCATAATTGATTCTCATGAAAACTTGAAGGAATTCAAAGATGACCTTGTTAAAGTGCTTGTGTGGGTGCTTATTCAGTACTGTTCTAAAAGGCCCAGCACGCAGGAGAATAGTCACCAAACTGAAAAGACCAGAGGAGCCTCACCAGTGGCCCTGCCTGCCTTGAACACTTCACCATGCCCAAAATCCCTGGAAGACTCAGATAGTTTAAATTCAGACACTTTGCATGACTGGTCTGATGATAATATTTTTGATGATGAACCAACTATCAAAAACAGAAAAGAAAAACTTCAGTTCAAAGATCTAGCAGGTACAAATTTGCCTATTCCAGGGTCAGTAGACTCCCAGGGTGCAGATGATCATTCTGCAAGCACAGGTCCCAAAAATGATCTTTACAGGACGGTTTTACTGGGCTTCCCTGCTGTCGACAAGGGCCAGCGAGAAGATGTGGCATACATCCCTCTCGTGGAATTCAGTTGTTCGCAGTCGCACTTGCTGAGTTTACCTGAAGGATGGAGGTCTAACTGTACACCACATTCCAGAATAAGGGAGGCCAGCCCCTTGTTTCCAGAAGACTGGTATCAGTTTGTTTTAAGGCAGTTGGAATGTTTTCACTCAGAAAAGTCAAGTGTGCTGGAAGACATCGCAAAGGATAAAGCTCTAAAAGCCTTGTATGTCCATACAGTGATGGCGTGCTATATTGGTCTGTTTGGAATGGACAATGTGGCACCTAGTCCTGGACAGATAGTAAGAGTCTACAATGGTGGCTTACCCTGCTCTGGTGCCTTGGATTGGCTCTCAGAAAAGCCAGAACTGTTCCAGCTAGTTTGGAAAGCATTCAGGTAACTCACTTTGATTACACGCAAATTGTTCTTTTTTTTTTTTTAATCACTAGAAGATTCTTGCATTTATAATTTTTATTGTTTTCATAAAAATAAAGACTTGGTCTATAGTATGATTGAGTTGGAAACAGCTTAATTTCTACATTTCTGATTTTGTTTGTGTAGAGGATTTTTTTTTTTTTAGACAGGGTTTCCCTGTAGCCCTGGCTGTCCTGGAACTGGAACTCACTCTATAGACCAGGCTGGCCTTGAACTCATAGAGATCCACCTGCCTCTGCCTCCTGAGTGTTGGGATTAAAAGGTTGTGTGCCACCACTGCCCAGCAGTGTAGAGGATTTTAAAAATACAACTCCTTGCACTCCCTGGATGCCTTCATTTCGGCTGATTGCATTTCTCCCTCATTTTGTTTGTTTGGGGTTTTGTTGTTGTTTTTGATTGTTTCTCTCAGCGTTGAAGATGGAACCTGCATATCCTGCCTCCACTTCCAGAGTGCTAATGTTATAGGCCTAGTTTACATGGTGCTGGGGATTGAACCTGCGTTTTGTTGTTGCTAGGCAAGTACACAGCAGCCGAGCTCTGTCTCCAGCTCCATGTCCCTCAGTTTTTATCTGGAATGGATGATTTCATCTTGGGGGAGACTGGCCCGGAGCTCATTCTGGAGAGCCAGGGATGACCTGGTCACCATGTTTGCGCCTCTTCTGTGCTGGTCATTAAATGAATCACTAGAGTTGGCTTAACATGGGATGCTTTCACTTCAGAGTCTTAAAAATAGTCAACAAATAGCTTTCCTCTTTAAAGTTTACTATAAAATATTCTGAAATTGTTGGGTTTCCATTTCGTTTAGATATACACTGAAGCTAATGGTTGATAAAGCAAGCTTGGGTCCAATAGAAGACTTTAAAGAATTGACCAACTACCTCAGAGAATACGAGAGGGACTGGTACATTGGTTTGGTATCTGAAGAGCAGTGGAAGGAAGCAATTGTAGGAGAAAAGCCGTGCTTGTTTTCCCTGGGGTATGAGTCTAGTATGGTAAGTCATTTCCATGCATAAACCTTAACGTTTGGAAAATGTAGAGTGTTTGAAGTGATAAATGGTGTGACATTTCAGCTATTGATAGCTTAATGAAAGTTGCAAGGCATTCATAATTATGACTGTATAATCCGGTAGTGTAATCTAGAATAGCTGGTTCGTTTCCTTTTGTCAGCCGAATAGGGGGCTATTGAAAATACTGTGTAATTACTGTACAACAGCTGATCTATAAGACAGCTAATGTGTGTGATCTGCTATAGCGTAGCAGATAAAATATATAATATTTTATATTATATATA
The DNA here is from genome assembly GCA_028555095.1 of Dicrostonyx torquatus. NCBI lineage: Eukaryota > Metazoa > Chordata > Mammalia > Rodentia > Cricetidae > Dicrostonyx > Dicrostonyx torquatus. The sequence continues at coordinate 1,087,677 of JAQHUG010000070.1, read as the reverse complement.
TAAAATGTATAGTTGATAAAATACTTTGTGGTTTTTTTAATGCCCAGTTCAAGTGTAAGAATTACCACTTTAGTTCTAACCCCAAGAAGATAAATTAATTTGTGGGTGGCAAATTACTTCTTTTGCTGACATATATGCTTCATTTGAATCACACCCAACCATTGATAGTTCAGAGCTTCTTCAAATAGAGGACTTTTAAAAATACTTAGTCTTGTTCTTATTACATTTTAAAGTATCTTGATTGAACACAATATGAAAAATTGAATGTTATGAGCTTATTGGGGGTTTTCGGTCTGTCTATCATTACAGCAGAAATAAAAGTAGTTTGGTGTATATTCTGCCAACAAAAATGATTTTTAAAAATTACCTGGAAAGGTTATAACTATAAGGCATATAGCAAATAAAGAAACATTAGTTTAGAAAACTCTACTGAAAACCATTATGAAAGAGTAGCAAGAAGCCAGCATTTGAAGCTCATCTTGTTGCCTCCTTTCTCAGCGTGATGGAAACTCCATTAGACTGGCACAGCCAAGAACACAGGGCTCACCCTCCTCTGCTCCCAGTTAAAGGGGAAGTTTTCCTGGAAGTTAGGACATCAGTGTACTTAATCTCTTTCCCACTGTGACTGCTGAGGCCGAATTCCAGACACAGTCAGTTCCTTTCCGCCTAGCCCTTCTCACAGGAGGCTTCATCTTGGACATTGTACTCCAAGAACTTGGGCTTTGCCCCTGCTTGCCTCTTCACGTGAGAGGTTGTACACTGAAAGAGATGAGCTAAAAAGACCTGTAGTTCCTTTTGCCCACCACAGTGTTTTCTCCTGACAGTGTCTGTCAGGGAACAGCCTATGGTGGTTACATCTCCAGATCCAGAGCTCTGCCTCAGATATTTTGCACTGTAGAAAAGGCAAATCAGAAAATAAATAAATAAATAAATAAATAATAAATATTGAGTATCCTGGCCAGTGGGATATGAACGGTGGTCCCTGATAAACCTAGGGAAGAGGAATGGAGGGGCAAGAGATGCAAGGAATGACAACAAGACAGGCTTTCTGATCAAGCTGTCTAGTTTATTATTTCTCAGAAGCTGTTATATAGGAAACGGGCAAGGGGGAGGGAAGGTGTCAAGAAACTCCAGTTCTGCTGGAATTCAGATCTGGAGCCATCCCTAGCTCATGAGTAAATACTGAGGGTCTGTGATTGTTGACTAACAAAGGAAGTGTTAATTGTCTCTGAAGCCTGGTTCCTGCAGGTCTCACTAGGAGATAAGATGCCAGGTTAATCTCCTAGGCCCAGAACTTACCCTGCGGAGGTGTAAGATGGCTGTAAACAAAGGTACAGATCTCAAAATACAGGTCTTTGCTTCCGGAAATCAAGTGAAAGCTGAGCTCTGAAGTGCTCCCCAAAAGAAATGATTCATTAGCCTCAGTGTGGATACACTGAGGTGTGCAGTTGGTTAATAGTTATTAGATATAGTTACTATCATAATATTGTGCTGAAGTTCTGTCTGTATGTAATGAACTGATTGTTTCTGTCTCAAATTGATATCGAAACCCTTGCCTCAGTGTATTGGGAAGTAATTTGGATTTGATAAGATCATAAGTGTTGAAATGTGTGATGGGATTAGTGGCCTTATAACACAAGGTGACCTTAGACTTTCCTGTATGTGTACCATTAAAAGACAGAGGAGGGAGTCTACCTTCTCCAAGCCAGAAAAAGCCCTCACTGTAGCCTAACCATGTGAACCCTTACCACAGACATCTTGTCCTCTAGAAAACTGAGAAAACAAACCTTGATCAACTTCTCTCCTTTTCCCTCTCTTCTCTGTCCTCTGGCCATCTTTCAGCAAGAGTCTCTCTCTGCCCAGTTAGCTGTGGGATCATCCTGTCTCTGTCACTCAGACTGCCAGGACTAGAGGCCTGTGCCACAGTACTTGATGTAAATCTATTGCAACAGCTGAACTATGACAAAAAGTAATAAGGCGAAAGGAAGGAAGGAAGGAAGAAAGGAAAGCATATGGATCAGAACTGAAGAAGGAGCACTGTTTGCAGGTGGTACAGTCTGTTTTCAGAATGTAAGGAGTCCATTTTAAAACTATTCAAGATAACTGTAGGATCTAAGAAACTGGTCAGCATAAAAATCTGTGCAATGAACAAATCAAAATAAAATAAGGAAATCCCACTTATGTTACACCAAAAATAGCAAAGGACCTTTGAAATGGCTTAGCAGGTAAAGGCACCTGCCACCAAATGTGGTGACCTGAGTTCCATCTTCAGGACCCACATGGTGAAAGAGAATCAACTTTCAGAAGTTGTCCTCTCCATGTGTCCACTGTGACATGTGTCTGTATACACACACACACACACACACACACACACACACACACACACACAGTGAATAAAATTAAAGAACAAAATGCAAGCCAGGCATAGTATCTCATGCCTCGAATCTCTACATGCAGAAGGCTAAGGCAAGAATATCTGTGAATTCACAGCTGTCTAGTATAGTAAGACACTGTCTCAGAAACAAACAGGTAGAAATTTAATAAGTATAAAACATATACTCTGAAAACTAAAACATTGTTGAAAGAAGGAATTAAAATCTAAAAAAAATGAAGCTATGCATGTTTATGGGAATACCCAAGTTTGTGAATCAAACTATATTGTTCAAATGGTAATACCTGAGACTGGAGAGGTGGCTCAACAATTACGCTTAGAGGACCTGAGTTCAGTTTCCATCACCACTCACATGGCTCAATCACCTGCAACTCCAGCTCCAGGGCATCCAGTGCCCTCTTCTGACCTCCATTGGCAGTAGGCTTGCAAGTAGTACACAGACTTTGCACAATATACAGTATTGTGCAACACCCATGCACATAAAATATTTTTAAGTGTAAAATGGCAATACTCTTCAAATTAATCTGTAGACTTAACACAGTCCCATTCAAGGCCCGTTTGCCTGTTGTAAAAATTGGCAGAGTGGTTTTCTAGAACTCAAAGAATGTCAAGAGACTCAGAATAGCCAGGAAAATCTTTTAAAACAAAATTGGTGACCTCATACTTGTGAATCTCAAAATACGTCATAAAGCTATCTGAGACTATGTGGTTCTGCATAAGGGTGATTTTCTTTTTTCAGTTGTTTTTATTGAGCTATATATTTTTCTCCACTCCCATCCCTGCCTCTCCCCTCCCTTTCAGCCCTCTCCCATGATCCCTATGCTCCCAGTTTACTCAGGAGATCTTATCTTTTTCCTCTTCCCATGTAGATTAGATCTATGTATGTCTCTCTTAGGGTCCTCATTGTTGTCTAGGTTCTCTGGAGTTGTGAATTGTAGGCTGGTTTTCCTTTGCTTTATCTAAAAGCCACTTATGAGTGAGTATAAATTATATTTGTCGGGCTGGAGAGATCGCTCAGAGGTTAAGAGAACAGACTGCTGTTCCGGAGGTTCTGAGTTCAATTCCCAGCAACCACATGATGGCTCACATCTATCTATAAGGAGATCTGGTACTCCTAACACTATATATATATATTATATATATATATATAATAAATTAAAAAAAATAAGATAATGTGGCCAATACCACAAAAATACTTCTCAACATGCCACCCTCCAAACCCAATGTGTCTTAGTCAGCATTCTGTTGCTGCTAAGAGACACCATGAGCACAGCAACTCTTATAAAAGAAATCATTTTTTAAAAAAAATTATATTTGTCTTTCTGGGTCTGGGTTACCTCACTCAATATGATTCAGTTGATTTTCAACAAGGATATCAGGACCATATAATGGAAAAATGCTTTCAACAAATAGTACTGAGACAGTTGAGTGTCCTCAGTTAAGAGAAGCATTGGGTTATGGATGTCATTTTCCCATGGTGCTACACAAAGTCAATCCCACAAACTGGGTGACTTTAAAGATCAACAATCAGGAAGCCATCCTCCCTCTGAGGGCTCTAGAGAAGCGTTCTTCCCTAAGCCTCTCCTGCATCTGCGAGCTCCTGGAATTCCTTAGCTTGTCATGCTGTAACGCCAGTCTCTGTCTTCAAGTGGCCCTCTTTGCTGTATCTTGGGGTGCTCTCCTGCTCCTTTCTTTTACAAAGATACTGGACATTGACTTAGGATCCATGCAAATCCAGGAGGATCTCATCTCAAAATCCTTAGTTACATTTGCAAAGTAACCCATTCCAGTAAAGGACATAGTCACAGGCACTGTGGGTTAGGACTGACATTCATCTTATTTGAAGATGCTGTTCAGTCCACTGAAGATCTCAGCTAACACTGTATTAAATAACTGACCTCCACTGCATAAAAGAACTAAATGTTACAGCTAAAACCATGGAAATTTTAGGAGAAAATGTGAGCATAATCTTTATGACCTCAAACTTGAGAATATATTCTTAGACATAATAACAAAAGTATGAGGAACAAATGAAACCACATTGATGATATACATCATTAAAAATAAAATATCTAAGGACTGGAACAATAGCTCAACCCTGAAGAGCACTAATTTTCCAGAGGACCAGGGTTCAATTCCAGCAACTACATGGCACCTCTCAACCATCTGGAACTCCCAGGAGACCCAACACCCTCTTCTGGCTTTCTGAGACACTGTATGCATATAGTGTACAGATATCCATCCAAACAAAATGTCCATAAACATAAAAAAGTGAAAGTATTTAGGTCAAACCTTGAGGCTAGGGATGCAGTTCAGTGACTAGAGACCTTGTGTGGGATGCTTGTGTAGGATGCTTCAGTGTCCAGCACCACATAAAACCAGGCAAGGTAACGTAGCACTGTAACTCCAGCATTCGGGAGGTAGAGGCAAGAGGATCAGGAGTTCAAGGTTATCCGTGACTATAGCACAGATTCTCATTCATTCTATGTGAGGCCTGTATCAAAAAGAAGGAAAATAAATAGGGTACCCAGAAGTGTAGAAATGGCTCATCAGTAGAATGTTCACCTCATGTACACAAAACCCTAGGTTGAACCCCCCAATATTAGAAAAGGAAAAACAAAACAAGCAGAAAAAGAGCACAAGTTCTATATTTGCTGGTCTGGTGGTTTCTGAAACCCAGGATCTAGGAACCTGAGGGAGGAAGATTGCCACAAGTATGAGACCAACCTGAGCTACAAAGCAAGACCTTGTCTGAGAGAGAAAAAGAGACAGAGAACAAAAGCCAACTAACCAAAAACAAAGTTCTTTGAAATGTCCCACATCTGGAATCTCAGCAGAAGAATTGAAAGTTCTGAGTCATTCTTGATTACAGAGAACTTCACAGTGGCCATAAGATCCTGTCTCAAGAACAAAACGAGGTAGAGAGATGGCCCAGTGGTTTAGAGCCCTATTGTTTTTGTAGAGAGCCGAGGTTCAATTCCCAGTACTCATATGGTGGCTCACAGTCAGCTGTCACTCTGGTTCTAGGGGTCCAGATCCCTCTGGCTTCCTTGTACACATACTTAGGTAAAATACTTAGCATGTAAAGTAGAGAAAAATCTTTAAAAAGTTGAAAAAGAACCAAAATAATAGAATGCAAAAAGATTTATGAAAAGAAGGAGAGAGAAGAAAGGCTTGCACAGATTCTAAACCAGGAGGATCAAGGCTTCATGGTCATCTTCTGCTACACAGAATACAGAGTTTGAGTCTAACCTGGGCTATATGAGACCCTGCTTCAAAGCAAAACAGTATTAAAAAAAATAAACTTTATATTTCAAAAGATACTTCCAGAAAGTGAAAAGACAACCCAGAATGGGAAAAATAACCACATATCTCATAAAAGATTTGTTACTATAATACATAAGTACTTAGACTCAAAAAAGCATAGCCTGATCAAAGATGGACAAAAGTTGTACATACCCTTCTCTGAAGATATGCAGTGACCAATAAACACACACACACAAATGTACTATATCATTCATGTCAGGAGCCAATTCAAAACTATAATAAAATTAGGACTAGGGTATGTGACTTAGTGGTAAAATTGCTTGCCTAGCATGTTTAAGTCTCTGGGCTTGATCTCCAGCAGTACCCAAGAGAAAAACAACATGTACAATTATGGCTAAAATTAAAGGTCAAATTATAAATCTTGACAAGGATGTGAAGAGATTAGAACCGTATGTACTGACATTGGGAATATACAGTCACTTTGAGAAATAGGTAATTTCTCGAGTAGTTGCTCATGGACCGATTACATGATCCTGCAGCTGACACTGTAGAGGAACAAAAGAGTGCGCTGACACAAAAACTTGTACATCAATGTTTGTAGTGTTGTTCTTAATGGCTAAGAGGGGGATGCGGTCCAGCTATGCAAGAATAGATGATGAATATTTTATGGCATGTCCGTGGCCATGGAAACAAACAAAGGACAGCTCAAGCTCCATGGGCCATAAACTGAACATGTAGAGTCATTGTTGTTTCTTAGCAGAGCTAGGCAAGGTGACAGCTGGGAATGCACTGTTTATCCTTGAGGCCATGAGAACTGAGGTGAGACTAACTATGGTAGTGACTGTGCCCTGTGATGCCCGAGGGCCCTCGGATTATAAATTAACAGTTGAGATGAACGAAGTGTGCTGAAATCGAAATACATCTCACTAAAATTTAATGAAATGGAACCTGGCTGAACAATTGTCCACTGTGATGATTAATCTTGATTGTCAGCTTAATAGGCAACAGAATCACTGTGGAAACAAACTTCCGGGCATGTTCCTGCTGCCAACATCCTTTAGCCTTAGCCAGAACAAACCCTTCCTGTCTCTCCTTTTCTTGTTTTCTTTTGGTTTTTTGAAACAAGGTTTCTTTGTGTAGCCTGACTGTCCTGGAACTTACTCTATAGACCAGGCTAGTCTCTAACTCGAGAAATCTACCTGCTTCTGCCCCCTGAGTGCTGGGATTAAAGGCATAAAGATTTGTTTGTATATTTTATTCATATGAGTGCTCTATTTCCATGTATGCCTGCAGGACAAAAGAGGGCATCAGATCTCAGTACAGATGGTTGTGAGTTACCATGTGGGTGCTGGGAATTGAACACAAGACCTCTGGAAGAGCAGCCAATGCTCTTAACCACTGAGCCATCTCTTCAGCCCCAACTCTTCCTTTCTTAAATTGTTTTTTTATCCAGTATTTAGTCACATCAATGAGAAAATAACAGATCTATTCACTAACATTTACACTTGTGTCGTGCCAAGGCCACAAAAGACTTAAGTAACCGGCATTTTGTTATCGTAATAATAAAGTGACATTTTTCTTCTCATGTTTATTCAGAGAGCTAAGAAAACAGAGGCGATTCTTGATTCAAAAGCTAAGCAACTCCTGTGCATGTTAAAAGGCCAATCCCCACTGTTTTGTGGTGGGCAGCTTTGCTTTCTGTTTGTTAACCTTCCCTCCCCTACACTTCCAGGGTGTTTACACTGCGAGGGTCCTGGTGCTTCAGGAGCTCCCGGTCCACATCGGGAAGCTGAATGCTGAGGCTGTTCGAGGTCAGTGGGCCAATCTCTCATGGGAACTGCTTTATGCCACCAATGATGATGAGGAGCGTTACAGTATCCAAGCCCATCCACTCCTTTTGAGGAACCTCACCGTTCAAGCCGCTGACCCTCCCTTGGGATATCCAATTTTCTCATCAAAACCTCTCCCTATACATTTGTGTTAGTCCATTTTTACATCGAAAGGCGAGGGCATCAGAGGAGGCACTAGTTAAACAGACCAAGTCTAAGTTCTATAATTTCTGTAGACTTTCTTCTTGCCCCAAGGATGCCTGCAAGAAAAACTGGTCTGTAAAGCTGACTCTCCACTGTCTGAAAGACTCAACCGGCAGTTCCTCTGACCTAACATGGGCAGAAGTAGTTGACCAATATTTGTGCTTTATGAGTTCTGATAGCTTTTGGTAGCTAAAGACATTTGTACAAGATTAGATTTTTTTTTTTTACTGCTTTGCTAAAAATCTCAAAAGTAATTAGTCTTTTTAAAAGTCAACAGGTTTATACTTACATATTTAAAAGACATATCAGTGTTTTTAAATAATAATGAATCCTTTTAATGGTTAATATAACATGTATATATATTTATTTAAAATGTAGTTAAATTTTAGTATTTTTAAATACTGTTTTAACATTTAACATGGCATGGATAGTCCCATACAATATATTCATTTTTCATATACTTCAGTTTGGAAACTAAGCACTTGAAATAAAATATGACCAGTAAGATCTTGTTCTTTGTGATGGGAGAGGGGTGCACATGTGTGTAGGTGCCTGCCCATGCTTGTGGAGGCCAGAGGTCAACCGTAGGCAGTATCTCTCTCAGGAACTTGGGATTTGCTGAGTTGGCTAGGCCGGCCAGTTAATGATCCCCACCTGTGTCTACCTCGCCAGCAGTGGGGTTAGAAGTCGATGCCACCATGCCTGGATTTTTTTCATGGGTACTGGACATCAAACTCAGGTCATCTTGCTTGGATGACAGACATTTCACCAATTGAGATACCATACCAGCCTCTCCCAAATATCTTTATTCTATGGAAGCAAACAGTGCTCATTTACCCCAGATGATCTCACATCCAGAGGCCATCCCATAGTTCTGACTCCTTCCACAATTCTAGCAACTGAATTCTAGCAACCCAGTATAGGAGCCCACTCCTACAAAGTCAGCTAGGGTTCCTGAATAAGGGATCTTCAAGGCCAAAAGAAAATCAGATGAAAGAAACAGAAGACAGGACAGAACCAGGAAGTCTGTCTGGTTGTGCCAAACAGTCAAACAGCACAGAGTTTATTTCAGAACTTGCTTATATACAAAGGCAGAAGAAAGCACAGCACAGACGGTCAGTCCATATCTAAGCACAAGAGCATCCTGTCCTTGAGTGAGCAGCCTCCTCTCCAACATGTGCTTGCTGCTCAGAAGCAGCCTTCCTTTCTGATGTTCCTGGTTTGTCGTCAGCAGTATACTTTCTGCTAGATAGAGTGCCCTTTTCTCATGGGCTAAATCAGAAGTCTCTCGTGGCCCTCAACATTATAGGAAAAGCAGAGCAGGCAAGCTTGAGCTCAAATGCCTTCTTTAAGTCAGAAATGACTCCAGATGGAAACTGAGTCACCCGTGTACTCCCACACACTCCCCCTTTTTTATTACATTTCTAAGGATCTCTCAGGGTCGCTCAGAAGACTGTGTCTGCCTTGGGGGTTCCTTACTGCACTCTAGTCTTCCCATCATGGGAAAATGGATCCTAGAGATCCATTTCCTGTCTTAGGTTGAAAAGAGGCAAAGAAAACTCATGTGTCTCTGACTGCAAGTCTCTGGTGTCAAATTTTTAGGGAAGTGTGCAGAGTTTTACTCCGTGAAGTTGCAAGCCCACTTTCTACAGTGAGTTCATAATCAGCTTGAGAACTATAGGTAAACAATTATGCCCAAAAGAACACAAGCTCCAATAACTATGGTGCTGCTAAGAAGGGAAGTAAACGCTGACCATGGTGGAACAACCTTTTCAAGCTGTTCCAAAATATCTTTAGCTGCTTTTGCTGCATTGAAACCTAATTTAGCCTTTTTCAAAACAATATTTCTTGATGCAATTCAGCCAACTCTAAGGACTCATTAGAATCATGCCAAATTCCCTTAAGATAACACTTTCATTATACACAGAAGATGTAACACAAATCCATTCATAGTTAACATGACATTTCAGCTGGACCTGGTTTTTACACTTTAGAGCGTACCACATCATACAAGGCATTCAACTTATGTTCCATTCTATGTCTTGTGTCCAATGTTATAGAAACGTTCTTAGATAATTGATTAACAAACCCTGCATTTTGAATAGACTGGGACAAAGCCACTGAAGCAACTGCAGTAGTAGTAAACATAATAACAAGAGCTGAAATCCCTGCTACAACTAATTCCGTAACACATTTCTGTCTACTTATAAAGCTTTCTTAATTGAGAAATACAGGTTAGGGCTGGAGAGATGGCTCAGAGGTTAAGAGCACTGACTGCTTTTCAAGAGTTCCTGAGTTCGATTCCCAGCAACCACATGGTGGCTCACAGCCATCTGTAATGAGATCTGGTGCCCTCTTCTGGCAAACAACCATACATGGAAGGAATGTTGTATACATAATAAATAAATAAATCTTTAAAAAAAAAAAAAAAAAAAAGAAATACAGGTTAGTCAAAATACAATCAGGACATGATACATTAAACACAATACCATTTATGGAGATATATACTCTGCCACCAAAAGAACATAAGGCATTTTGACACAAGCCAAAACAGTTCCTTTCAGGAGGCAAACAGGTTTTGAAGAACTGGATTGACCTGCCACTTTTTGCATGGCAGCAGCAAGCTTCCAAATATAGGTCTGTGGAAATTTTGGACTGGAATACCAAATTCCAGCTGACAGTCCTTGGTCCCAGGATTCTGCTGTAGACAAAGGATAAGAGTCACTATAATCTCTTTGATTTCCAGAGCAGTCAAGAATGTACTGTGATGTCCCTGTGATGTTATACTTTAATGGAATAATGCTAGCACATTGTCTCCACAACAAAGTTCTGTTAGACTCTCACAGTTCCTTTGTGCATGGAGGAAATTGTAGAGGGTGTGAAGCATCATATACCCAATTACCTTGAGGAAGCAATAACTTTGTAAAATAAGTACATTGTTTATCATGTCCCAAAATTCGTTTTGGAAACACTTTGAGACATCCCTCCAAAGAAATATTCTTTGCAAAACATACAGGAATTCCTTTGCCATACCCAACATATAAAAATTTTCAAGCAATCTGGAACTCTTGTGTGATAGGTCAGTCTAAAAGATGTGTGTCATTGACTGTGACCATAATCTCCTTTCCTTCCCAAACAACAGGATGTAAAATTGGTGATCAGGAACATAGGCCCAATGGGTCTCATTCTGGCTTTTCTGTATTATCATCAGCAACATCTTTCTGCTCTACATACCGTACCAATTGAGCTTCAATTTTGTACTGGGGCAGGGAACTCACAAACATGCCCTCTCCCCATACCAAATCAAGGTCGGGACCCCTTTCATAAACCAGGAAATGATCTTTTGTTAGACCTGAGTAAATACATGGTGGTGCTTTCATGGCAAATTGGTCACAGACATCCACGTTTTAAAAATTGAAATTTTTAAAATAAAACACATATATATAGTGACTGTGGGTATAATACTCTCCCTTTTTATAATATTTTAATTAAGTCTTAAGACTACCATGTTGGTCAGAGCCAATGACTTTCACCGGAACAGACCTGAGGCAGCTACCTCCACTGGAGTAGGTAAAAAGGAACAACCACTGAGGGAGCAGGCCCAAGCCAGGGACCTCCGCAGATGCAATCCTAAGCCGGAGATATCTGTGGGAACAGACCTGAGCCAGTGACCTCTGCTGGACCACGCCTGAACCAGCCACTTCAGCTGGAGCAGGCCGTAGGCAGTGACCTTCACAGGAACAGACTTGAGCCAGTGACATCTACAGAGCAGGTCCCAGGCACAATCTCCACAGGAGCAGATAGGTACAAGAGAACCACTGCTGAGGGATTAGGTCCAAGCCAGATGTCTGTGGGACTGGGCACTAATCAGCAACCCCAAGGGAGCAGGCCCAAAACAGTGACCTCAGCTGAAGCAGTCCAGAGCCAACGACCTCCTCCAGAGCAGGCCCAAGACAGCAACCTCAGCAGGAGCAGCCCCAAGCAAGCAACCTAC
>JAQHUG010000070.1:1065247-1075417 GCA_028555095.1 Dicrostonyx torquatus | reverse complement strand
ACACATTTGGGGAAAAACATCAGTTTCTATGTTGGAGCGATGGTCCCCGACAAGGTTGGTATAATTCAACATTTTTTCAAGCAGTATCAGGACAGAGAAGGGTTAAGATGGGAAACTGCTGGCCAGCAGAAGAGACCTTGAGCGTTATATCAGTGAAGAAGAACTTGGCTTAGGAAAGAAAAGAGGGGGAGCAGTGCTGATGGGCACAGATTGTCCTTGACTGCCAGGATTCCTGAGGAAAAAGAAAAACAACTGTAAACTTCTCAGACCACAATCTCAGATTTTCTGTTTCACATCCGTGCAGTTTTTCAACTACAAGCAATCAACTCCCTGCCGGCCCATTTGCAGGAGCATGTCTCCCAGTAGTATCTCTGCCCACCTGAGCATGCGCATGCACCCCCTGCCCTCTGCAGGAGCTGCGGGCTGGCTGTGACCCAGAGAACAACGAAGGGAGGTGGTCTTTGCCATGCCTCTCCTTAGAGAAGATTTACTTTCGGGACCCTAAGTCCTGGAACTGATCCAATAAAAATGTACAGGAGACTAGAGGCAGAGGCTACCTGCTTCATCTCCTCCAGGACAACAAAGAAGGTCAGTAGACAAAAACAGACAATAATGACAGACAAACAGGTACCAGTACCACTTAAACTTTTCAGACACATAGACACATAAAACAGCAACATAGTAACAGTCAAAACACAGACCAAGACAAAGAGTGCTCATTCATTCACACACACCTTTTTAAGCCTCTAAAATCATACTCCCTTCTCCAGGGAACCTGGAGAATATGACATAAATTAGATTTTCATCATTAACATAATACCAAGCCTTGCCATTCCTTGATCTTACATTATTCCAAGATGATTGTATGTTTCTGCATCATTTCTTCATTTATTAATCCATTCCAGCCTAAATTTCATCTCTGTTCATTTTCATTTTGTTCCAAAACAAATATTGAAGTTACATTATTGACCTGTGTATCAAACCTGGTCTGCTTCCATCCTGTCCTCAATGTACATTCCCCCCGAGTGATGCCCAGGTGGGCTTGAGTCCCTCCTGCATCACCAGTGACTCCTGCTTTGGGGCCACACCACCGTCTCTTCTGTGGGTAGGTGGCTTCCTGCTAGAAGCATGTGGCAGCTCAGGAAATTATAGTTGAAAGTCTGAGGAGCGAGGAAATACTTAGTGAACAAAAATTGGAGCTCAGAGCTTTCCAAGAAGAAAGGAGTAAAGTGGGAGACCCTAATAACTGAATACACATAGTGCTGAAATAACATTAAAATTTGGAGGGGAACAAGTCAGTGAAGCTTGAACCCTGACTTCTGTAAACTGGTTAAGGTGGCTCTAGATTCCATTTGTACCTCGTCATCACTCAGTGAGTGTAAATCCTCTCTAGACATTTTTTAACTGTCCATTTTACAATATTTTATATTTAATGTTTGTCTTTGTTGAAGTTCAATTGCTATGAAGAGACACCATGACCAAGGCAACTCTTATAAATGGGATTATTTAATTGGTGGCTTGTTCACAGTCTCTGTATGTTAGTCCATTATCAGGGCAGGAGCATGGTAGCAGCTGCACTCAAGCAGGCATGGTGCTGGGGAAGTAGTTGAGAGCTTTACATCCTGATTCACAGGCAGCAGTCAGAGAACGACTCTGGTTTTGAGAAGGAATTTTGAAACATAAAAGCCCACCCACCCCTCAGTGGCATACCTCCTCCAACAAGGCCACACCTAAATCTTTCCAAACAGTTCATCATTTGGGGACCAAATGTGCAAATAGATGAGTCTCTGGTGGTCATTTTCATCCAAACCACCACGATGTTGAAACATTGAAAATAAGAGAACATGGCACAATTTAAATCTGTCATCAGCTCTCGGGTGTGAACTGCTCGTTCCCCAGTGACAGCTGTACTGGCAGCAGGTGAAGGAACCTTTAATAGGTGGAGCCTAGTGGAAACTTTGGGGGATAGGTCCTCAGAGAAGTAGGAATCCAGTCTCTCGTTATCCCTTGTACCTTCCCTCCTCCCTGTCACCTCAAATATGAGAAAAACACCTTTGCTCTCTCGCATTCTTCCACCAGATGTGCCACCGTAAGCCCAAAGCAGTCAGGTCAGTCAGTCATGGATTGTAGACTCCAAACATATAGGCCAAAGTGAACCTTTTTTCTTTATAGGTCAGGTATCTCAGGCAGAGGAAATAGACACCTTTCAAAACTTAGACTCATGCAGAACCCAAACAGTAGTTACAAGATCAGGCTCTAAAATGGCAGTGTGTGGTATATTTAAAGATAGGGAACATGGCAGAATGTTAGGAACGAAGTAGAAACTACTGCGGTGGAATAATCCCTTCTGTACACTGTGAAAATGTGTTGCTTTCATCATTAATAAAAAGCTGATTGGTAGATAGCTGGGCAGCATTTTCAGGGCAGAGAGAATGCTGGGAAGGAAGAGGGCAGAGTCTTGGGAGTCACAAACATTCACAGAAAGAAACAAGGTGAATGTGCTGTATTGAAAGAGGGTACTGTCACATGGCAGAAGGTAGATAAAAAAAATATGGGTTAATTTAAAATGTAAGAGTTAGCTAGTAACCAGCCTGAGCTATCAGCTGAGTATTTCTAATTAATAATAAGACTCTGAATGTTTATTTGGGAACAGTTGCTGAGATACAGAGAAACTCTCCCTATAAATGGTGCCCAAACATCCACATAAAAACTGAGAAAGCTTTAAAAAAATTTTAAAAAAGGTTCCAAATATACAAAAAAAACAGAGCCAAATGTGCTTTCTAGTCTTGTAGTCTTGGCTCTCTCATGCTGGTCACAGTACCAAGACTTGTCTCCCAGCAGCTGCCTGCAGGAGGAGCCAGTTGCTAGCCACCGTGCACTACCACCATGTACTAAGCTAAGCTACACTGGCAGTAGCTGATATAACCATTTAAGATTCATCTCATACAATCAAAAAAAAAAAAAAAAACCAGTACAGATGCTCAGTAAAGATAGATCCAGATTGGAAAAAAAAAAAACAAAAAAAAACCTTCTAAACAGGTTGCAATGGGTTTAAAAACATACAAAGACATCCAGGCAGTGATGACACACACCTTTAATTACAACCTAGCACTCGGGAGGCAGAGACAGGTGGATCTCTGTGAGTTTTACAGAGCGAGTTCCAGGACAGGTCCCAAAGCTACAATGAAACCCTGTCTCAAAAAACAAAAACAAAAAGGGGAGAAAAAAGAAAGGGTAGAGACAGTCATAGATTTAAAAATGTTTAAAAATAATAAAATCCTTAAAAAGGAGTAGAGCAATAAAAAAATATATTAAGCCACATAAAGAAAAATACACAGAGAGTATGGATTCTGTATGTTATTGTGTTGTCTGTAGATTTTCTGACTGCTAATGAAGGAACAAGAGCTGCTAAGACACTGAATTATGAAAACTGCTGGATTAAACCAACCTATATATTTTTAAAAAGATCTTGACTTCAAAATGAAAATCAAAAGATATGATACTTTAAGGTAAGAGGATATGCTTTTACTTCTACAGGAGATGAGAGGCTGTGGATTTGCCCCAGGTTTATATGGATCAGGTTTGATTAGGGAAGATGCCCTGAAAATTCTGACTACAAACATAAAGAAATAAACCCTGAAGAACTAAAAGAACCATGATGTATATTTTACCTGCTCAAATATTAAACAAAAAGTCACCTTTAGCTGACTTGTATACAATGCATACTCTAATGCACTTGTATTAATGCAGATATGTGTGTTACCTTTAAAAATTCATGTATTTTCAGAGCAGGCCCCAGGCGCCAATAAAAGCAGATGGCCCAGGTGACCTAGCATCCAGAACAGCTTCAAGGCTGGTGGCTGAGATGATTTAGCCTCACAGAATACTCTAGCCATTATCCTGAATTTCTCAAGTTTTCCCCAAATATGCCTACACCTCTAGATAACAGGAAGCAGTCTAGAAAAAAAACCACTCACATCCCCAAAAGATGGTTTATGGATGTCTGTTATCATTTAAGCAGGGGAGGGATGTTATTGTTCATAGTCTAAAAAGAAAGCTAAACAAAAGAGTTAAATTCAAAGATCTCTTTCTAAAGGGAAAAACTGGGATATAGAAATGATGGGATAAAAGGGTAGATTATTGAGTCTACTTTTAAGCCAAAATAGCAGCTACTAGTCTTAAATATTTTACATTGGCATGGATTTTTGTATATTGATAAAAATTTGAGGTTATTTTTGTTAAACTATATATGTTTCTTCTCTTATTTAAGCTATTTTTGTATGTTGATGCAAATTTAAGGTTATTTTTTGTTAAAACATACTGTACATATTTTCTGCTCTGGTTTAAGGTATTGTACCTATGCAGTTCATTTAGCAATATAATGCAAATTTCTAATCCTTGAAAGTTATAATTACAAATTATTTAAGATAATAAAGAAATGCAGTTTAGTAGTTAATCATCTATAATAATCAAACTTGTAGTCAACTTAGGTATGTTTTCAAAGTTAAACAGATATATTTAGATAGATAGATAGATAGATAGATAGATAGATAGATAGATAGATAGATGGTCTTCAAACATTTCAAGGACATACATACTATGGCATTTAAGGTGTTTGATGGTAATCTAAGACTTTTCATGACAGTGAGACATGTCTGTTTCTGAAAATTTATTTCAAATAAGGATAATAGGGTTTGAAAAACCTCCGTATGGAGNAAAGCTAGCCATTTGGGCAATGAGACTATCTTTGCCTTGCCTGCTAACAGTATACTGTTCAAACTGGACCAGCAGAATGCAAAAAAAAAAAAAAAACAACTGCCAAACTTTGCCAAGAAGGTAGAGCAGTCCTTCAAAATTCCTTGCTTCTCAGAAAAGTCTGTCAGATATACCGGGCCTGTAGGCCAAAGTTGGATGCCCCAACATTATAGAAGAACTTTGGGTAACTGTCCAGGCAGCTAGATGTTCTTGGTGTAACATTTCACCATTCTGGGGTCTTTGATGGAGCTAAAGACTAAATAATCAGACTTAAAGTTTTCCTTAGTTATGATAAAGGGTAAACTAGGTATAAAACTTTAGACTCATGAAGATAAATAATATAAAGTATTTTCTCTAAATTTGCCTGATACAAATGGACAGGATATTGTAAATAACTCTTACTTGATAAGTGTTTAAGTTATATATAATTTTGCTATGTTAAAGTTATAACCTTTCTATTTATTTATACAAAAAGAGGGAGATGCTGTGGAATAATTCGGTATACTGTGAAATTGTGTTGCTCTCATTGTTAATAAAAAGCTGATTGACCAATAGCTGACAAGATTTTCGAGGCAGAGAGAATGCTGGAAAAAAAGAAGAGTAAAGTCTCAGTAGTCACAAGCATTCACAGAGAGAAGCAAAATGAACATGCTGTGTTGAAAGAAGGTACTGCTGTATGACAGATGATAACTAGGAGATATTTGTTAATTTAAAAAGCAAGACTTAGTAACAAGCATGAGCTATCAGTCAAGCATTTATAATTATTAATAATAAGTCTCTGGGGCTGGGGTGATGGCTCAGAGGTTAAGAGCATTGCCTGTTCTTCCAAAGGACCTGAGTTCAATTCCCAGCAACCACATGGTGGCTCACAACCATCTGCAATGGGGTCTGGTGCCCTCTTCTGGCCTGCAGGGATACACACAGACAGAATATTGTATACATAATAAATAAATAAATATTTAAAAAAAATAATAAGTCTCTGAATGTTTATTTGGGAGCAGCTGCAAAGACACAGAGAAACTTCACCTACAAACTACAAAGAAGAAATAGTTGACAAGCCCCCAAATGCTTCAAGATTCAATGGATGGAGTTCCCTTGCATTCCTGGGGATGTAACTTTGTGCATGCTGGGTGTTCCAACACAAATCCACATTCTGAAGGAACACCAAAGCCCACAAGAAGGAAGCATGAAAAACAAAAATAAAATCACAGCCCTGTGTGCCATAAGCATATAGGTACACAGTGGGGTCATATCAAAAATAGCCAGAAAGGCATAGAAGACATTATAAGGAGCCTCAATTTTATTAAAATGATGGCTAACTTCTCAACAGAAGGGAAGGACAACTGAATAACAACAGAATGTCATCTTCAATCCTAAAAGAAAACCACTGCAAATGTAGAATTTTATGCCTAGTCCTCCTCTGGACAACTCAAAAATCAAGATCGTCACTTCCACACTCAGTAAATTCAATAGGTTTTTACTAGCCAGGCGGTGGTGGCGCACGCCTTTAATCCCAGCACTCAGGAGGCAGAGGCAGGTGGATCTCTGTGAGTTCGAGACCAGCCTGGTCTACAAGAGCTAGTTCCAGGACAGGCTCCAAAGCTACAGGGAAACCCTGTCTCGAAAAACCAAAAAGAACCAAAAACAACAATAGGTTTTTACTAAAGAAAACAGCAAGAGAAATTCATAGGGAAATACCCTCCTCCCAATCTCAGATCAAAGAAGTATTAATAATAAACCTAAGTGCCTAGTTCAAATGTCAAAGTATGTAGCAATAATAGCATATAAGATTGGTATGAGAGTTCAAAGTTCCTCTTACATTATCCAGAGAAGTTGCAATTGCCAAGTAAGAACAATTTCCAGCATTATCTGCAGAGCAGCAAAGATTAACAGAAGGCAAAAGTTCCCTTAGCAAGTGTGTAACTACACTGGAGGAATGAGGGGGAATAACAAGAAAAAAAAAGACTAAGAATGACATAAAGCAGGACAAGTAGAAAACAGGTGTGAAGTAGCTAATTAAAGGCAAAGATCATAAGACTGAAGAAGAAAGAAAAAACCTGCAATCACTCTTTATAAGAGACATAAAAGTAGAGGAATACAGAAGGCTGGAAGATATAACAAAAAAGTGGAAAATTTTCAATGTGGAATTCCAAAAACAAAAGCAAGAGATTGGAGGAGTATGGTAGGATTAGCGATGTTGTTCACTGACAGCATTATAGAAATATAGTATTATTATATATTATATATTTTATTATTATAGTATATTATTGCACTAAAGTTCATTCCATTCTAATGTTTATAACTTTATAAAATGGAGGACCCAAATCAAGCTTTTCTTCTAGTCTTCTCTTTGACTAGATTTCTTCTTCCTATGAAACCAGAGTGAATAGAATCAGTAGAGTAATGGGGCCTGGGGTTAATCATCAGGAAGGAAATTTCTGTTTATGATCATGGAAAATAAAAGAAGTCAAAGAAGTGAGGCAGAATTTTCATCCTGGGGTGAGTGTAGGAGACAGTAGGGATAGACCATAAAGCCTCTGTAAAGGTGTGGCAAGAATGGGGAGAAGGATGAGGGCCAGCATCCCTCCCACTCATGGTCAACACAGCCTTGCACACAGTTTGGTTTCTTCAGAGTTGAGTTTAGGCCACCTTACCTGAAGAGTGTATTTGCTGGTACAGTACACACTGGGAAGAAACACAGACATAGTTCCCACAGTAACAAACGCCCCTTGTTTGTATCACGTGATGTGGAACACATTTGGTCAAGGACAGCACCCCTGAGCAGTTCAGCCCTATCAGCACATTGAAGATGTCCAAGTTGGTATCTAAAGCCCAAGAAATCTAGGATATTTTACCCATTGTTGACCAGCACATCAATCCAGTTAAATAAAATCAGACAGGGCCCGTGGGGAGATGTTCTGTGGAATGAGTGATAGAATTCTTAGTAATGGCTAGTCATATTGTTAACTTTGTAGACCAGTGTTATATTTCTAGAAGTCAATAATAAAAATAATGTAATAGAGTTGGGGGGGGTGTCTCAGTGGGTAAAGCACTTGATGGACAAGCATGAGAACCGAATTCAGATCTCCAACACCCACTTAAAACCTGGGGGCAGTAGTATGTGCTTGTAATCCCAGCACCGGGGGTCCAGTGGAGAAGGGCAGATCCCAGGATCTTGCTAGCTACCTGATCCAGCAGAAAATCAAGCTCCAGGGTCCTGTCTCAGATAACAGAGAGCAGTAGAAGAAAGGCAGTGGACTTTGGCTCATGGTCTTCAAAAAAGATGGGCAAACGAAGACAGAGAGAAAATAAGACTTTATCTATGCATGTCATATTATTTTTAGTAACTTTTTGTGAGAAGTGCAAATGTTATGGAAATAAAAGTAGCAACCAGTCTTAGGAGTTTTTGTTCTACGTTGAAGAATTAGTTACTTATAAGGATATGAAAAATACAAATAACCTAATGATCCAAGTCATAGAGCTGACCTTACCGTATGCACCCCTAAGTCCCTTTGAGGAGGACAGGGCAGATGAGACACTCCCCAGCAGTTAGCTCAAACAGACAAAGCAATACCGTGCTCTATTGATATAAAATGCTACTTACTCTACCAAACTCCTGGAAAATGGCTTTGGTAACCGCATCCTGGGAACTTTCACCAGGTGCGTCTTTTTTTCTTTTAAATTGCTCTTCTCTAAGGGAAAATGTAGAGAGCTCAAGGTCCTGATGCAGAGATAAGCACTGAAGCCTGGGAAGTTAACGTGCGGGCTTGTCTCCTCAAAGAAAGGAGATTCTGGATGGTCTTCCACCCAGAACTCTGGGAAAAGATGTAATTGTCAATTTGGTGGTCTTTGGCTCTCTGTAGGGCCAGTGTCCCCCAGATTATTATGCTTATTTATCCCAGACTTCCTGGATCCCAAATCTTGAGCATTGCTTCTCAGTCTGTAAAACCTATTTTATGAGAGATGCCACTTGCATTTTACAACAGCTTAAGTGACTTGTGTATTGTCTTAGAGCCAAGCTAATCCGACTCCCACAGCCACTGTATTTACCTCAGTTATCATTCCTCGTTCCTAATCTGAAGCATTGTTTCTAAGACAACAGAATCCATCTTTATGGAAGATATCATACGTACTTTGTAAAAAAAAAAATTCAATGTAAACATGTCTTAAGCTTTGTTGTACAGTCTGACCTGAGTTAACTGTCATCAGCAAATTTCTTTCCAAAGCTAAGCTATGCTTAAATATGACCAAAGTAAACCACCTGGTGCCAGACTCCAGAAGTCTGAACCAGTGTCAGCTACTGAAAGTCATATTGAAGAGAGTTTCATTCCTACCTCTCCGCGGGTTGTTCCACTGCCGCCCATAGAGTTAGCAGGGATAGGGACTCCCACAGAAAAACATCAGTGTGTAAATCCTCCCCAGCCCCAGACACACTCTTGACACACCAGGAGCACCCCAACAGGTAAAATCAGAGGGCATATAAGACACCAACACCCTCTTACCCCATATCTACTTCTGTTGTGCCCCCCCCACCCAGGCTGTCCAGGGCAGAGGATATACCTCCCACCCATGCATCCCCCACTGTCATACTGTACACACTCTAGCTGTGGAACCGGAGAATGTGAAACACCCCTCCAACTGCCAATGCCCCTCCACGACACACACTCCCATCACCCCACATTAACCCTACTGGTCAAGTCAGCTAGCATGTGACACCTCTGTCCTAGTGCTCACTCCTGGCACCCCTGAAACAAGCAGGGTGCTGAGGTCAGAGGCCAGGACCCAGGGTAAATACACTGACTCTGGTGTATACTTTGGCTGTAGCTCACGTGTCAGCAGGTGAGGTCAGTGGACCCACTGCTTCCTCCCACATTCTCCACCCCAACTGGTGAAGTTAGAGAATGCCTAGCCTGCTCCATCCATGGCAATGGGCACACTCTGGTTCCTCAGACCACTTGTAACCATCTTTCCCTGACCCATAATCCCACAGCAGCTTGAGCACCCAGAGGATGAATAACACTCAACACCCCCCTCCTCCAGCCCACAGTCCTGCCAGAGTGTTCACTCTTACTCATTGAGTTAGAGGACATGGCCTTTCCCCCTTACCTCCAGCACACACTTTTCTACCTGAAGCACCCTGGCTTATGTGTTCAGAGCACATGAGACCACCCTTCTCATCCTGCCATACCTCTGGCTTCCCAGCTGGGCTCCATGTGCGCGCATGTGCGGCTACCTCCACCCCCCCCACCCCCCCACCCCCACACCCCGCACACGTGCAAAGAATGGGCTGCCCACCATCTTCGTCATCAGTGTCTGACGTACCTACGCAACCCACCCTGGTGCACATGTGCAAGGTGACCTCCAAAAGACAGAGGTGCCATATTCTGCCTTCTGTCTCCTCCCACCCCCCCATCT
>JAQHUG010000070.1:1039979-1051397 GCA_028555095.1 Dicrostonyx torquatus | reverse complement strand
TGTATGTATGTATGTATGTATGTATGTATACATTTTTGGAACCTAGGAAAATAAGATTTTCGTCCACTCTGACCCCCTCCTAAAACTTTAATAATGCTTACTGTTTGCTTTGAAATTAGTAGCTGTGGTGCAGCTCTCATGTTGCCAGTTAGTACATCCAATATTGTGGTGACTAATTCTAAAGTCTTAGTTTCTGCTGGCAACTATTGTCACCTGTAATGTATAGCAATTTCCTTCCAGCAATTTCTTCCATCCTGCAGGGAAGCTCACCAAGACTCAGAAAGTTCTAATGTGAGATGAAGCATTTCATTCTGTAAGGAAGCTCACAAAGACTCAGGAAGTTCTGTTGTGAGATGAAACATTCCGTCCTGCGCAGAAGCCCCTGAAGACTCAGGATACTCCGCTGTGAGATGAAGCATTCCATTCTGCAGGGATGCTCACCAAGACTTAGGAAGGTCAATAGAGAGGTTCATTAAAACTTAGGAAGTTAACAGCTCAGAAGCCGCAGGCAGTCTCTGAAACTGCTTCTATGTACAAGGCCTAGAGTTCTGTAAATAATGATGACTGCTGAAAAGGCTTAGGACCAGCCAAGTCATCTAGAAGAGGCCCACCCTGTCTGAGCTGCCTACAAATGAGTTCTAGGATTTGATCACTCATGCTGGCATGGGCTTTCAGGTATGCAACAGCCTCTGAGTCATGCCTGCTTCTGTAAGTGACCTCTCACCGGTGCACCTACAGATCAGCTCGTTGGTTCACCAAGTTGGAATCTGATGGTACCCTGGCTTTAGTTGGTCATCAGGTCCCTATCTGGAGTAAGTCGACATTTGCTCACATTTACCCAGGAAGTGTGGCACACAGCCGACCTTACGCAGCTCCGACTATGCCCTGCATGTAGTTGGTCCAATGGATAATTACCTTCATATTTCAAAGTTCCAGCCAAAGATTATGATCAGAGCCTAGGCAGGCAGCTCAGTGGTAGAGTGCTGACTTCTAAGCTGTGTGAAGTAAAAATAATTGAGAAATGGGAAACCAATGAAGAATACACACTCTCAAGCCTGGCGTGGTGGTACACACCTGTAATTCCATATTTCCAGAAACACGGGCCAGGGGATCTCTAGTTTGAGGATAGCCTGGCATAAATCATAAGAACATGCCTTTAAAAAATAACTAAACAAAAAAGTAATTAAATAAATACAAATAAAATATTAATTATCTTGGCAAAGCGACCTTTGACAAGATGCTGCCTTCTCCATCTTTGCTGACCAGTGAGGCCTAGGAAGAAAGCATATATTTGCTGGGGTTTGATGACATCTTTTTCTAATTCATTATAGCATCTCATGAAAAAATATCAAAAGATCAACTCTTAATGGTCATTTTAAATCGCATATATCTCTTCCATCTGCACAGGCTAGACATTGGGGCAAACACCTTGTCACTTTGTCATTCATCACACTTTGTTCAGTCTCTGAGCTCATGACACTCTGTAGGCAAGGGACTACAGGCAGTTTTCCGGTCCTGCAGCCACTCCCAGATAACCTTTCAGAGGCTTAATATTACTTATAAATTCTCAGCTAATAGCTCAGGCTTGTTATTAACTACTTCTTTACTACTTAACCCACTGCTATTAATCTGTGTGCTGCCCCAAGGCTCGTGACTTTTACCTTTATCTCATTCTGTGTGTCCGATTCATTCTGTCTGACTGGCGACTCCCCTGGCTCCGCCCTTCCTCATCCCATCATTCTCGGTTTGGCTTTCCCACCTAACTGCATCCTGTTCAGCTATTGGTCAGTCATCTTGCTTATTAAACCAATCATAGTGACATATATTCACACAATGTAAAGGATCATTCCACAGCATTTCTGTCTGACATCCTCTCAGCAAGCCTTAAACACCAGTGGGCATGCAGCAACCGAACACTGCAGATCTGAGGATTTAGAAACCAATGGGGCAAACAGTCTTATTCTCTGGCCCTCTCAGCATCTCAGTTCCCTCCTGCAAAGTCCAGAACGAGTATGACCACACCTTTATAGGTTTCTACATCAATACTGTACCACACGGCATGTTTTGTTATGATCTGGAATAATTCCGGTCTTTTTAATCTCTGATACGGCATATTGCACCAACCATAAACATCACGCTTATCACTGGTCAGGTAAGCTTCCTCTTTATTTCTTATGTTCTATGAGCATGGTGCACCTATTCCCCTCCCCAGAGCTATCTATCATAGTACATTTTCTCACAAAGTGAAGAGTGGTGGTTTTGAGATAAGGTTTCCTCTGTGTGGCCCTGGCTGTCCTGGAACTCTGTAGACCAGACTGGCCTTGAACTCAGAGATATGCCTGCCTCTGCCTCCACAGTGCTGGGATTAAAGGGGTGGCGACCATGCTCAATCTCTTCTCTGTATTCTTAGACATAGATAAGCGGTGCTTTAAGGTTCATACTTCTAGGATCTATGCATGTGAGTGTACTTCTTCCATGACTCTCAGAGTACATGCTCTATTTGCTCCCTTCCTCACGTCCCAGGTCTAAGACAGGAATGGCCTCTCGTGTGTTCAATAGCTAGTCTAGCTTTAGTTTAAGCATTCCAGCTAAACTGAACTCTTTGTAAGCAAGGACCATGAGTTTTTTTCTGTCACCCTGTTGATTTGGATGATGCATGTTGTCTTCTGTAGATCACTAAGCACTGAAACAAAATGAATTGTGACAGTAATAAAGAATTACTACAAGATTCCCTCTGATCTAAGTTCAATTAGACATTACTCTGTAATAGCTGGGACCTTAGGAAAGATAGACTAAGGCCTTAGGTGTTTCTTTCTTCAGCCAAAAAAAAAATTAGAAAATATCATTTACCTTAGCAGCTGTTATGATGACTATGTGAGGTGATTAATATAGCAAATGGTATACTATGGGGATTTAGCAAATGATGCCACTATGACTCACACTTGGTACTTCAAATTATTATTTCTATGGATCTACTACTCTGAGAGAGTATCAGCATTTAGAGATAGGATCACCCCAACAAAACACCATGACCAAAAGACAAGTTAGGGAGAAAGGGCTTTATTTGGCTTACACTTCCATATCACTGTTCATCACTGAAGAAAGTCAGGAAAGGAACTCAAACAGGGCAGGAACCTAGGGGCAGGAGCCGATGCAGAGGCCATGGAGGAATGATGCTTATTGACCTGCTCCTCAAGACTTGATCAGCCTGTTTCTTATAGCACCCAGGTCCACCAGACAGGGATGGCACCAACCACAATGGGCTGAACTCTCTCCCAAAAATCACTATTTAAGAAAATGTCTTACAGCTATGATTCTCAACCTTCCTAATGCTGTGACCCTTTAATACAGTTCCTCATGTTGTGGTGACTCCCAATCATAAAATTATTTCATTACTACTTCATAGCTATAATTTTGTTACTGTTATAAATTGTAATGTAACTATCTGATATATAGTATGTCTAACAAGTGACCCCTGTGGAAGGATCACTCGATCTCCCACCACCACCACCAAGGGGTTGTGACCCATATGTTGAAAACTGTTGCCCTACAGGCTTGTCTATAACCTGATCTTAAGGAGGAATTTTTTTAAATATTTATTTATTTATTTATTATGTACACAGTGCTCAGCTTCCATGTATGCCTGCAGGCCAGAAGAGGGCACCAGATCTCATTACAGATTGTTGTGAGCCATGTGGTTGCTGGGAATTGAACTCAGGACCTTTGGAAGAGCAGTCAGTGCTCTTAACCTCTGAGCCATCATCTCTCCAGCCCCAGGAGGAGGAATTTTTTTAATTGAGGTAACCTCCATTCATATGACTTTAGCTTGTGTCAAGTTGACATAAAACCAGCCAGAACAGCATGCTGGCATGAGGACCCAAGGTAGATACCAAGAACCCATGTCCTGAAATTCTTCACTACTGCTATATATTTTATTAGTAACATAGAAGATGGTATATGTCAACATAGAATCATTAATCAATTCTCATTGTATAATATAATAATAATAAAGGAACTTGTAGAGGGCAAGAAAGCCTTATGCACTCAGATAAGCACAGGAGAAGCCAGGAAAGTTAAACACATAGTTTACTTCTTCAATGGCATAAGGTGCACAGCTGCTCTTCCTGGAATGCCAAGGATAATGTCGTTTTACAACCTGGTGATCCTTTGCTGTCTTATGAGACAAGCTCTGCCCACATCTTCCAGAATTTTTGATATTAATTATCCCTTCCCCTTAAAACCCAGAACATTGCTTCTAGACCATAAATCCATTCTTATGAGTGAGGTCACATGCTTTACAACAGCCTAAGTGACATCTATGTCATCTTCGGTCAGGCCAAACCCTGACACTCACAGGTGTTATGTTCACCTCAGTCAAACTCCTTAGACTCTAAATCTTGGACACTATCTCTGAGCCAACAATAGCCATTATTGTGACAGAATCCAGTTATACTTTGTAAGGAACCTCAATATAAACGTGTCTTAAATTGTTGCACACTTGGGACTAAGTTAATTGTTAAAACGTTTTTCCAAAATTGTGTTATGTTTAAATATGGCTAAAGTAAAATGATCTGGGCCAGACTCCAGTGCTAATTACAATAAAATCAGGCCCGAGAGCCAAGTTTCATTCTTATCTCACCCTGATTGTTTTTCTCTGCCTGCTGTAAAGCCAGCAGGAGAATCACCAGAGGAACTAATGTAAAACAAAAACAAACAAACAAAAAAAAAACCCAGCCAAATATGATGATCTATGCTTATAACCCCAGCAGTAGGGAGTTGGAGGTAGACGGCCAGCCAGTCTAGCCTAATCAGTAACTCCAGGTTAATGAGAGCTCCTGGCACAAGTCTTTAATCCCAGCACTGGGGAGACAGAGGCAAGCAGATCTCTGTGAGTTCAAGGCCAGCCTGATCAATACACAGTGAGTTCCAGGACAGGCACCAAAGCTACACAGAGAAACACTGTCTCAAACAAACAAATAACCAACAACAACAACAAAAACCAAAACAAAACTCAAACAAATAACAACAAAACAAAAACAAGGTAGAAGCTAGAGAGATGGCTCAGTGGTTTAGAGCACTGGCTACTCTTCCAGACAACCTGGGTTCAAGTTCAGCACCCACATGGCAACTCACAACTGCCTGGAACTCCCGCTCCAGAGGATCTAACACCCTTTTCTGGCCTCCTTGGGGATTGTAGGGGAGGAATTTAAGGAAGGAAATATAATTATACTTTAATGTTGCAAATGCAAATAAAATAATAAAACATGTATAAGTTTTTCATATATTATTTAAAGAACAAAACAAAAAATCTTAACTGTGTGCTTCATTTTAGGGCAGTAATGCCATTTACCTCCCCCAAGAATATGGACTGATGTGGGATTTCCCTCTGTATGCTATGATTACCACTAATGAATAAAGAAACTGCTTTGGGCCTATAGAAGAGCTATAGAGGAACAGAGCTAGGTGGGGAAAACTAAATGGAATGCTGGGAGAAAGAAGGGCAGAGTCAGAGAGAAGCCATGGAGCCACCGCCAGAGTCAAAAATGTTGAAACTTTGCCAGTAAGCCACTATCACGTGGCAATACACAGATTCATAGAAATGGGTTAAATTAATATGTAATTGTTAGCCAATAAGAAACTAGAGCTAATGGGCCAAGCAGTGATTTAATTAATATAGTTTCTGTGTGATTATTTTGGGTCTAAGTTAGCTGGGAGGATGGGAACCAACAAGCGGCCTTCTTCTACAATGGACCAAGAAAGGCTGAAATTTAATAATTATGTAAAGTTAAAATCCTTGTGACTATTGTTCTTTGGTGCCGGGTTAAATGAGGCATCATATCTGGGAAATGGTACTGAGAAATGAGAAAATGTTCACTGAGTCATAAAAAAGAAGCAATGAAAAAGATAAGAAACATTTATTTATCCAATAAATTTTTTGAAGATGACATTGGCATGGAATACATTTGTCTCATTGACCACTTGGAAAAAGTTATTTTTCAAAAACATAATTTGCTTTTTTGTGGGTGGGGTTTTATTATCTGAAAGTTTTTTTTCTTTTTTTTTCTTCTGTTTTAAATTGTCTGTTGGGTGTGCCTTTAATTTTAGTACTTGAGAGACAGAGGCAGAAGCAGGAGGATCACTTTGAGTTGGAGGCCAACCTGGTCTATACAGTGGGTTCCAGGTGAGCCAAGGTTGCATAGTGAGATTTTCCCTTACTAAGAAAGAAAAAAAGAAAGGAAGGAAGGAAGAAAGTGCTATGAGCCATAGGATCATTCAGTAATTAATCAGTCTCATTCCACAACCTATCAGATCAACCTATCAGAGCCAAGAGCTTTCTTTGGAAGATTAGGCCAGGATACAAGGCATGTTAAAATTACTGCCTTGTGAATCAAGTGGCTGTTTCTTGCTGTAGATTTCTCTGTAGCTTAGCCCCATTTGTTACAAATTTGGGATTTATCTCCCACAGTTCAGCACCATTTTATCTGGGCACAATTTTCTGTATGCATTTGGGGTTTATTGATTATATCCCCTAGCTATGTGTGAAGACAGACACTTATCTCACTTATAGATAAGGAAAGCACTGACCCAAAATTAGCCTTGCATTAAAAGATTCCTAACTCCTCACCTCATTCACTTTCACCTCAGTTTACTGATGATTTTAGTTCAGGAGATTTACTGCTTTTGTCTTTCTCTCAGGAAAATTAATTAACAATCTACCCACAGCCCAGAGGAAAACAAACCTCCACTGGTACTTCTGTTAGGAGGAAGAAGGAAGGATTATATAAAATCATTTGTTTGTTTTTTGAGACAAGGTTTCTCTGTGGCTTTGGAGCCTGTCCTGGAACTAGCTTTTGTAGACTTGTAGACCAGGCTGGCCTCAAACTCATAGTGATCCACCTGCCTCTGCCTCCTGAGTGCTAGGATTAAAGGCGTGCGAGTGCACCACCACCACCACCCGGAAAAATCGTTCTATTATATTACTATTTGATATATGTTTCTGGTAATGCTATACATAAAACAAATGTTTTTAATTTATCCAAGAAAAAGAGTTGATCTGCGGAAGAAAAGACCATAACCTTTGAAGTCACTATTTTACTTGTTTTGAAACCCAAGGCAAAGTGCGCTGTGTGATGTTTATCTTTTATAGATAAATGCTCTGTAAATATCATAAAATGGCCTTGACATGCCCCTTTCTGAAAGACTGTGCCCTGGAAAGTCCCATGCTTGGTCCCTGTCTCTTTCTGCTGGTCAGTCTCTTCGATGTCTTCTTTCTCTGCCTTACCATGCAGCACTGACAATATTAACTGGTATCAAGAACAGTTGTATGAACAGTCTGCTAATTTCTCCTAACTGGGAATGATGTGACATGATGTTCAGTTATATATTAGTCCATTCCTGTGCTTGTAGGAAAATCAATTTTTCATCTCATCAATTTGATAGCTAAAAGTATAAGATTAGGCAGCCTCATTCGCTTGGCCTCATGTGATGACTGGAATTTAATTTATTCTGTAGAAAAATGAGAAAAAAAAAACAGGCATGTTAGGTAGCTATGCTGTATGAGAACTCACTCTCCCTAGAACTACCAGAGCCCTGGGGAAAAAACCATTAACCCCTTTTAAGAGTGATGCCTCCATGGCCTCATATCAGGCTCTGCCTCTTAAAGGAGGGTCAGCATGGAGACAAATGTTCGGAGGATAAACCATATCTAAATCATATCAGGCCACATGCTGGAAGAAATTGAAATCAAGACTATGAAACAATAAGACACTCCCCTCTTCTTGTTACCATTCATAAGCATCACAACAGAGAAACAACCGAAGCACCTGCCTGTACTATTCCCAAACGTTTCAGCTTGGAATGGAGAATAAAGGGACAGCAGCCCTGACACACTCAGGGCTGTGCCTAAGAAGTGCCCTTCTGTTCTTACCTAACGCCCATAACAACCCATGACTCGCTATTGCCGTCTCCTACCCATTGTGTAGATGAGTCACTTAAGTCAGAGGGGCGACCGACCTGCTTAAAGCCATGGGAACATAGCCTTAGACCCGGTATTTGAGCCCAGATATTCCAGCACCAGGTTCAGCTCTGACGCAGGGCTGCTCTGTCACTGAGTTCCAGGATGCTCCTTAAGCCATCCGCTTGATTTAAAACATAGGCAGCTTTCCATGAAGTCTGTCTTAGAACCTTCTCATATCACCAAGACCCAGAATGACTCATGACATTTCAATCTCTACATTTCAGGACACTATGTAAATGTTTTATAATATTAATGTCCTTAAGCACTTTAAGTTTTCTCTTGGCTCTCCCTCGCCTGATTCATTTTTACAACATAGAAAGGTAGAAGTAATTGACTGTAATAGAGAAGCCTGCTTAGTTACTGGTGGATTTCATACTCTGTAAATTATGGCCTTTTTCCACACTGCTACTTATTTATCTGTTTTTTTTTTGTTGTTGTTGTTATTGTTGGTGGTGGTGGTATTGCTGTTGTTGTTGTTTTTCTGTTTGTTTTGTTTTGTTTTAGATGGGTTTCTTTATTAAGTAACCCTGGCTGTTCCAGAACTCACAACCCACTATATAGAGCAAACTAGTTTACATAGATCAGGCTGGCTTCAAATTCACAGAGATCCATCCCACGTGTTGGCATTAAAGGGATGTACCACCATACCCAGCTATGTAGGAGATACGATTTTTAGTGGTTTGTAAAAGCAAGTGCTAGAGAGATAGCTTGACAGTTAAGAGCACTTGCTGCTCTTCCAGAGAACCTCTGTTTGGATCCTAGCACCTGAATCAGGAGACCCACAACCATTCCCGGGGTTCTGACACTCTCTTCTGGCCTCCACAGGCATGGAACAAATACACACACATACAAATATACAAGCATATAAATTTTAAAAATAATCTTTTAGCCGGGCTGTGGTGGCACACGCCTTTAATCCCAGCACTCGGGAGGCAGAGGCAGGCGGATCTCTGTGAGTTCGAGGCCAGCCTGGTCTACAAGAGCTAGTTCCAGGACAGGCTCCAAAGCTACAGAGAAACCCTGTCTCAAAAAACAAAACAAAACAAAAAAATCTTTTTAAATGATTGTATCAAAGCATACAGAGGGAACAATGAAAACAACCCACGATAGCCTTTCTTAAGTATAACTGCAATAAGCCTAACTCATTACATTCACTGTGATGTGTATCCATAAAACTCTTTTCTTTTTTTTTAAAGTACCAGTTACTATTCCCCTCTCAGTGTTGCAGGAGTGATGTGGAAAGAAGGGACAATTAGCTCTGTTCCCTACACTACACGTCTGACATGAGCAGAATGCTTCAGGGCTGAGACAGGAAAAACAAGGACTGCACAGTGTGTGTGTGTGTGTGTGTGTGTGTGTGTGTGTGTGTGTGTGTGTGTGTGTAACTGTCTTAGTGTAGTGGGCTGTTCTGGAAGGGGGAAACTCGGGGGTGAGGGCACCTCTCCTGGGACTGGGAGAAGAGACAGGGAGGGAAAGAATTCGAGAAAGTGATGACTGAGCCAAGATGGGGAGACTGCGTATGGGAGGGAGTGGAGAAGGACGTTTTCTGAGACTTACTTTCTCAAGCAGTAAATATAGAAGAAAGCAGGGCGGCCTTTGCTTGCCAGGTGAAACCTTGTGGACACCTAGATCAGTGGGAACTGATGGAAAACCACGTGTGGGGACAGAATGCTCTTAGGTGGTTTGGGTATTTATATTGTGAGCTGGTCTGGAAGTTAGTTAAAAACTATTCTAAAGCCTTTGAAGACTTTGTGTTTTCATGCAAGATAAATACACACTGTTAGAAACAAAGAAAGTCACTTACCATATCAATATAAAAGCCTTTTACGATTTTCTTCCACGTTGTCCTTGAAAATAACCGGTCCCGGAGAGGCACATACTGCCACAGATATAGCCCAAACAAGCTAGGCTGATTAGCCATCCAGACTTCATTCAAATCATTGGCCATGGAGATTAGTACCAGCCGGACACAGCGGCTCGTTTCCATCTTGGAAATGCCCTCTATATTATCCCCTGTAGTCTAAAAGGTCAAAATAAAATGAATGCTGGAGATTTATTAAGCTCATTTTACAGAAATGTTGTGTTAAGAAGGAGCCAAAGGCCGGGTGCCAGTGGGGTCCACACAGTCTGGAGCCTTGCACCTGGTACAAGTCTCTTACAGGCGTTAGCAGGAGTCATGGGTTTCCATGACATTCTACCATCCCTCATAGGAATCACAGCCAGACTGGCTGAGATTGCGCTGGCTAATCAAAAGGTCAAAGCTTTCCATTTTTTTTACTATGGTGCCTAATGGTTGTTATTACCTCAAAAGGCTCATGAAAATCCCACAAAAATGAAGTCCCACCCACCTGTGGTGAGACAGAAGAAGATAAAGGGATTTTGTTACCAACTACGGAGTTATTGAACAACAGTGGGTGGACAGGGTGGCCAGCTTTAGAACTGATACTGTGCAATTTTATTAGTATTAGAAAAACTGGTTGCCAAACATTGCCAGCTAAATTTATGAACCCCAGTTCATAAGAACTGGGGTTAAGCTATGCGACTAATTAGTAAGTACTTCTGACAGAAACCATAACCTATATGATTCAACACTGTGGACTAAGAAGTAAAACATTCCAACTGTTTTTCAACTGAAAACATTTACCTTAGTGACTTCTGAAGTATAAGAATTCTTGAAAATATTTGAATGCACAGGTCCTGGGCAAATGGTAGACACCGTTATACCCGGGTAGTTAAAAAGTTCACTTTGGAGGGTATTTAAAAACCCCTAATAGGCAATACAAGGAAAATGAAAAGAAAAAGGAAATTAGACACAGATACAGGTCTCATTTCATTGTCTTGTGACTGGAGGAACTGTGTTCTAAAATCCTTGAATAAAGGACAGATGGCATGCACACAGACCCCGGCTGTGAACAGCAAAAGCGGTACTCTCAGATCTCGCCCGCCCCCTGGGGTTCAGTAGATGCTAGCAGTAGCCTTTGGCATCAGTACTTCTACGGCAGACAAGCACTGAGCAGGCACCAGACTGTTCTCTGAAGACCTCTGTTTCTACCTCCTCACAACAATCTTCACTTCCCCACTCCAAAAATGTTTTTGTTTTACAGAGGACCTCTGGTAGGAGTAGAGGGGCATCTCTTCATTTCCTGGATAGATTTTTTTTTTAAATGAGGCTTTAAAAAAAAGGGTGGAACTTTATAATAACGACCATAGATAAATCCAATCAATTTTTTTTCAATTTTATATTATCATTTTAACTGATTAATTAATTTCCATGAAGTAAATTTTGCCTGACGGATAGTGCGTAGCTAGTCACGATTACAATGTGATTATCTTTGGACTGACCTTTAAAAGAAGCTAGACCAGGAATGAACATAATATCAAATTGCCCTCTAAATTTATAT
>JAQHUG010000070.1:1027884-1039339 GCA_028555095.1 Dicrostonyx torquatus | reverse complement strand
ACAGAAAATTGGGGAGGGTGGAAATGATCTTGAAGGAGTCACTGGGAGAAATGGGGATGATTAGAATACATTTGTATGCATGGATGAAATTCTTTAAAAAAAAAAAACTTGACACAAATATTATATTGTAAAAAAGAATAGCTAGCTAGACCTTCCAGACTTAACGATACTGGAGACTGTAAACCAACTATGAATAATCAGCAATCTGTTTTTCCTCACATGTTTCTAAGGTAGGAAATATTCCCAGACAGCAGTTTTAACACCAGGCCAGCTAATGAAATGCCTAAAGTTGTTTACTCAAGATGTTTGGGAAAGCAGGTTCTGGAGAACTCAAGTAGCAGGTGGGGCTGCGGCTGCAGGTCGTGGCGGGACGGCGGGGGTAGGGTGCAGGAGGGGGCGGGGCAGCGCGGGGTGGGAGCTGGAGAACTCGGCTTGATCTTCAGAGAGACTTGGCCCTGGTTTACAGATTCCCATCGAATTGATAGGTTTCTCAGCACTGGTTACTTTGACTGTTGCCATGTTGTTGGATTCAAAGTGTGGGCTATGCGACCTTCTGTGGGTGGCCTTGGCAGTTCAGGGCCAGCTTCCCTGTGGTTAGGTATGTGAAGTGAAGCCGAAAAAGGTTTCAAGAGGTTCTGTTTTCTTAAGATGTTTGCAAGTGTCTGCTTTCCAAGGTTAAAGTGAAGGCGCTTTCAGCTGAAGCAAGCAGAAGTACATTCTTAACTATACAAACTCCTAGCCCGTTCTATTTCTCTTTGCCAAAAGTGCATCCATATCTGACTCAGCAACATTAAAAGCTTTGAGCTCCCCACACCACACAGCCCAGGGATGGGGAAGGGTCCTGCAGTCAGAGACTGATGACCCAAGGTTGGACCGAAACAAGATGCCTGTGAGGGTAGGGAAAACTCTCCTACCTTTAGCCTCTGCTGGTCTGTAGCAAAAGAAAGGGACACCAATCTGCCAAGCCCAGAGCACTGACCCCTCTCTTTGTATTAACCACACCAGGGGTAGTGTATAAACTCCAGTGATTAAAGTCACTCTAAAACTTACTGGGAACTGAGAAGGAAACCTGCTTTTCACAAGCCTACTGACCTCAATGTTCAACTAAACTGCTGCTATAAGTAACAAAATCGTAAATCAGCCACATTTTCAAAAAATTGGACATATGATTATTTGTGTGTGTGTGTGTGTGTGTGTGTGTGTGTGTGTGCATGCGCTCGCACGTGTATTCACGTGCATCTGTGCTTCCACGTGCATCCGGAGATCAGAAAGCAGCTTTGAGTCATTGGTTCTTTCCCTCCACCTTGAGCACTGAGGAATTAAATTCAGATGACCCTAGCCTGCCAGGCAAGTGCTTTTATCAGCTACACCATCTCACAGGCCCATCAACTGGGCACATTTTGCCAGCCTATTAAATCCAATTAAAACAGAGCCTTGGAAACAGGTAAGGCAGCTCTTCTCTCTACATGTCTTCTAAGCCTGGGTCCTGACAGATGGGAGGTACACTCTCTCACATCTGCCTGCCTCAAGTGTGCCTATCTCTATGGGAGGTTGATTGGTAGTCCTTTACTAAATCTGAGGACAGCATCTGAACTGCAACTCTTCATCACTATGCACCTGTCCACACCAAACAGGCAGAGAAAGGTCCTATTGGTCCACACCTCCAATTTCTATGGGACTACGGTGATCTGAACCACTGCATCATACAATTCCAATAGTAATATAGTCCATTAAAACTTACTTTCCGCCAGGCGGTGGTGGCGCACACCTTTAATCCCAGCACTTGGGAGGCAGAGGCAGGCGGATCTCTGTGAGTTCGAGACCAGCCTGATCTGCAAGAGCTAGTTCTAGCGCAGGCTCCAAAACCACAGAGAAACCCTGTCTCAAAAACCAAAAAAAAACAAAAAAAACCAACAACTTACTTTCCAGTCATGTGCACTGACCTACACCTATAATCCCAGCACTTGGGAGCTAAAGGCAGAAGGACCAGTAGTTTAAGGCCAGCCTTGAATACATAGACTTTAAGGCTAACATGTGCTGAACGAGATCGTGACTCAATAACAAAAAGGAGGGGGAGGGATTCACTCTCAATAGGATAAATTAAACTTTAATGTTTCCTCAATCACCGACCTTATTATGTCTTTAGTTTTACTCTTAAACCAACATAAGAATCATTCTGTTTTAATATTTATTACTGCTAAGGTAAAACAGGTCAGGTTTTTTCTCCTAGTCTTTGCCTTGATCAAATTTTTCTTTTTTCCATGAAACCAGAATAAATGGAGTCCACGTTTCCCTAGGAGGAATATGGAGTCCAGGATCAATCATCCAGCAGTCATGCATCCTGAATGAGACCAGTTAAGAGAGAGTTGCCTCGCAGTGAGACTTGAAAATATAGCAGAGAAAGAGCTCAGGCAATAGGCTGCATACACCTGCTAGAGCAGAAATAATCTGTCCTCCCAGGATTCACCTCAGAGTGCAGCATCATGCAGGCACACATTGGAAATCTGCTTAATAAGCAATAAGCACGTGCAGCTCAAATATTTTTGGTCATTTCCTGGAGCATTCCTCTCAAAGTTCTTCTCTTTATGTGGCCCCTTAGTGCCACACCTCACTGGTTGACCTCATCCACTGATGAACAAATCCCCCGTGTGCATTGTGGGCAATGCTCAAGAGCCTTACCCGAAGAGCGTGTTTGCTGGCCACGTACGCACTGCAGAGGGGCACAGGTAAAATTCCCCCAATGCTATTCATAACCACGATCTTTCCTTGCTTTCTCTTCATCATGTGAGGTAGAACACAACTGGTCAAGGACACTGTCCCTAAGTAGTTCACCTCTAGTATCTCTTTGAAGACATCCAGGTGGGTATTGACCACAAAGGAACAATGCGCTTTCCCGCCATTGTTGATCAGAATATCGATCTAGTTAAGTCAAAGCAGAAAGAGGGCTTTTTAAAGATGGTCTTGGAACGGACTAATGGAACTCCTAGAGAGGAGTGTTATTCTGGCGAATCAGTAGAGCCACGTTACCTTTCTAAAACCAACAAGAGAAAATAAAATCAAGCCAGGTGTGGAGAAGAGAAAATAAACTCAAGCCTTAAATCCCAGCACTTGGGAGGCAGAGGCAGGCAGAGCTCTGTGAGTTCAAGGCCAGCCTGGTGTACATGGTATGTTCCAGGACAGTCAGAGCTGTATACTGAGACCCTGTCTTGGAACAAAACAAAAGCCAAGTAAACAAAACAAGAAGAAGAAAAAAATCAACACAATTCACCTGTTCAGTTTAAGTAATATTTCACAAGATAGAGCAAGATTCATAAATATCAAAGTTGTGGTGAATGCTTAGCTCTTTTGCCTATAATAGGAATTGAAAATTTAAAAGGTAAGAAAAATACTAAGACCGAAGTCCAAGCAATAGACCTGCCCCACTAGTGCATCCCATGGCCTGAATCTCTGTGAATGAGACACCACACACAAGAATCTCTTCGGCGATTTTAACCAAGATGGGGAAAGCCGTATAATGCATACTCTACCAACAAAACCTGCTACTTACTCTACCAAACTCCTGGAGAACAGTTCTCGTAGCCACATCATGGGAACTTCTGGCAGTCAGATCAAGGGGCAAAACCAGTATATCTTTTTCTTTTATGTTGCCATTCTCTAGATTAAAACACATCAACACTTTAGTGAGAAAGCTGAGCTACAATTCAATTAAATTCTTTCCTGTTCTCCAGGTCTATCCCTGAACCTCCCAAAAAGAACAAACTTGTACGAGAACTCTGGCAAAATAAAGAGTATCCTACAGCAAAAATTAAAAAAAGAAAAGAAAAAAACCCCAGCATATTTAGAAGTATAGAGTACATTTGTTTTGAAATATGCTCACCAAGTGCCATTGCTACTCTTCTGCCTTCTTTGGCCTGGCAACTGAACCCAGAACTTCATACCAGGCAAGAAGCACCTTACCACAGTGCCAAATTCCCACCCCACCCTGACGCTTAGCTGGTCTTTCACACAGTTCCAAAGCCAGTGAGTTACATTCAGATCAGGTAGTCATTCGGAGCCCCCCTGCCTAATCACATGTAACCTGGGAAAACTGAGGAGTGGATGTGGCTATTTAGCAGAATTAGAGACTGAACCTAGGGCCTCCCTCATGCTAGGCGGGTGTTCCACCACAGAGCTACCTCCCAAGCCTTTAAGGATGCACAGAGGCTAGACTTCCTGGACAGATGCCAGTCAGTGTTCTGGTCCCTTTCCCCCAAGCACCACCCAAGGCAGGAGACACATCCTGTATACAAAGCCTCTCCCAGGAGAACTGGCTGGAGGGTCTGTGGAGCATGGGACCAACTGCCTGCTCACAGATATGCCCCTGGTATGAAGAGAGAAGCTTCCACGTGGAATAAAGTTCTGTTAGACATCTGCCACATGACCTGTGGTCAGCACCAGCCTACTATTGTCACAGGACAATATTACACCAATTTGATTAAAAAAAGGGGTATTTTATTGGAGGGGATAAAACTTACAGATCAATGTCCCAAACCACGTTCCTCTGGTCGCAAACAGGAAACCGAGTCTAGCAGTCAGCATGAAAACCGGAAGCAAGTTAGCTCGGAGAGCGGCTGCAGCTTTTTTTTAAAAAACCACGCCCCACATTGGGCGGGTATCTTAGAAGCCATTGGCTGAAAGCAAGAGGGCTTAATGTCCCGCAGCAGCCTACTTGATAGAAAAGATGAGAGATTCCATCTTTAAGACCCTTCCCTGCATCTAGCAGAGTGAACTTTAGAGGCCCAGGGAAAGAGATACCCCCATACTCCATCTGTCTTAGTTGGGGTTTCTATTGCTGTGAAAAGGCACCATGACCGAGGCAACTTTTAGACAGGAAGACATTTAATTGGGAGGATTGCAGTTCAGAGGTTCAGCCATTACCATGATGGAGGAACACAGCAGCATGAGGCAGAGATGGTGCTGGAGGGGGAGCTGGCAGTTCTACATCTTGCACAGGCAATGGGAAGTGGTCTGCCTCCCTGGGTATGGCTTCCTCCAACAAGGCCACACCTTCTAATAGTGCACCTTCTTTAGGAGCCATGTTCTTTTAAACTACCAAATCATCTTTTTTTACCCTTGTGTGTTTGCTTCTTTTCTTTTTCTTCTTCTTTTTTAATCACTATACATTTAGTACTTTCGATATTTTCTTTGTTCTTTTATTTTGGAAGAGTAGGGTATCTATCTTTTTTATTTATTTTTATTTTATATGCATTGGTGTTTTGCCTATATTTCTCTATGAGGGTGTCAAACCCACTTTAAGGTGGATTACTAACTATTGTGATTGCTGGGAATTGAACCCGGGTCCTCTGGAAGAGCAGCCGGTGCTCTTAACCGCTGAGCCATCTCTCCAGCTTCAGTATTTCATTTTTGTAAAAGTAAGCATTATATTTTCTTTGGATTCCTCTTCTTACATTTACCTAATTCTGCCATTTATACACCTTTTAAAAATAATACTATTATATATAAATTCAGCAAGAGAAAAGCAAAAGACAGTAGCAAGGGTAAGAATCTCAGCAAGGAAACTGAGATGCTGACAAAAGCCAAGATAATTGTCAAAAATGAATGTCTGTTAAGCCAAGAAAAAGCACATTGCAGAATGAATTCTCAATAGATTAGGTCAAGTGGAAGAAATAAAAAGTGAGGAATAAAAGCAAGGGTGGGGACAGTACCACATTCAAACATCAATTTAAAAACACACAACATCCAAAACATGATCAAGAGATCAAACCTAAGAATTTGTGGGGGAGTGAAAAGATCTGAGATAAAAAAAATTAATGATATAAAAAATCTATTCAGCCAGGCAGTGGCATCGCACACCTTCAATCCCAACACTCAGGAGGCAGAGGCAGGCAGATCTCTGTGAATTCCACACCAGCCTGGTCTACAAAGCGAGTTCCAGAACAGCGAGGACTGTTACACAGAGAAACCGAGCCTCAAAAAAATAGAAAGGAAAGAGAGAGAAAGAAAATTATTCAATGAAAGAGAGAGAGAGACTCTCCATGCTATGGATAAGAGAGACAACCTGTTTTTCCCCTCAAGCAAGTTCTAAGTCATTTGATCCTGGACAGGCACTGAGAGAACTGGCCCTCCTACCTAAGGTGGAAATCTGTGCAAAACTGAGAGTAGAGCAGTAGCCAAAAAGAAGGAAACTCCAAGCAAGCACAACTGCTTAAAAGGTAACAGAAGAGAAGGCAGATCAGTGCTAAGGAAGCCCAGGAGGCAGCGTGAGCTGCACAGGACAGTCCCACCTCCCCTCACTTCCCAAAGCTGCACTTCTAGGAAGCACGGCTGTTGTGGGGAACTGACTCACCCAGGCACCTTCTCTTCACCCGCTCCAGCTCCTGCACCCTGCGGGCTGACAGCACCAGCGACACCCCAAGTTTAGATAACTGGAGAGCCAGCTCCTCACCAATGCCACTGGATGCTCCTGTCACCCACACCACCTTGCCAGTCAGCACCTGTTCTGTGGAGGAAGGAGGAGAGTTGTCAGGAATATGTGTGGGATAGTGATATTTATATATCAAAGAGAAGCAAAACATAAATCAAGAATAAATAAACTAGCTGGGAGGTCTGGTGCACGCCTTTAACCTCAGCACTCGGGAGGCAGAAGCAGCTGGAGCTCTGTGAGTTTGAGGCCAGCTCGGTCTACATAGTGAGTTCCAGAATAGCCAGGGCTATGTGTGGACGAAAACCATCTCAAAAAACAAAAACAAGCAAAAAAAGAATAAACTTTAAACCATGTCATTAAACAAGACAACCTATTATGCGTTATTTAAAGTTTCAAATCTCCTACAATTTCTTAAAAAGCACAAGTTTGTTTTCTACCCATCCAATATTTGTATATGTCAAAATTCTTAGTAAATTTTCCAGATTTTATTCTGACTCCAATAGTTTCATCTTACTAAAACTCTGTTTATCTACTTATCTATGTATTTGATAAAGAAAATTAAAGTTGCGAAGTAGAAACCAATCAGCTGGACTCGGTTGTCTTACCCTTTAAAAGGGAGAGTCAGATTAAATAATTGGGTTCCATCCAGTTTTCAGTTCTATGAGTCCAAATTGTTTTGTGGTGAAGTTGTTGGTAAGGTTCTGGATTTATCAAGTTCTGGTCAATGGTATGCTATGATCGCCCTACACTTAAACGTAGAATTTTCTTATTTTATTGCTTGTATCTGATGTCTTTCAGGTAATATCATATTATAAACATGCCCCCCGTAATATAGGCACTGTCATCTTAGAAGGATATAGTACAAGATGTATAAGGTATAAATATGACCTGTGGTCCCCAAGCCTCTCCATCCCTATAAAGACTGCCCAAATAATACAGTGGCCAGACCAAAGGCGGGAGATGGTACTGGGGAAGATGATCGCCAGTGTCCTGAAACTTAGCCCAGAGTTGCAGAGATGCATAAGCAAAGCCTTTGTGTCCAGCTCTAAGAGAAATGTGAAGTAAAGTCTTTGTGTCTGGCTTTGTGAGAAATGTTTCAGCAAAGCCTTTGCTTTGGTCTGGGTTAATCAATAGAGGCCAAGAAATTGTTTTGAGACCATTTAAACCATGAAGAATTGTTTCTCTGGAGACTCTGCACTTGGTGCTACATGGGAGCATGAAGTTTCACCGACTTTGGTACTGAGACGTGCCAGGCAGACCTGGAGTTCTCCCTTTTGATTATGGCTTGCTGTAAGTTTGTGTGGGTTTTCTGTTCTCATGGGCAGCAACAGCAAGGTGAATTTGATGTTGAAGCCTCTCCCAGCCTCAATTAACCTTATACATATTTGAAAACACTAACTAGGTGGGTGTTAGTCTTTTCCAAGACTACTCCATTGGAAAATGAAGGTTTAGCATCTTGGCGGGCCTCTCTCTACTGCAGCGCCTGCAATGCAACGTCAAACAATACACGGTGGTGTGAAGTCCTTGTCTTTAAAAGTCAGAGTGGTGAGGGCACGAGCTGCAGCTCAGCTAGTAGAAGTCTTGTCAAGCATTGTCCCCGGCCCTGATGTCAAGCCCAGCACTTTATAAGCTGGCTGCGGTGGCACACACTTACCATCGCGGCACTCCAGGTGAAGGCAGGAAAACCA
Source organism: Dicrostonyx torquatus (assembly GCA_028555095.1). Classification (NCBI taxonomy): domain Eukaryota; kingdom Metazoa; phylum Chordata; class Mammalia; order Rodentia; family Cricetidae; genus Dicrostonyx; species Dicrostonyx torquatus. Next base: position 1,031,227 of record JAQHUG010000070.1, on the reverse strand, counting down.
GAAACTCAAGGATTATCCTCCTCAGATGCATAACAAGTCTGAGGTTAAGCTGATACCCTGATAACCTGGCTTAAAAAAGAAAAACAAACAAACAAACCTCTCCATAAGACTCAGGGACGTCAGGAAGAAAAGGCAAACAGACTATAAGAATCAGAGGCTGAGGAGGACCCGAACAGAAACTGTCTTCTCTGTGTGGCAGAACCTCCTCACTCAGTTATTCACAACAGCGGAGGCTGACTGCACAACAGCTGGACAACAAATCAATCAACACTAGAACAAGGCAAGAGGAATCTCACCATGTGAGATTCAGGCTTGGGGATGCAGAAACTCTTTCCAGCAGGCTCCAGAGAGGCAGAAACAAAGGCTGTCACTAGAGAGGGCAACACTGAGAGCCTGCGGTTGAGGGTGGGAGAGTGCTGGACTTTTCTTTGTTTATCCTAGAATTTTGTGGGTTTGCCTTTATTCATTTTTAAGGAGACAACAATATAACCTACAGAAAGGAAGTTTTGTTTTTCCTTTTAACATCTTCACAAAGCATGGCCATATTCCAGACTATGCTGCTTTAGGAGTCTGTGTCGGCTTTTGTATTCCTCCCGTTGTTTTCCTCAACCTTCATCCTACCCTGAGTTTCTTAAGACATTTTCCCCCTAAAACTGTCCCTATGAAATTTTAATTTCATGAATACGTGATATATTCACCTATATGCTGTACATATATATATATATATATAGTTTGTACATATATACATACATATATATATTTGATGAAACTTATTCTTTTGTCAATAAAGGTTTAAGAATGACTACTTTCAAGATTGAGTTAAATCTTAAAAGCTATTAACATTGTTTGGCTTTTTTCAAAATGATTTGTGCCACTATATCTAATTAAAACTAATTCATTTTTACTGATTTTGTAACTGCTAATCAACAATTTTTTTTTTTTTTTCTTTTAATTTATTCTCAACAATTTTTCTATTGAATTTTCTTTTGAGTTGGATGACCTTTGTAGAATTGCATAATAAAAAATATTGATTTTTGTTTCATTCTCCAAGTCCAAGTTTGCACAAAAACCAGCCAACATGAAACACCCATGAGTCTTTGGCAGCCAAAATTATTATTTGAAGAATTAATCCAGAGAAGGATCTATTATCAAATGAGAAAGTGATGTCAGGTCAGGTATTTTTATTTGAAAGAGAAAGTACACCAAGCCCAGCCATCTGCTCCCCTGGGTTTTTCTGTGCACTGGCTGCTAAGTCTGCACAAATTATGCCAGGGGGGCGGGGGGGGAAGGAAAGGAGGGAGGAAGGGAGGGGAGGAAAGAGGAGAGGAGAAGAGAAAAAAAAAAACGAGTAGTAAGATTTGGGCCTGTAGGGATGAGTTTTGCAGAGAAGAAGGAAGACAAGAATATATTATAGACCTCGTATGCCCCACCGCCAGAACCCCCAGAAAACATTGTCTTCTGAGCCATCACTTCCAAACAAATATCATAACACACTTTGGGTACTGTCGTGAAATTTCGACTGTGTTCTTAGAATCCGAAGTCTGCCTGGGAGCATGCCATTTCATTCCCTGGAATGTCGTTCCCCTGCTCGCAAAGCATCGCCAGCCACATGTGCTTCTAGAGTTGTGCTGAACGGAATGGAGATCAGGGGTGGAGAAACGCTGAGCGCACTGCCTACAGAGCACCTTTCACGTGTTTAGTCACCCGATATAGGTGTTTAACTCACAGGTATAGTCCCATAGAATACGAAGCAAGACACAGACCAAAAGGTGACAAACGGAATCCCCACTAGTGTGCAAAAAATCATGTTACTTCAAAAAACAAAAACAAAAACAAAACAAAACACAGCAACAACAAACCCTCCTGGGTCCTTTATGTTGAGCTTCTAAACTCATGAAGCCAAGGATGGGCTAAGACACCACTTCAAAACTTTGCAGAGGAGCCTAGGATAAACACTTTTGAAATGAAGAGGCACGGAGTCTTTGTCCAAGGAGGCAACTTAGCATGGCAGTGTTCAATGCTCCTCAAAGTGTCTGATACTGCTTTGGATAGCTGGGATTCCAGTTAGGCAAGGTCTTAAGGATGTTCTCTCTAGGGAGCAGTTTGGCGACCTCTAGCGAGCTTTCCCAACCTGGAAGGCGAAAACTTTCCATCTTTAGGTCAGAACGGGTCATAAGAACGCCAAATTGTTCCTTTGCTCAGTCTCTGCCTCCCTCACCCTGACCTGGGCAAAGCCCAGGCTGGCAACACTGGGGCTTCAACAACCAGACGTGGCCCAGGAGGCAGCGGACCCAGCAGAATTCTCCCACTTTGAAAGCTGAAGATCACAGAAGGGCCTCACCTGGACGACGACCCAGCCACTCAGCCCACAGCAGCGTCAGGTCAGAATCGGTGCGCAAGAAGTTCAGCAGCCACAAGGCTAGCAGCAGGGCGCACAACGCCCACAGCCAGAACTCCCCACTCATCGCAGCGAGTGGAAGGCTGTTGGCTCTGAAGACAGCTGGCTGCAGTCTTAGTATATGTGGCCTGGGCTCTGGCTCCGCCCAGAGAGCACTGCAGGCAGGTGGGAGGGCTGAGTGTCCCTGGCATGCCAGGTGCACACTACCGGCTAAGTCCTAGACTGCATGCACCGCCTATGGATTTAAGAATGAGGGATGCTGGCTCCAAGCAAGCACAGACACTGACTGGACTTCAAAAGAAATGTCGCAACGAGAACAAAAAAAAAAAAAAAAAAAAGTGAATGACTTTAAGTACTTAATGTTTCTATCACTGAGCCAACAATTTGTCAACATCACTTTAAGAGTTGTTTTGCTAGTGAATTCTTTTCAAGGCTTTGACTGTATTTTGGTGGAAGACAAATATCCAAAATTTAAAGGCCCAGAGCCCTCCTCTCTCCTCATTCCCCTGCCCCTGCAAGAGATGGAACCTAGAACTCTGTCAGGACTGGGTAGGTGCTCCAATGCTCCCAGCAGCCCCCATCCCACAAGAAACATTTTATTAACTAGATGAACTGGAAAAAAAATGTTATTCAGGGAAATGAATGCACTGCTGAAAGACATTTCTTTTTCTATCTTCAGGATCTTAAAAATATGCTATGCCTTCTATATGTGATGTGTCCATTGCACCCATGAATTCTTTGTATCTCTGGTTACTTACGTAAGAGCTGCACGGGGTAACTCAACAGGGCAGTCAGCATTCCAGAAGGCAGTGGGTTATTAAAAACAACAACCAACCAACAAACCCCCAAAATACCGAAGGGAGACAGACAACCCCAGTGTTAGGTTGAAGAAGAAAAAGAAAAACCCTGGATGCTGATAGCAGTAATGCAATAATGCAGGAATTT
>JAQHUG010000070.1:976434-1011304 GCA_028555095.1 Dicrostonyx torquatus | reverse complement strand
AAAAAAAAAAAGCAGACAGAGAAAGCCAGGGGGAGCAAGCCAGTAAGCAGCACCCCTCCGTGGCTTCGGCATTAGCTACTGCCTCTAGGTTCCAGTCCTGCCTGAGTTCCTGTTCTGGCTTTCTCCAACGTGTGTTATGATCTGGGAGTGTAAGATGAATAAACCCTTTCCTCCCCAACTTGCTTTTTAGTCGTGGTGTTTCATCACAGTAATAGAAGCCCTGACTAAGACAGTAATGATCAAGCTTTCCTGACTACATGTTTGCAAACAACAAGTAACTGGGAGATGTTCTCCCTGTTTTTTATATTGGTTAGAGAGGCTTTGGATTTCCAGTCATAGCAGTTGACTGGAATGCCTGTGTCAAAGTCTAACATTGTTACCTATCCTAGAAGACACCAATGTTTCCAAATTAAAATGCAAGATTTAAGTAAGATAATTATGCCCATTGATCTCAGAAAGGGGGAGTGACAGGGAAGCCATGGCAATGTTTATTTTCAAAGTGTGCTTTTGGAGGATGCACTCTTTTGAATTAAAAAGAAATGAAACAAAACACATCCTAGTGATTTTATGTTAAGAATGTGGTGCGATGCAAAGAATGATTTGAAGAAATAGTCTTATGGTAGCATAGATTAAAAGGAAGACAGTGTAAGGTTATAACTGTTGAATACCAGCGGTGCCAAACTAACAATAATGATGATGATGACAAAAAAACAGAACAAAAACCATGGCTGCACCTACTAGTAGATTTGAATAAAACGGTGTGGTAGTTTGAATGCAATTGGCTTCCATAAGGTCATAAGGAGTGGCACTATTAGGAGGTGTGGCTTTGTTGGAGTGGGTATGACCTTTTTATTTTATTTTTTTAAGATTTATTTATTTGTTAAGTATACAGTGGTTTGCCTGCCTGTGGGCCAGAAGAGGGAACCAGATCTCATTACAGATGGTTGTGAACCACCATGTGGTTGCTGGGAATTGAACTCAGGATCTTTGGAAGAGCAAGCAGTGCACTTAACCTCTGAGTCACCTCTCCAGCACAGTATGGCCTTTTTAGAAGAAGTATGTCACTGTGGGGACAGGCTTTGGGTTTTACTATGCTCAGGATACTGCCCAGTATCTTAGTTGACATCCTCTTGCCTGCAAGATGTAGGTCTCTTGGACTACTTCTCAAGGGTCATACCTACCTCCAAACCTCTGTAATTGTTACTGATGCCCCACCCCGAACTAAATGTTTTCCTTATAAGAGTTGCCATGGCCATGCTGACTTTCCACACAATCAAAACCCTAAGACAAATGATCTGAGAGTTTATCTTTGTGTTATAGCAGTTCCTGTGCTGCCTTAAAGTTAGACTCAGGGTGTGTGGGGGGGTGTAAGGTGGCTCAGGGGGCAATCTGAGCCTGACAGTCTGAGTTCGATCCCTGGGATCCACATGGTGGAAAAAGAAACAGACCTCCTGCATATAGACACACTGACACATTCTTTCCTCAATTCACATTGAATAAATAAAATGTAAAAACAATAATAAGGTTAATATTTACAATTCTCAGCACTGGGGAGGTAGCAGGAACGTTGAGCACTGATGTTTGGGGGACTTAAGATCTATTTCTGTATTGTTTACTCTAAACAAGAACTTTAGTCGTGGTTATGAAACCCGAGTGTCTTGGTTATTTCACCACAGTCAGTGGCAGTGTTGATAAAATCATGATGAAGATACGCCCACGCGTTGTGAAATAATTCCTTTACCCTGTATGAAGAAATGTCACTGTGATTGGTTTCATAAAAAAAAACTAAACAGCCAATAGCTAGGTAGGATTTCCAGGCACACTGGATACTGGGAAGCGGAAGGGTGGAGACTCCAGGACACAGACCAAGCTGCATGGGTATTACAAAGTGAAGGTAGCTAAGTCATGTGAAAGAACATAGATTAAAAGATATGGGTTGAGTTAGGAGAGCTAGTTAGAAATAAGCCTAAGCTATCAGCCAAGCTTTCATAATTAGTAATAAGTCTCTGTGTCATTACTGGGAAGCCAACAGTCCTGATGGAGAATCTGCCTACAGCCAACTGGTTTGAGTGTGCTTCATGACTGTCAGCTGGAGCTGTGAACTGTCTGAAAGCTGAGTACAGTCAATACCCAGACATAGGGGGACTGCAGTTGATATGGCGAAACTTGAAGCTCCTTGTTTCTCAGTTCACCTCTGAACCCCTTTGTCCTTCAGAGTTCCTTGTGCCTCTTGATTACCTCCTGTGTCACCGCTGTCAGTGAGATGTCTTTTTAGTATGACACAGAACAAACACTAATTTTGCAGATCCTTCTTTATCAGAGTTCCTTTTTGATTGCTGTCATAAAACATCAAGCCCAAAGCAACTTATAAAAGAAATAGTTTATGTTGGGTTTACAGTTTGTGGTGGTTTGAATGAAAACGGCTCCAACAGACTCAGAGAAAATGGCGCTATTAGGAGGTGTGGCCTTGTTGGAGTAGGTGTGGCCTTGTTGGAGGACATGTGTGAGCTCTGAGGTTCAAATGCTCAAGCCAGGCCCAGCGTCACTCTCTCCTCCTACTGCCTGTGGATCCAGGTATATAACTCAGCTGTCTCTCCAGTACCATGTCTTCCTTCATGTGCCATACTTCCTGACATGACAACAATGGACTAAACTTCTGAACTGTAAACCAGCCCTGAGTAGTTTTCCTTTATAAGTCTTTCTGTGACCATAGTGTCCCTTCACAGCAATAAAAACCCTAACTTAGAAGCTGTTACAGGGCCTGGGGTATTGCTGGAATAGGCCTGACTATGTTTTTGTTTGGAGGAATATAGAACACTTTGTGACTTTGGATTAAAAAAGCTATTGGACACTTTAAACAGAGCATGATGGAGCATGCTAGTAGGAGCACAGAAGACAGTGGTACTGAAGGTGATTTGAACTGTTCAAATCCCACTTGGAATGTTTCAGAGGAAAAGAATTTTAGGATGTGGCTTAGAGAACATTCTCATCATATTTTGGTGAAGAATGGGGCTGCTTTCTGCCCTTGTCCAAAAAATCTGTCAGATGCTAAATTGAAGAGTTTTGGGTTAACTGTGTTTGCAGAGGTGATTTTAAAACAGCCTACCGTGGACTATATCGTGTGGTTATTAGTGGACATGCTTATGCAGAAAAGGAGCAAGCTGAGCTAGGAAAATACAAAATGCTCAGTTTGAGGAGAAAAGGAACACCAGCCAAGTGTAAACAGATTAAATAAAATTCTGGTGCTAAATGGAATAAAAGGAGTGGTGACCTCAGATTAAGAATCCACCCAATGCCGGGTGGTGGTGGCACACGCCTTTAATCCCAGCACTCAGGAGGCAGAGGCAGGTGGATCTTTGTGAGTTCGAGGCCAGCCTGGTCTACAAGAGCTAGTTCCAGTGCAGGCTCCAAAGCCACAGAGAAACCCTGTCTCGAAAAACCAAAAAAAAAAAAAAAAAAAAAAAAAAAACCCACCCAGCTAAACTTCCAATCTGTGGAAAGGAATTAAAGAAAATCTTAGGGTTGGTCATCATGGTGTATACCATTAACCTCAGCACTGGGAAAACAGAGGCCAGTAGATCTCTGAGTTTGAATCCAGCCTGGTGTAGAGATCCAGTTTCAGGACAGCCAGCCTAGACAGTGAAGGACAGAAAGCTGGTGAAGATGTAATTGAACAAGGGGGCCATTTTCTAGCCCCAGTAAGCAGCAGAACATGGCAGCTTCATCCACATAGTTTTGGAATTAAGGATAGAAAAAAAGGGCCTGTGAAATTTGCCCCAAGACTAAGGATGAGATCAGGCATATGTCAGGGGTGTCCCTGAATGGAGGCCTGGTAGAAAGGCCATTGCATGAAGCTGTGAAATTGAAGCCTGGACTGCCTTGGAGACCCCAAGATGTTAGAGATGCCAGAATACCTGCTGAGGAAAGCTGCCAACAGGGAATGGAACCTACCCGAAAGAAGCAGGTGTGTTGCAGTCAACAAAGCCGTAGGGAGTTTAGATCTGAAGAATGTTTTGACATCAGACATGGAGATGCAGAATTTGGAGTTTGCCCAGCTGGTTACAATCTTACTTTGGTCCATTATTTCCTCATTCTGTCCCCTTCCTTGCATTTTGGAACGGCAATGTATATCCTGTGTCATTATATGTTGGAAGTATGTGAACTGCTTTTTTTTGTATTTTATTTTTACAGGTGATTACAGTTAAGAGATTGCATAAATCTTCGAAGAGGGTGCTGGAGAGATGGCTAAGAGGTTAAGAGCACTGACTGCTCTTCCAGAGGTCCTGAGTTCAAAGGGCCATGAAAGATAGCTGTTGGGATTTTAGGGAGCTGGAGGGACACAGATCTGAAGCACTTGCTGCCTTGATCCACACACTGGGCTTGACCCTCAGTTGTGCAAGTGAAACTTACTTTTTAAATAGTAATGCTCTGTAAATGTGTCAGCCCTGTGCATCGTGAACACCGGGAGTACACCAATCACTTGGATTTGCAACTCTAGGTTGTATTTAACAAGATGAACTGTGATATGAGCTTACCTTTCTTTCTCAGTCTGCAAATAAATGGGTGTATATTTGCCAATTTTCTAGTTAATTATTATAATGAAATTTTGAAATGAAATTTGTGCCCTGGCAATGCTGAAGCATGCATGGGCATCCTATATATGGCTGTTCTATTGAACTTGTCTGCTCTGTTGAATTTGTCCATATTGGGTTTCAGGGTCTAAGTTGGTGAGGATGACTGTCCAGGTCTCTTCCTCAAGACGTCTCATTATAGATGGCCCTGAGCCACCATGTGGTTGCTGGGAATTGAACTCAGGACCCTTGGAAGAGCAGGCAGTGCTCTTAACTGCTGAGCCTGAAAACTGCCATATGCATGAACTCTTCAAGTTGACTTGTATGTGCCCTTTGGTCCTACATTTCTAGAAAGAGTGCTGGAGACTGACCACAGTAATTTTCTTTTCAAGCCTCTCCTACTTTGTCTGTCTCTGGAGGCAAGGAATGCCCGCCCAAAATCTACATCACACACTGCAAATACAATTGGCACAATACCAGCCAAACACTGTGGACAAAATAATCCTCCTGCTGTGGTGGCTTTTGTTTGTTTTGTTTTTGTTCCCTTTGCTGTTTGTGTTTGTATTGTCCCTTTTTTGTTCTCTTTGTCCACTTGATATACAACTCTGGGAACAAAGACTCTCAACTGAAGAATTGCCTCCATAAAATTAGCCTATGACCATGTCTGTAAGAAACTGTCTTTTTTTTTTTTTTTTGGTTTTTCGAGACAGGGTTTCTCTGTGGCTTTGGAGCCTGTGCTAGAACTAGCTCTTGTAGACCAGGCTGGTCTCGAACTCACAAAGATCCGCCTGCTTCTGCCTCCCGAGTGCTGGGATTAAAGGTGTGCGCCACCACCGCCCGGCAAGAAACTGTCTTCATTGATGATTGATGAAGCATCCAGGATGCTACAGGCAGCACCGTCCCTAAGCAGGTGGGCCTTGGTTGTATTAAAAAAAAAAAGGCAGCTGAGCATGAGCCAGAGGGTGGGCCAGTAAGCAGCATTTCTCTGTGATCTCTACTTCAGTCCCTGCCCTGACTTCCTTCAGTGACAGGTGCTGATCTGGAAGGTGCTGATACCTTGACTGTGGACTTCCCAGTTCCCAGAACAGTGAAAAGCAAATTGATGCGGTCTACAGGGAGCCAGTCAGTGGTATTTTCATTTAAAGTCACAAATGAATTAAGACAATGTTGACTACAAAGCTACAGTTGCTGGATTGGGCCTGAAAACCACGATTCTAGGTCTGCAGGCTAAAATTTTGTGAATGTTACTTTATTCAAGAAGGTAGCATGTTTGTACGATACGGGCAAGGTATTATTTATTATTCATTACATATTGAATAGAAACTTGTATCAAAAATTAAACCAGGAAGCAGTCACTGACCCACGGTCTGTAACGTTCTGTGTGTTACTAGACTTAGGCTGTTTATCATTCTCAACAAGTGGCTCACACATTTCAATCCTTCTTTGTCTTCCAGGATTTATAAAGCACGTCTGGATCCTGTAAAAGAGTGACAGTATTGTGAAGCAGCCCTTCTTGTTATTGACCCATGTTTGACAACCAAGCTTCTCTGTTTAATTAACTGTACTATATCATCATTCACTCACAGCGATCTTCAAAATCCTTGTGCACACACTTTAATTGGAAGTAAAACATCACAGCCAAAACTCTTGATCTACATGCATAAAGTGCCCTTGGGCTTAGTATTTTTATCTTCTCCACGTGGCAGGAATGGGATCGATTCTTTTCTACTTACTCATTACTTAAACAAAGAGTGTTCTTATTGTTAGTCCTCTGGATCACACCTACTGACAGCCTAACTGTAAACCAGGTCAGAGTAGATAGAGTTAAACTATTTGTCTGATGGTGGTGGCGCATGCCTTTAATCCCAGAACTTGGGAGGCAGAGGCAGGCGGATCTCTGTGAGTTTGAGAACAGTTTTGATTTACGTAGGGACATCAATGGTAGCCAGAAATATGTAGTAAGAAAGGAAGAAAGGGAGGAAGAGAGGAGAGGAGGGAGGGAGAAAAGAAGAAAGAAAGAAAAAAGAAAAGAAATATTTGGCTGTGACACTAAAATTATTTATAAACTTTTAATACACTGTTTACAAGATAAAACAAGGCAACCTGTTAACCCTTAAATGTGGCCTTTGTTTGCTCATCCAAGAATTCTCACAAAGACAGAGAAAAATGATAATCCAAGATGGAGTGTGGCTAGTGCCATGTGGAAAGGATGGAGTACTATCACCGAGAAGCAGTGCCCGGAGAAAACAAACGCTCAACTTAGTTAGAAATCATCATAAAGTGGGGCTGGAGAGATGGCTCACAGGTTAAGAGCACTAGCTGCTCTTCCAGAGATCCTGAGTTCAGTTCCCACAACCATCTATGGTGCCCTCTTCTGGCCTGTAGGCACACATGCAGGCAGAATTCTGTAGTCATAATAATTAAATAAATCTTTAAAAAGTAATAAGTCATAAAACAAGTAAAATCGTGAATTAGGCAGTGTGAGGGGCTTTCTGAACAACAGTGACAACAGTGAGTGGAAGAAGAGAACCTAGCAGCCTTCATTTTGACTTTTACCTTTTAAAAATTTTACTCTTCCAGATTAGAGATCGTGTGGTAAACCACTAGATATGCTGTGTGGATACAGAGCAGGTTTCTAAATTCTTGTCATTCTAACCATAAGACTGGTATGGACCAGAAAAATAAAAAATCTTTAAGAACTTTGAAAACTGGATTTTCACACAGGATTCATGCATATTGTGAAGAAATATTAAATTGCTCTTACCAGACCATTCTTAAAGTTCTGAATTCTTTTCTTCCCCACCCTGGCGGTTATCCATAAGGCCCAGGTTGGCATATACTGCCACAAGTATGTCATCAGCAAGACAGGATGATCAGAGATCCAAACTTCCTTCAAGTCGTTGGCCATGGCGATTAGCATCAGCCGGACACAGCGGCTCGTTGGCATCTTGTAAGACTGATCGATGCTTTTCATGGGCTGAAAGTCAAAGCAAAGCAAATGCTGAGGTTTCCAAACCATCTCATGAGAACATCACCTAGGAAGGACCCAGAGGCCATCTAGCAGTGAGACTCTGTCAGGCTGAGACCTGTCAACTGGGAGTCTTCATAGGTGCTACTGGAGGTTTACAAGTTACAATATTTCAAAGAGCCTAGAAGTCATACGTTCACCATATGAGATTGTGCATGCTGAAGACGCTTTACTTTTAATGAAAACTATCTCATAATAGAATACCAATGCCTATTTTATTATCCCGTTTCCAGAAATATCAAATCACCAAAATTTACATGAAGGGCTAACTAAGGATGTACAGTTCGGAGGTTAGTGGAGAATCCAGACTGGTTAAGGTTTAATCCTGAGTATCACACAACATAAAAATAACTCATGTTTAGCAATTGGGATAATGGGAAAAAATAGAAAAAGAGAAAAGGACTTTCTTAATAAGAGTGATGGATCCACAATGGTGAACCATTTATAAGCAAACGTCTGGCAATGTCACTAAGTATCGTTAAAATGAGACACTGGAATACTACCAAGTAGCCTGAACACTTTTCTTAATGCTGTTGCTTTCTGCGAACAATTCATAAGTAGTTCTGAATAGGCACCCGACTTCCACAACAAAGCAAATGTGGCTAGTAAAGGATTCGATTTTTCCTTCCAGAATTTTTACCTTAGTTAATTCTTCTGTGAGGGCATTCTTCACAATGTCAGACTGCACAGGCCCTGGGTAAATGTTGCAAAATGTTATTCCTGGATATTCCATGAGCTCACATTGGAGAGCACTGAAAAAACCCTAAGAATCACAAAATAAGAATGTAAGAGAAAGGATAAAGCAAAGAAATAAAAGAAATATAACATGCTCTCCAAATACATGAGCAGGTAGTACAGTGATGTAGGCATATCAGGCTTTATTTATTCATTCATTCATTTTTTTTCATCTTGTACCATTGAATATGACCTTGTACACATTAGGCAAGGGCTCTATCACTTATATCTCTGGCAATTATTAAATGAAAATAATTCTGTTCTTTTTATTTATTTGTTTATGTGGGGGGTGTGGCATGCTAGAACACAGTATGGAGGGCAGAGGATGAACGCAGGCTGTTATATGTCATGGCAAGTCTTGTCCTACTGAGCCATTCCTGTGGAGTGATCCTTTTGTACACTGTGAAGATGTTTTGCTCTCATTGGTTTAAGAAAGAGTCAACTGGCTACAGCTATACAGAAAGAGGTTAGGCGGGAGAGAGCCAGACTGTGGGAACACTTGAGAAGTGGGGTGGAGTCACCAGTCGGATGCAGAGGAAGCAAGAGATGAACGAGCCGTGCTGAAAACCGTTTCTGCCACATGGTAGAACATTAGAGAAGAAATATGGTTTAATTTAAGCTGTAGATGCTAGTTAGTAACAAGCCTAAGCTATTGGCCATTATATCTGTGAGGTTATTTGGGAACCGGTGGCGGGACAGCAAAGTCGACCTACAAACCATCTTGCCGGCACCCTTTTTACAATTTGGAGACAGTAGTCTAACTAAGCTGCCCAGACTAGCTCTGAACTTATTTGCAGCCCAGGCAGGTTTTAAATGCTCAAATCTCTTACTTCAGCCTCCCAGGTGCCTGGGATTATAGGCCTATGCCATTAAGCCTGACTCTATCAAGGCATTTTTTTAAAGATTTATTTTGGTTAATTTTAATTGTGGGTAGGGTAAACAGTCTGAACCCACTTCTGGGTTTGAAAACCTACCAAAACCCACCAATCCCTCTGCCCCAAACTCCACCAATCCCTGAGTTCAAAATCCCACCAATCCCTACCCTGGAAATCTCCACCCTGGAAAACTCCACCCACCACAAGCAACCCAATATAATGCCTGCCTCCAGCTCAGTTCCCTGCTGCTTCTCACCAGGGCAGAGGCGGCCACCCTCTTGTGTCTTTCTAAATTAATCTCTTGTATGAGGTTTGCTGTACAGTGTGGTGACATTGTGGTATTCCTTGGCTCCAAACTGCCAGATCGCCTTTCCCTTCAGAGCTGTAACTCTTCCACTGAGGAAACCTACTCCCACAGGGCTTAGGACACCTAACAACACCTGTGCATATGAATGAACACGCCTGCCTAAAAGAGGAGGTCTGACCCTCCTGAGCTAGAGTTACAGGCAATTGTGAACCACCCAGCTTGGCTGCTGGGAACCAACTTCAGGGTCTATGCAAAAGCAGTACTTGCTCCTAATGGGGGGCTATCTCACCAGCCCCAGCCTGAAAATGATCTCCCACAGACATCCCAGCAGTATTAATCGTCCACTGTTTAGTGACTGTGGCTTTTGTCAGCAAGATTCTCAGAGCAGGCAAGGAAGGGGAGACTTTTCTAAAGACAACTATTCACCTTCCCTGCACCAACTCTCGTCACTCGCCCCAAAAGGAGTCTGTTGCTCACCACAGAATCCCTGACAACCCCCAAAAGGCCAAATATGTGGATGTTTGGGCAAAAAAGGAGAAAACCAAGATTGGAACCACACAGTAATAGGCATAGAGAGATTCAGTTTCTTGGTTTATATTACTATTTTATCCAGAAGAATTCATTTCTGAAGGGACATTAGCCCACTCAAGCATGTGACTCTGACAGGCTTTGCCCTCACAATTCTCTCTGCCTTGCTAAAAACCGTTAGACTATATTCCCAAAGCTAACCACCAAGGTCTATCCCCTTATTTGGCCACTTCCTTTTCCTGAGGCTGACTACCAAGGCCCAGTAATTGAAAGACCCCCTTTGGCTCATCTAACTAACATGCCCAATTAAAATTAAATACCTCATCCTAACACGGGGTTTCCCATCTTACCTTTATAAACCACCCATTTTCTATGGGCCATGTCTGTCTCCCCTGTATCCAGAGGCAGTCCTTTGTCCCTCCAAGACAAATACCCCTCCCCCCTTTCCTTTGTCCCTGTCCCCTCCTCCCTTATCCCCTATCTCCTTTACCACCACATCTTAGTCCATTCTAACACAGACCCCCCCCTTTTTTTTTAATCTCTTAAAAACCACACTGGCAAGGTCATTTGATGCTGTTTTCTGCCTGAGTCAGACAGTGGCCACTTTAACTTTTCTTCCCCACTTAATAGAGGATCTCTCTGTGAAAGCAGGTGTTTGGGTGTGGTTTGTGGCTAATCTGGGGTCCGGGAGGATACCCCCACTGTTCAGAGGGTGGTCTACTTCAATTTCAGTGAAGAATTAGTCATGCTCTAGCCAATGACTAGTATATGACTAGTCATAATATGATGTGACCACTACTGCAGGATCTTCTGAGCACCAAGATAAGTCTTCTGCACTCAAAGATACAGGCCATTTCCAAACCAATAGAAATAAACAGATGTTTGCCTCCCCTTATTTTTTTTCCTTAATTACGAAATGCTCCTGCATTATTTTAAAGACTTGATGGTGGCTCACACTTGTTACCCCTCAGTTGAAAGGGAGGAACAGGAGGATCCCATGTTCAAAGCCATCCTCAACAAATAAAGGAGTTAGAGGCCAACATGTGCCGCACGAGACTGGCGGCAAAACAAAACAAAGACAAATGAAGCAGTACTGACAACCTTAAAAAACAAAATCGTAATCCATTTGTATACAATCTAACAACATTAAGTATTTGTCAGCTCTTAAGTAGTGACTCCAAAGTAGCACAGGGGTGATGGGGTTCATGCTGAAAGATTGGCTGATAGGGGTTTCCTGTGGGACTAAAACCTTCCATTTTGGAGGGAAGCTGCTTCAGAGGCAGAACATTTGAAAGGAAGAGAAACAGTGTTCTAAAGGGAAATGAACTATCCCATCCTGCAGCCATGCTCTTAAATTCAGAAAGTAAACTACTCAAACTCACTCCAGAAAGTCCCTGAAACTGACCAGATTCACTAGGCCCCTCCCACCCTAAGCATATATCAGCAGTCAGGACTGTTGAGAGTCACTCTCAGACAAGCTGAACTGACTGGAAGGAACAGACAAGACAAGATAAGAAAGACTCAGGCCAACCGAACTACCTAGAGTGGAAACTCGCCAACCTGCTGAACCGCTGTTGTGCAGTGGACTCCAGGGTCCCAGCTCTTGTGAGCTGTTGCCCATGCTGAGACGGACATTAGGGGTGCAACTGCCTTTGAGTCATTTCTGCTACTGTAAATACCTCCTCACCCACAATGCTGTCAGTAATTCCAATAAAACTCATTGGTTCACCAAGTTGGACTTCGATAGTATCCACACTTTGGTCTGTCATCTGTTCCCTAAATGGGTTAGGCAGATGTTGTTCATGTCTTCCCAGAAATACTGTCACACAGCATACACACAATGCCTACCTCAGAGAGGGTCCAAATCAAAATACCTGGTAAAGGAATGAAAAAGTCCTGTACCTATAATATTTTCACAGGGAGGACCAAGCAACCAACACAGACACTGAATCCTCTCCTGGCATATCATGTACACAGGGAGGGTTAGCTTGTTGGTTAAGAGCACTTGTTGCTCTTGTAGGTCTTCCCAGCACCCGTGTGGTAGTTTATGGTGGTCCAAAACTCCAGTTCCAAGGAATCCAATGCCCTCTTCTGGTTTCCATGGGCACTGCATGCATGTAGTGCATAGACACAAAATACAAGCAAATACTTTCTTTAAAAAAAAAAAGTTTGAGTCTGCAGTCGCGATCCAGACACAGAGCAAGCAAGACGTGACTGCCTCGCCAAAAAAGGTACCGAGCCACGTGGCTAACACAGACAAGAATAATGAGCTAATATAAGAATTAATAAGAAATCTGAGCTACTAGCCAATCAGTTTATAACAACAACAACAAAAAAGTTCACAGTAACTTCTAGGACTACGAGAAGGAAATGCACTCTTTAAAAAGGCCTTTGGGGACATGGTGGTGCACACACGTGAGCCCAGCTCTTGGGTAATAAAGGCAGGTTTGAGAGCTCAGGATCAGTCTGCCCTACAAGAGACAGTCCCAGAACAAAATACAGGCCTCCAAGTCTCAGCATTCAGCTACCAAACTACTGCTATACCTGCCCACATTGTGTTAGAGGATCCAACTCAACAACAAAACAGAGATTCTCAGAGGGCAGGCTGGACAGCTCCCCTGTGTTTTATTGACAGTGTCCTGCATGTCTCATGAGACCAAGTGCCAACAGATGGGGCCTGTACTCTACTGCATCTGTCTAAGATGGGACTGTCTCTATGGGAGGTTGATTGACAACCAACCCCTTGCAAAATCTGAGGAAAGCATTCGGGCTGCAGCCCCTTTGTCACTCTACAGTGTCGGTTATGTATGGCAGAGTGAGCTGAGTCCTTCTCTGTGGGCTCTGATATTCGCCAGACTGATTGGCGACAGCCATTGCTTGGATTCAATTTGGTAGCTGAAAGCTACCAATTTAGAAAGACAAAAGGTGAAAGGCTCAGCTCCGGCCTTCATTGACTTGTAGATTGCCCAGGAAGAGATGCTCCGGACTCCAGAGCTGGTAAGGTATGCAGGTGTGTGGCTGAGAGGAGGTGGCCTGGAAAAGGTATATGAATAGGGAATTCCTGAGAGTTGGGAGAGGATTCAGAGCTTGGAGAGAGCTGGTGAGAGCTTAGAGGGTCATGTTGGAAGGACGAAGAGTCCTGAGCTGCCCTTGAACGATCAAGATGGTGTAAAGAGTCTGATTTTTCCACGTGCCTCCGAGAACACACTTAGGGCAAAGCACCAGTTTCTATGTTGGGGCGATGGTCTCCAACACTTCTCAACCATAACTTCAATTTCCGTGAAAGCCTGGTGACCTGTGCCACTGTCCCCGACATAATGGCGCCCAACGTGGGGCTAACGACTGAACCCTGAGAAGGCCAGAGAAAAACAAGAAATATGAAAAGACAGTGTGGTGCGGATGACTCAAGACAAAGAGGCAACTTCGAGAAGCAACGAGGAGGAACCCCGAGAGACCAATGCAGACGGAGACCACGAGGAGACCACAAGGACCGGCTGCTGAATCTGGAGAAACGCGGGACAGAGGAACAGACAGACAGAAGAGAAAGTGAGGCGGATCCACGAACCCCAAAAACAAGGAAGAAATGACCAGACAGGAGGAAATTGTGAGAAAAAACCGGTGGACATGTGAGTTTTGTGCGTTTAGATAACAAAACGAGACAATAGTTTCGGGAATAAAATTTGTAATTATAAACATGGGTCAAGGAGAAAGCAATCGTATGGCTATGCAATTGATTGAGGATATTTTAAAAGATAGAGGAGAAAAGATACAGGAAGGGCAGATCCAAGAATTTTTAGAATTCATAGAGGAGATATGCCCTCGCTTTACCGAGTGTAGGACATTAGACACGGCTATATGGAAAAAAAGAAATAAAAGGCTTGAGAAAGATGATAACCTCGCTATCGCGCAGACTAGGAACTATGGAGATACAGGATTCTTGTCGGAAGAATGATGGTTTTCCTACAGCAATGGCAGGTTTAGATCAACCTTCAGTTCATAGTATGCCAAAAATGAAGCAGAGGCATAACAATAGTAATGAATTGCCTCTACAAACTTGTCTCAGAAAAGCCATTGACAGAGGAGAAGAAATGCAAGGATTTCAATTATTCCCAGTTATGGAACAGAGGGATGCACAGGGAAATTTAACTAAGATACATACGCCTATATCACTTAAGTTACTCAAAGAATTGAAAACCGCTTGCGCTCAATACGGAGCAACAGCATCCTTTACTCAGACACTGGTGGATAATATGGCAGCGGAGGCTTTACCTCCAGCAGACTGGAAGCAGATAACCAAGGCTTGTCTGTCAGGAGGAGATTATCTATTATGGAAAATGGAATTTACAGAGCAATGTCAAGCCACAGCTGAGAGAAACAGAGTCAGACAGATTCATATTTCATATGAGATGCTGGCAGGTGAAGGACGCTATACAGAAGTAAATCAGCAGTTAGGATATGGTGAGATAGCTTATGTCCAGATCAATGCAGCAGCCAAAAAGGCCTGGAATAAGCTTCCATCATCAAAGGAACAGACAGAGGAATTATCTAGCAAAAGACAAGGACCAGACGAATTGTTTCAGGATTTTGTTTCCAGACTTACACAGGCTTCTAATAGACTAATTGGAGACTCAGAGACAGGACAGATAAAAATTAAACAATTAACATATGAAAATGCCAATGCTATATACAAGGCAGCTATAAGACCCTTTTAAGAAACAAGATAATGTTACAGATTATATCCAAATTTGCTCAGATATTGGCCATTTATATACACAGGGGATGACATTAACTGATGCTTTGCAGGGAAAGACAATTAATGATGTCTTAACCCAACAGGGAAACCGAGCCCCAGGGAGAATACAAACTACAAAAACATCTAGAGGCTGTTTTGGATATGGTCTTCTGAGACATCAGATCAGACAATGCCCTAACAGGAAAACAAGCCCTAAAACTAGGAAAAGACCAAGATTATATAAAAAATACAGAAGAGGAAGACATTAAACTAACAAATGCAGATCAAAGAGAGATGATCTAGGAAATTCCCTTTCAGGAAACGGATTCAAAGGCCAGCCTCAGGCCCCACAACAAATTTATGGGGCAATTCAACAATCTATACCGCCACAAGGAGATCTATACAGGATCTCTTCAAATCAACCCCAAATAGCACAGAGCTTGACCTCAGTTCAACCATATACACAGTTTTAACGCCTGAGATAGGGATGCAAACGCTACCCACAGGAGTCTATGGACCGTTACCAAAAGGCAATGTAGGTTTATTGCTAGGGAGAAATAACGCAACTATACAAGGGATCCTTATAGCCCCTGGAGTTATTGATACTGATTTTGAAAGAGAAATCAAAATAATGACTCACTCACCAGACGGACTTTCTATAATAAAAACAAATCAAAGGCTTGCACAATTAATATTACTTCCAACTATACAAACCAACAATCTTAATAAGAGAGATAAGAGAGGAAAAGAAAGATTCAATTCATCTGATACATATTAGATACAAGCCATAGGTCATCAGAGACCAGAACTCACTTTGTTAATAAATGGAAAAAAAAATTTCAAATCTTCTGGATACAGGCGCAAATATTTCAATCATAACCACCAGCCAATGACCTTCTAAATGGCCCAAAACAGAGACCATTACACAGTTACAAGGAATTAGTCAGACTAGAAATCCTGAACAAAATAACAATGAACTACATTGAAAAGATGAGGAAGGTCATGAAGGAACTTTTAAGCCATATATTATTCCTTATTTACCTATAAACTTATGGGGCCAAAACATTATGTCCAAAATGAGAATATATTTATATTCTCCCAGCACGGCTATTACTAACCAGATATTTCAACAAGGATTATTACCTAATCAAAGTCTAAGAAAGAATAACAAAGGAAAGGTTGATCCTGTTGTACCAGACAGTAGGCCTCCTAGAGCAGGATTAGGGTATTTTCAGGAGAGGTCATTGTAGGACCTGTACTCCATGCAGATCCAATAATATGGAATAATGATGAACCTGTATGGACAAATCAATGGCCTCTAACAGAAGAAAAATTACAAGCTGCCCAACAGTTAATGCAGGAACAGCTGGATAGCGGACATATTTCTCCATCTAATTCACCATGGAACTCTCCAATTTTTGTTATAAAAAAGAAATCAGGAAATTGGAGATTAATTCAGGGTTTGAGGAAAGTTAATGCTACTATGCAGCCTATGGGGGCACTGCAGCCAGGACTGCCATCTCCAACAGCCATACCAAAGGACACACATAAAATTATTTTAGACCTGAAAGATTGTTTCTTTACTATTCCTTTAGTGCCACAAGATTGTCAAAGATTTGCTTTTAGTATTCCTTCAGTTAATTTCAAAGAGCCAATGAGGAGATACCAATGGAATGTCTTACCCCAGGGTTCAAAGAATAATGCAACTTTATGCCAAAAATTCATGGCTCAAGCTATACAAAAGGTTAAAAATCAATTTCCACAAGTTTATATCATTCATTATATGGACAACATCTTGTTGGCTCATGGAGAGGAGGATGTTTTGCTAGAAACGTATGGATTATTACAACAATGCCTACAAGATACAGGATTAATCATTGCTCCTGAGAAAATACAGAGGCATCCACCTTTTCAATATTTGGGTCATATGTTATACCCCAAAGAAATTAAGCCTCAAAAGATGGAAATTAGAAAGGATGACTTAAAAACTCTTAATGACTTTCAAAGGCTATTAGGAAATATACAATGGCTGAGGCCTTACTTAAATTTTTCTACAGGAGACCTCGAGCCTCTAAATGAAATTCTTAAAGGAGACAATGATCCTAATTCCAGCAGGCAGTTTTCAGAAGCTGCCAGAAGACTCTCTCACAGATAGAGCAGGCTATACAGAAACAGCAGGTGTGCTATATATATTACAGCCAAACATGGCAGGCATGTATATTGCCTACAAAGCTAGCTCCTACAGCAGTTTTATGGCAGAATGGACCACTGATGTGGCTACATCTTCCTATATCACCAATAAAAGTATTAAATCCTTATTTTGAAGCAGTAGCATGCTTAGTTCAAAAGAGCAGGATAGAATCTAGAAAATATTTTGACAAAGAACCAGCTGTGATCAATGTTCCTTACACTAAGCAACAGATTGAATGGTTATTTCAAAATAATGATTCTTGGGCAATTGCTTTTGCTCAAGTTGAAGGTCAGATTAATAATCTTTTCCCAGCTGACCGATTACTGCAGTTTACTCAAATGCATTCATTCATTTTTCCTAAAACAGTAACAAAAAATCCTATAAAGATGCTTTGTTGATTTTCACGGATGGTTCATCTAATGGAAAAGCTACTTATGTGGTCAATGGGAAAAGACGTACTGAACAGACAGAACCAGCTTCTGCTCAAATAGTCGAGCTGCGTGCGGTAGCTCTGATGTTTAAGAATTTTACTAATAAGGCTTTTAATCTATATAGTGACAGCAGATATATTTATTATGCATTGCAAATCCTTGAAACAATGCCATATTTAGGAACTAACAATCAGCAAGTTAAGGTATTATTTCAACAGATTCAGGAAGCCATACAATATAAAAAGTTACCATGTTTTATGGGACATATCAGAGCACATTCAAGTCTTCCAGGTCCGTTAGCTAAAGGTAATGCTCTAGCTGACAAACTTACAAAAAATAATTGGTTTATCACAAATTGAATGTGCTCAGCAATCGCATGCTTTGCACCACCAAAACAGCTTAAGTTTAAGGAAGCAATTTAATTTGACCAGAAAAGCTGTTCGCCAAATTGTTAAACAATATGAAAATTGCCCACAATATTTACCAATGCCTCAATTGGGAGTCAATCCCCAAGGACTACTTCCTAATCATATATGGCAGATGGACATAACCCATATTGCTGAATTTGGAAAGCTGAGATATGTGCATATGACAATTGATACATATTCAGGATTCATGATGGCCACAGCACAAACTGGGGAAGCCGCAAAACATGTAATAAATCATTGCTTAAAATGCTTTTCATGCATGGGAACCCCAAGAATAATAAAAACAGATAATGCATCTGGATATACTAATAGAGCTTTTCAAAGATTCTGTGCCCAATGGAATATTGTTCATAAGATGGGTATTCCATATAATCCTCAAGGACAAAGAATAATAGAGTGTGCACACCGAACTTTAAAAACACAACTCCAAAAAATAAAGACAGGGAGTTGTATCCTCAGACGCCACACAATGCTTTAAATCATACATTGTTTACGCTAAACTTTCTAAACATGGATACCCATGAGAAATCAGCTACAGATAGATTGTGGCATTATGGAACAAGGACCACCTTTGCCAAAGCAAGGTGGAGAGACCCTTGCACTGGAATTTGGAAAGGGCCAGATCCCATATTAATTTGGGGTCGAGGGCATGTTTATGTTTTTTCACAAGAAGAAGATCAAGCAATATGGCTGCCAGAGCATTTGATTCGCTATATCCAGCAACAGAACAGCAGAGCAAACAAATACCCAGCAGGAGGGACGGAACAAGCAGGACAGCAGGAACTTATGACCCAGCATTCCCAGCCCCCACAGAGAGGAGAGGCAAACAGAGAACTACAGATGCCGCCAAGCTACGCTGCAGAGAGACATTCAACCTCCAGAGACTTTGGACAAAGAAATCCCACTGAGCTGACTTCTACAGTCTGGAACTTGAAGCGGTTTGAACTTGTTTTGCTCCAATGCTGAGATGACAGGAACACAGAACTAACTTTTGAATAAAGAATTAAATCTAAGAACTAAGACTTAAGCTTTCCTCTTAGGGAAAAAAAAGACATATAATAAAGAATGACTGAAAACCTTCTTTACTTAAGGAAGGGGCAAACCTAGGAACTAAGCAGCTACTCAAAGACTAAAAATGATGTATGATAACAACAAATGATATTATACTTTTACCTGATATGTACAATACTTAAGATATTGAGAAAAAATTTTGATATTAACCAAATGGTGCTAAGAATTAGTATTGACCAAAAAGAAATCTGGGAAAAGGTCGGTATTGACAAACAAAATGGTTTGATATTGGAAAAACACAATTGGAGAGTTTGGTACTGACCAACAATACAAAATATGATATACAAACAGATAATGGGAGATTCGGTATTGACCGATTATAAGAAAAGAAGTTATGATTTTGATTTATTACATTTGACAATTACTGAAAAGAAGTTGTGTGAGGTGGTGAATGTATGAGAGTTAATGCTTATGATGAGAATGGTAGATCTGAATGATGTTCCTAACCAGCGGAGAAAAACATTTCAACTTGGGCAATTCTACTGTCCTTTAATACAGGAGACTATAGTCTTTGGGAGCATATTTACTCATAAAGCATTATGATGGTGCCTGACAAAAAGGTCTGGCTATTGAGACTCAGAGCATAATAGTATATTTCTTTTCACTAATCTCTTGTCTTTACAGAGACCAGCAGTCAATGACGGATTTAAAGCGTCTTCTTTCCCAAATGCCTAAGACAGGTTTGTAGGCCGAGGATGCTTGTTTTCCAATGATGGGAAAATTTGGGTAAAGGTAGATGACTTTGTCTAATACAGGCTTGGTCATTCTGTCCTGTTGCAAAAGCACAGCGGTTTTTTAAGTTATTAAAAGAGAGTGGATTGTGGGCTCTGATATTCGCCAGACTGACTGGAGACAGCCATTGCTTGGATTCAACTTGGTAGCTGAAAGCTAGCAATTTAAAAAGACAAAAGGTAAAAGGCTCAACTCTGGCCTTCATTGACTTGTAGATTGCCCAGGAAGAGATGCTCCGGACTCCAGAGCTGGTAAGGCATGCAGGTGTGTGGCTGAGAGGAGGTGGCCCGGAAAAGGAATATGAATAGGGGATTCCTGAGAGTTGGGAGAGGATTCAGAGCTTGGAGAGAGCTGGTGAGAGCTTAGAGGGAGACAATAAACGCGGGTCATGTTGGAAGGACGAAAAGTCCTGAGCTGCCCTTGAACGATCAAGATGGTGTAAAGAGTCTGATTCTTCCACGCGCCTCCGAGAACACACTTAGGGCAAAGCACCAGTTTCTATGTTGGGGCGATGGTCTCCAACACTTCTCAACCATAACTTCAATTTCCGTGAAAGCCTGGTGACCTGTGCCACATTCTCTCATTATGCCAGTGGTAGGATGTGCCACTAAAACTCTCCTTCTCAAACACAAGCCATACATTCTGTGTTTCCCACTGTCAGGCTGAGTTTACTATTTCTTCACATTTACTCTGAAGCCAAAATTAAAAATTCACTCTGTTCTGCTATTGAAGCCTCGCCAGACATATAACACAAATCAAGCTCAGTCACTGCCCTGATCAGATTTGCTTCTTCCACAGAAACCATAAGAGAGAGAGTCACATGTTGCCCACTAGAGACGGGCCCAGGCCTGATGTACAACAGTACCTATCTCTGATGTGCATGCGCAAGGAGAGAAGGGGACATAAAGACAAGGAAAGGGGGAGGAAAAGAAGTTGCAGACATGGGACAACAAAAACAGATCCTGAAACATGTGCAGAGGGAAGAAGTGGCGGAGCCTGGAGGACATGGTAGGGGCTGGAGCAGCATGAGAGGTGAGAGGCTGAATAGATTATCCCAAGGAAAGAACTCAGGTCTCAGCTCTACATCCCCAGGGTCTGGCACAGGGTATGCTGTAACACAGGTGCTCAAAGCCAATCTGTTGATGAGGTCTAAGCAGGAGAGACTACTGGGCCGTTTCTGTTATCAAAGGGGAGAAGTCAAGTTCTCTTGTTTCCGTCTCACATTTAAGGCGCAGGTCTACTCAGCACATTTACCGAAAGACTTATATACACGCACATAGGACAGTCTGCATTTAAGGCACAGGTCTACTCAGCACATTTACCGAAAGACTTATATACACGCACATAGGACAGTCTGCTCAGAACAGTTTGGGCTGCTTACCCGAAGAGCATGTTTGCTGGCACAGTACCCACTAGAAAGGGGCACAGACAAAATTCCTGAAACGCTGTTCACAGTGACAATCTTCCCTTGTTTCCTCTCTACCATGTGAGGCAGAACACACTTGGTCAAGGACACGGTCCCTAAGTAGTTCAGGTTTATCAGTTCCTTGAAGACATCCAAGTTAGCTTCTAAAACTAAGGAACGCTGGGTTCTTCCACCGTTGTTGACCAAAATGTCAACCTAAAAATCAGAAAATGGGTACTTAAAGATAGTTTAGGAAAACGATTGCCCGTATTATTAACTTGAAGAGTAAATGGGACAGTGATATGGTTCTAGTGGCAGCTCAAAAAATAAAATCAAAGCCAGGTGTATCCCAGCACTTGGTAGGCAGAAGCAGGCAGAGTTCAAGGCCAGCCTGGTCTACAGAGTGAGATACAGAACAGAGCTACAACAAGCTTGCTCCAGAGAGAGAGAGAGAGACAGAGACGGAGGGAGGGAGAGAAGAAAGGCGGGGAAAAGAAAGAGGGAAGGAAGGAAGGAGGGAGGGAAGGAAGCAGAATTCACCTACAGAATCTCTACCAGAAAAAAGAAAAGCATCAGTGGATGTTAACTTCTCTCTCTCCTTCTTCATGGAGAGATTAGTACTTGGGAAGGGATGAGAACTAACAAGCTAAAGTCAAACAGCCAACTGTTAAGAAGCTCACTGCACGGGCTCCACACCTCTCTCCCTTTGAAGGGGATCCACAGCTGGAAAGCTCTTTGGCAGTTCTTTTTTTTTTTTTTCAAAGACAGATAAATAACACCATCCATGCTTCACCGATATAAAAACGCAACTTACTTTACCAAACTCCTGCAGAACGGCTTTGGTGGCTGTTTCATGGGAACTTGTGTCGGTCAGGTCAAGGGGCAAAACCAGAATATCTTTTTCTTTTAAACTGCTGTTCTCTAAAAAAAGACACATGGGCAGTAAGTAAGCCATCCCACAGTTCCACGGAACTCAACTTTCCAGTTCCATTTAACCTCTCTACCCCACAAACAGGCGGCGATGAACTCACTCTAGGCGACTCTGCCAAAGCGTCCCTGCCCAGGTGAAGGTGTTCAAGGCTATCCGGCTAGCACTCTGGCTGGCGGGAGGCAGAACACTATGCTTCCCCTTCGCTACACAGAGGAACTTCGCAAAGAAGGAGCTGGAAGTGGCAACACAGCTATAGCCCCAGCACTTGGGAGGCAGAGAGAGGACAGCAGAAACGAGTCTATTCTCAAAAAACAAAACAAACGAAAAACAAACAAACAAAAGAAGAGACTCAACCAGTCCCACACAGTGGTCTACAACAAGGTACTCAGAGCATGGAGCCAGGTAGACTGGGATCTTAAGGCCACATAGGCTGTACATCAGAAAGAAAAAATAGTTCCACCCACAAAAAAGGAGGAGAAATTATACAACAGTTTTGTTTTATTTTTTGATGAGTATAGAGCTACTTTTCTTTTTGCAATAGACCCACCAAGTTCAGTTGCTCATGCACACACATTTAAAATCCCAGTTTAGGGCTGGAGAGATGGCTTGGTGGTTAAGAGCATGCGCCACATTGGCAGAGCACCAAGTTCAATGGCTAGCCATGTCACAACCATCTATAAACACAGCTCCAGCAAGAGCCAGCACCTCTAGCAAGAGCCCCTGCACTGACTCATACATATATACATCATTAAAACTAAGTCTTTTCTTTTAAGATCATACTATAAATCTATAAGAAGCTGAGAAGCCTAGTAGTGGGATGGAGGGTAGAAGCTTCTCTCCCTAGGCCAATGATTCCAAGAGGTAAATAAAGAAAAGCACCCAGGTCTTCATACAATTCCTACCTAAAAACATATTGGGACTGCGGTAGTTTGAATGTAATTGGCCCCCGTAATTTCATAGGGAGTGGCACTATTAGGAGGTGTGGCTTATTAGAGTGGGTGTGGCCTTGTTGGAGGAAATGGTCACTGTGGGGTCAGGCTTTGAGGGTTTCTATGCTCAGGATATCATCCAGTATCTCAGTTGACTTCCCACCACCTGCAAGCTGTAGCGCTGTAGGCTACTATTCCAGCACCACACCTGCCTCCACACCATCATTCTCCCCATCATGATGAGAATGGACTAAACCTCTGAAACTGTAAGCGAGTCACCCCAATTAAATGTTTTTTAAGAGTTGCCGTGGTCGTGGTGTCTCTTCACAGCAATAGAAACCCTAATTAATTGAGAAGTTGGTAACAGGGACTAGGTATTGTTGTGATAGGCCTGACCATGTTTCTGTTTGGAGTAATATGGACTTTGGTACTTGGAGTCATGAAAGTAGCAGAATGTTTTTAAGCACCGCTTAATGGGCCATACTAGTAAGAGAATGGGGGACAGAGGTGCTAAGAGTGACTTGAACTGTGGGGGGCTGCTCACTCAAGTTTCAGAGGAGAAGAATTTAAGTATGTAACCTAGAGATTGCTCTTTTGATATTTTGATGAAGAAAGTGGCTGCATTTTACCCTTGTCGGAGGAATATGCCTGAGGTTAAAGAGAAGAATTTTGGAATTCTCTTGGCAGAGGAAATTTCAAAACAGCCTATTAGAGATTGTCATGTGGCTACTGGAGTTCATGCTTATAAAGATTTATAACAAAAAGGAGCAAGTTGATCAAGGTATATTATGAAATGTAAATTTTGTAGAGAAAAAAGCACCAGGAAGTAGAATGAAGCAAGCAAGGTCCTGTGTTCAAGGAGATAAATGGTTAAGAAAGGGAATATAAGGAATGCTGACTATAGGGCAAGAGCCCACCCAGCTAAGTTTCCAACTTGTGAAACGGAACTAAAGAAAAGCTTAGAGCCAGAAGTGGCAGGGCACACCTTTAATTCTAGCACTGGGGAAGCAGAGGCAGGTGGATCTCTAAGTCTGAGGCCAGCTTTGTCTACAGAGCAAGTTTCAATACAGCCAAGCTTAGGGAATGAAGGGCAGAAAGTTGATAAAGATGTAGTTAAACAAGGGGGCCATGTTCCAGTCCCATCAGCAGCAGAGCTTGGCAGCTTCAGCCATGTGGTTCTGGCTTTAGAAGGTTAAAAGAAACAGGTTATGGAATTTGCCTCCATACCTAAGGAAAGCCTCCCAGGTGAAGCATGTGTCAGGTGTGTCGCTGAATGGAGGACCATTGCATGAAGCTGTGAAGTTGAAGCCTGGATTACCTTGGACAACCCAAGTTGTTAGAGATGCCAGAGTCATGGGATGCCTGCCAAGGAAAGCTGCTAATGGGGGAGTGAAACCAGCCAAGAGAAAGAAGTGTGTTGCAGTCAACAAAGCTGAACAGAGTTGGAGATCTGAAGAGCGTTTTGACATCAGACATGGAGATGCAGAGTTTGGAGTTTGTCCAGCTGGTTTTCAGTCTTGCTTTGGTCTAGTATTTCCTCACTATACTACCTTCCCCACATTTTGGAACGGTAATGTATGTCCTGTGCCATTATATGCTGAAAGTATGTGATCTGCTTTTTCTATTTTTTATTTTTACAGGTGATTACAGTTAAGAGATTGCATAAATCTCAGAAGAGACTTGCTGGAGAATCTCCTCCAGCCAATATCCTTTGAGAAGCTGGACCAGGTTGGGCATTAAAACCTTGCTTTTCATTTAGACAGAAAAGGGGAAGTAATGTGGGATTTCCCTCTGTAAGCTGTGAATACCATTGGTTAATAAAGAAGCTACTTTGGGCCTATTGCAGTGCAGAATAGGGCAAGGCAGGAATTCTAAGCAGATGAAGGAGGAGAGAGTAGGTGGAGTCAAAGAGATGCCATGTAGCCGCCAGAGGAGAAAGACACCTGTGAGCCAGTACCGGTAAACCATGAGCCTTGTGGTAAAATATAAAATAATAGATATAGGTTAATTTAAGATGTAAGAGCTAGCTAAAAATACACTTAAGCTATTGGCCAAGCAGTATTGCAATTAATATAGTTTCTGTGTGATTATTTCAGGTCTGAGTGGCCGGGAAACAAATGAGCAGTCTCCATCAACAGAGACTTTGAACTGTTCATTAAAACATTGTTGAGACTGTGATAGATTACGGGAACTTTTGAAGTTGAACTAAATGCATTTGCATTATGAAACTGTTACAAGCTTTTGAGGCCAATGAAGGAAATGTGGTAGTTTAAATGCAATTGGTCCCCGTAAGCTCATGGGGTGTGACACTATTCATAGGAGTGGCTTTGTTGGAGTGGGTATAGCCTTGTGGGAAGAGGTGTGTCACTGTGGATGCAGGCTTTGAGGTTTTATATGCTCAGGATACTTCCCAGTGTCTCAGTTCAACTTCCTGTTGCCTGCAAGATGTAGGACTCTCAACTACTTCTCCAGCACCACATCTGCCTGCACACGGCCATGCTCCTCATCATGATGATAACGGACCGAACCTCTGAAACTGTAAGCGAGCCACTCCAATTAAATGTTTCCCTTCATTAGAGTTGCTGTGGTCATGGTATCTTTTCACAGCAAAAGAAACCCTAACTAAGACAGGGACATATTGATCCTTTCTATTTCTGGTCACCAGTAGAACAATTAAAATGAATTATTCTGGACTTTAACTTTAATCTAAAATAATAAATATCACTAAGAGAAACAACCAAGTACATAGAATGTGAGAGGAACAGAAGTCTTGTGGACAAAGAGATGAAAGAACATGAGACTTTTAAAAAATGTTAAGGCTTGCACCAGAGACCACACAGAAGAAAAAGGGCCAATGGTCCTCACACCAGCTCAGCTCGGCTGACATGATTTATCCTCTTTGCTAGAGCGGGCCTTACAAGTCCCAGAGGTAGAGGACCAATGACCATTAAATTAAAAAAGCATAGAACACAAGAGGTTTTTGAAAGCAACATCATGAAAATAACCTTGTGACTTTATTGAGAGTTGGGGCAAAGAACTCTGATCACTGGGTGAATGCAGTCAGCAAAATGAAAGAAAGATAATGAAAGTAACAGGCAGAGATCACATACACACAGAAGTACACACACACACACACACACACACAGAGGTACACACACATTTAAAACTACATTAAAGTACTAAATGCTAAACACTCTCTGAGGCTACTATTACAGTGAACGTGACTTCACGAAAACTTAAGTTAATGAAGACATTAACAATGCCATCTGTTGTGTGAATATAGAAAATATTACCACGGGTTCATTTTTAAGCCTTATTCCTTTCTTTTCTTTTTGTTCATCATCCTAACACACATGCACACACACACACACTCGCACACACACACACACTCGCACACACACACACACACACACACACACACATGACTTTAATATCTGACATAAATCAAAATGAATAAGGATCGTGCCTAACTATATCTCATTAGTTACACACAGGAATGCTGTGGATAAGAGCCTCTTCTCCTAAAGCAAAGATGCAAGTCATTTGGTCATTAAAATCCAGTAGCACTTGAGAACCGGTGCTTACTCGCCCCTCAGTACCAAAAGAGGGGGGCAGAGCAGAAGGCAAAGAGGTAAGAGGAGAGAAGGCGGGCAGCATGAGCTGCACAGGACAGTCCCACCTCCCCTCACTTCCCAAAGCTGCACTTGAGTTTGGATTCTCACTTCTAGGAAGCACGGCTGTTGTGGGAAATTGACTCACCCAGGCACCTTCTCTTCACCCGCTCCAGCTCCTGCACCCTGCGGGCTGACAGCACCAGCGACACCCCAAGTTTAGATAACTGGAGAGCCAGCTCCTCACCAATGCCACTGGATGCTCCTGTCACCCACACCACCATGTCAGTCAGCTCCCATTCTGTGGAGGAAGGAGGAGGGTTACAGTATGTGATGGAAGACACCCCTACATCAACGAGTAGTAAAACATGAACGGAATAAGAAAACTTCAAAAAATACCACTACTAAATATGAAGGTCTAGTAAGTACAGCCTAAATTTCCAGTGTCCTGGGTGGGGGATTGACTCAACTGTAGGAATGCTTGCCTCGAGTACACAAAGTCTGGGAACAATCTCAAACAACTCCATAAACCAGGCATGGTGGTGTATGTCTGTAATTCCAGCACTTTGAAGGTAGCATCAGGAGGGTATGAAGTTCAAGGCCTTACTTATAAGGCTACATAGTCAGTTGGACCAGCTGATTGGGAAGAGAGCTTGTCTCAAACAAAGAAACAAAATAAATAGGTAAATAAATAGAATTCAAGTAGTAAGAAAACGTCTTCTACCACAGTTTTCTGTTGGAGGAGCAAGCGGTCTCCGCTTACGGTATTCATAAAAATCGTGAATTCAACCCGTTATTAATAAGTCACCCACACGACATGCTGTGTACTTTGGAATCTGGATAAATTTACGAGAATTGATTTGGAGCTAAGCCTCATAACGACACAGTGCCATGCTCAGTCTCAATGAACCTACTTATCTGACAAAGAAAGTTCGTTAAGAAAGTTAAGGCTACTGACTAGACACTCGTTGCTTTCTCTACTACATGGGAGATTCAGATAAATGATTCTGACGTTCCCACCCACTGTTTAGGTTTCTAATTCTAATTTCTGAAGTGAAAGCACAGATGAGGCCTTCGGAAATACATACGGGCTCAATAGTACGGCATAATCGTCTTGAGTTTCTGCTGTTGCTGTTGTTGTTTAGACAGTATCTTACTATGCTTGCCTGAAACACTTACTTCATCCTCCTGCATCCACATCTGGGTCACAGCAGCATTAATACCTTGCCCCAGTCCTCTTCCTGGATCTAATTTTCTTAATTTCATCATCATTATTATTGTGCATGCATTCACAGGGCATGCGTGTCTTGTGCACATGTAGGCGGTCCAGAGACAATTTGAGAAGCCAGGTCTTTTCTTCCAACTTTTTGTGACTTCGAGGGTGGAACTCAGGTCACCAAGCTTATGCAGCAAGCGGCTTTACCTGCCGATCTCATTGTTGTGGGGTAGTCAGCAGAGAAGACTGCTCGGATGTGGGTTTAAGTCTAGAGAAGCTGCCCGACCACCTACTTGGTGCTCAGGATCCCCCTGTAGCCCCGAGCCTTTCTCAGGGTGAGTTTTTAAGCACAGAAACCATGTCCTGGGTTGCCATACTTCACTCAACAAGAACAGTTAGCCAGCAGGAGAAATACATACAGAAGCCAAAAAGCAAGGTTAGGACATTTAGACATTTTCCCAGACTATGGACTTTGATGGAGTAGGTCTTTATTTTCAGTTTTGGCAGGTGGTTCTGTCTACAGGCTGAGTTTCACAGCCTGAATGGCACTTCCATCATGGAGTCAGCTGTGCTAAGGTCTGGGGCCCTGTTAGCATTCATCAGGCCTCATGCCTGATCTCTAGTGGACTCGAGTTTGTTTCACGACAGGGGTTATAAGGCTGTCTAGGCTGGCCTTGCTTCATTCTTGTCTATGAGCTTAACACAATTCCATATTAAAACCCTTACAAGCACTTCACAGAGTCTGAGTTCTTCAGAAAATCTGGAGTAAGTTCCCCCCCCCCATTAGTCAGTTAAATCCACTGAAGCTGAGACCCTTCTTCACTGTAACCTAACACCTTGCAAAGACTAGAACATCGAAAGGACTCCATAAATATCAACCAAATAAGCACCAAGAACCCCAGCAGAAACAGAATCCTCACTGTCCGGTATCCTATGGTATATACATTCAGATATGGTCAATTTAGTTCCCTGGTGCTGAAACCATGCTGCAAGCATGATGGACACAAATACTACATCCAAGTACAGTTAAAGCCCTAAACAGAGGCAGTATTTTCAAATCCAGCTGTTTCGGAGACATTCATACACATATAACGTGTCCTGTAAATAACCAAACTATATAAACAAAGTTTTCCTCTCAGGAAAGAAGCTTTTGGGAAGAGGCTCAATTGACCAAAGACTCTGCATGAATATGAGATGTGTGTGGTGGCACATGCCTTTAATTCCAGCACTCAGGAGGCAGAGGCAGGTGGATCTCTGTGAGTTCGAGGCCAGCCTGGTCTACAGAGTGAGTTCCAGGACAGCCAGAGCTACACAGAGAAACCCTGTTTTTAAAATAAAAAGAGATGTGTGTTCACATAGCCATTTATAATTGCTCACTAAAAGTCTGATAATATGGGGCTGGAGAGATGGCTCAGGGGTTAAGAGCAATGGCTGCTCTCCCAGAGGACCCGGGTTCAATTCCCAGCACCCTCACGGCAGCTCACAAATGTCTGTAATTCTAGCTCCAGAGGATCCAAGCACAGACATACACATACACCTTCACACAGACATACACATACACCTTCACACAGACATACACATACACCTTCACACAGACATACACATACACCTTCACACAGACATACACATACACCTTCACACAGACATACACATACACCTTCACACAGACATACACATACACCTTCACACAGACATACACATACACCTTCACACAGACATACACATACACCTTCACACAGACATACACGCAGGCAAAACACCAATGCACATCAAGCAAATAAATCTTTTATTTTTTAAGTTTGATAAAACATACCCTAGTGTCAGGGCCCATGGATGTGTGGTGCAGGAGAATTGTCTGTATTCTGTCAATCATGTTTTAAATAAACGCTGATTGGCCAGGCAGGAAGTACAGGTGGGAAAACTAGACAGGAAGTAGAGGTGGCGCAAGGAGAACAGGAGAATTTGGGAAGCAGGAAGCTTCCCTGGCATTCCTGTGCAGATCTCCAAGGAGGCAACATGTAAACTGCCCGGCTGAGAAAAGGTACTGGCCATGTGGCTGACAATGGGTTAATATAAGTTATGGAAGCTGGTAGGAAGACTGAGCTAATGGGCCAATCAGTGTATAACTTAATGTAGACTCTCTGTGTGATTTTCTTTGGGGCTTGCCGGCAGTGGGGTACTGGGCGGGATAGAAACCCCAATGAGCAGGCCCCTCATGCTACAGATGTGAGCCCGGTCCTGACGAGAGGTCAGAAAGTTCGAACTTGTTTTGCTCTTTCAAAACTGTTGACAAGTGACTACAAAGCAAGGGGTCTTGACCTAGAGTGGTTACTTAGTATTTTGAGCACAGAAGTGTACCAGCTCCATCATGACCTTTGGTCATGTTAATGAAGTCTGTTGCCTCACCCCTGCTCTTTTGGAGCACAGTATAAAAAGACATGTGGAAACTACAGGGGTGCTTCAGTATTTACTGAATGCCCCTCCTGATGCTAGTCTGTGTTTCATCTCTTATTTCTCGCTCATCTCTGTTCCTTTTTACTTAAGAATTCTAATCCTCAAGCTCCTACCTGGAACATGTGAATCCAGTCGAAGCTGGTCCCCAACATCTTAGATTAACAGGGTTCACTATTTTTCTTTCTTTTCTTTTCTTTTTTTCCCTACCAATACATACCTATTATGTAAAGCCAGAGAGAAAATATTCTCAGGTTCAAGGTTATGTCCATATGATCATAGACCCGAAACACATCTTTCCATACCGAAATAGAAAATAATTTAACTTAGCATCCATCTTTGTTTACTAAGTGTTTCCATAGAATCTACCACTCGTAAAAATCTCTCATCTGTGGACTCTGAGAATTGACAAGAAACCTAGAGTTTAGTGCCCAACCCAGCTTGATAAATCTCTCCTGAGGCCCTTAACCACTCTCTGCCCCATCCCTCACGCAACTGTGAAAGCTTGTCTCTAGACTGAGACAGAGACCACAGTCTCAGCCCACCTTCTACGGTACCATCTCTGTCACCGTAGTCCTTTGCTTCCACTCTTCCCCACAGACACTAGAGCAGCACCATGCCTTAGACACCTGGGCCTTGGAAGGAGGTTCCAGAGCCAAAGCTATAGCATTCCAATGGGTAAATGGTAACGTATCCAATTATATATGCAAATTATGGACCCACTAACAATATAATTCAACTTAATACTTCAAACCTTACTTTTCCAGCATGGGCAGTGATGGTGTATGCCTTTAATCTCTGAGGCAGAGGCAGGCAAATCTCTGAATTCAAGGCCAGCCTGATCTACTGAGCTAGTTGTAGGGCAGCCAAGGCTACACAGAGAAACCCTGTCTCAAAAAAAAATCAACAAAATAAAATGAAAAAACAACTTATTTTTCCAGCAAAATTTAATTCAATATTTCCTTTTCTCCTTTTATTTATTTATTTATTGGTTTTTTTGAGACAGGGTTTCTCTGTGTAACTGTCCTGGCTGTCCTGGTACTCACTCTGTAGACCAGGCTAGTCTCAGACTCACAGAGTGAGTGCCTCTGCCTCCTGAGTGCTGGGATTAAAGGCGTGTGCCACCTTGCCTGGGAAGAGCTAGTAATTTTAAAGAAAATAGTGCATTAAGCCAGGCAGTGGTGGCGCACGCCTTTAATCCCAGCACTCTGGAGGCAGAAACAGGCGGATCTCTATGAGTTCAAGCCAAGCCTGATCTACAAAACAAGTTCCAGGGACGCTAGAGCTATGTAGAGACCCTGTCCCAAGTCTACCATGCCACAAGAAAAGTATTGTACTTTTTTTTGGAATTCCTGTACTTGCGAAGTGGAGACAGGAGAATCAGGAGCTTAAGATCATCCTTACCTGCATGAGTTCAAGGCCAATCGGGGTTACATGAGACACAGTCTCAGAAAAGAGTCAACAAACAATACCATTAGTGGCTTTTAGCTCTTGCTTGCTATGGGGAAAGAACTTTTGCTAGCTGCTCAATATGCATTTGGATGCTGTCGAAAATTTTACATTTCAGATATAATCCAACGTGTTTATTTTATACAATCATATAATTGATAAGCTGATTTTAATTCAATCTTCAGATTAAATAAAAGCACAAAGGCTCAAACACAAACACCCACAGGCAGCTACCAGGAGTGATGGGATGGCGCACATCCCATCAGCCTAAACAGTGATCAGGGAAGAGGGAGTCAGTTAAAAGAAGTTAATATCAGGGTTCCCACCCTCGAACCTGAGACAGTCTACAGGCCGCAGCCATGTCTCTTCCAGCTTTTGTCAACAGTGAACCTGCAAGCACACTGCAGTTGTGATGGCAGTACTGCACCTGTTAGAGCCCAAGAAATGCAGCCTCAGAAATAAAACAGCAACGATGTCTGCCAGAGTTTGGGAAGAACACAAAATACTGTCCTCTCTTTACCTTTCAGTCTCCAGGACCCACCCAGCTTTCACCGGCTCCTGCCCTGCAGACTGAACACACTGAGTGACCAGCTACTTCTCCTGCTCCTGCCCTGCAGACTGAACGCACTATCTGAGTGACCAGCTACTTCTCCTGCTCCTGCCCTGCAGACTGAATGCACTCTCTTCTGAGTGACCAGCTACTTCAAAGCGCGCTCCCTGGGCTGCTCTGTGTACGTCACCGTGGACAGTGGAATCCCACTTAAGTCCTTTAGGATCAACATCCTACCTCGGGCAGGCTTTTAGTTTCTCTGTCAGTGTCTCTAACTAACAAGCAATACGAATAGTGCCTACGTTATAAGAATTGTTCCAAAGGTCAGGGGCCGTTTGTGAAGTGCTGAGCACACTGCACACCTGACACGACACGCAGCATCTATGAACTGATAGATCTAAGCATGTGAACCATGCATTAAGCGAATATCAAACACGCAGCAAGGCTCAGACTAAAATGGAGCAGGTGAAATGTGCCTTACTTAGTTTGCTCAGAGTGATCTCCCTCCTGGCCAAGTGCCGGCTCTGGGCTTTCTGTTGTGGCTCTTTCATAGCAATGAGGTAAGTGGTGAGTCAGATCGAATTTCCTTTCAGTGCTTCGGGAGAGTAAAAGGGCACAGGATAAACATGTTCGGGATGCACAGACACTAGGCCTCTTATAAATCTGGGGACACATTCTGCTCTCCACAATGTCCTCCCTGATAGAGTCCCAGGATCCCTGGGATCCTACTGAAGAAGTCTGTGTCCTGCAGGCATCAGAGGACTGCAGCGCTTCCATGGAGTTTGACCTTTTCTCGCCTACTCTCAGCGGCATGGTACATTAGTACCAACCATGAACCAAGACAAGCGACAGAGTGAGAACTGCCTATTTAGCCACTGCCGCTTCCTCCCGGGCCCTCAGCCCTTGGGCAAGGCTTAACTTGGCCACAGTGGCTTCGTATGTTCCTCCACCACTTCTAGCAAGGGCTCTCACTTACAGCCCGGGCCATTGCAGGTGCTCACCTGGGCGTCGCCCTTGCCACTCGGCCCATAGCAACGTCAGGTCGGCATCCGCCCGCAGGAAGCGCAGGAGCTGCACCAGAGACAAGATCAACGCGCATAGTGCCAGCAGCCAGAGCAGCAGCTCCCAGCTCATCGCTGTCCCCGCCAGTCCTGCTCTGCGATGAGCGGAAGACCGTCGTCGCGCGCCCTTTACGCCACAGACCACAACCCGAGGCTCCGCCCAGAGAGCCCCTGAAGGCGGGACTCCGAGGCAGCATCCTGGGCTGTGTCCTGGGCTGCTCCGCGGCAGTGGAGGAACTACGCACGCGTCGCGGTGCTGAGAGTCTTGCGCGTCCTGCTGTGGGACGCCGGAGTTTTGCAACACAAACAGAAGGCATGGGAGATTTAGTTACTTGGCGACACCGCTGTTGGTAGAGCGTCACAAGATTTGTGACAGCATGAATAAGTCTTTAACAGCTGGTTTTAGGACGTCCTTTTCAAGGTTTTGGGTGTGATGTGGAGGGAAACAAACATTCTAACTTTGAACACCCCCCCAACACACACACACACACACACACACAGAGACACCCCTCCCTCGCCCCACGCTGGGAATTGATCCTTCTGCAAGCTGGACAAGATCTCAACCGCAGGGCCAAACCCTCACTCTCTCACCTCCTTTCCTAAGCCGCTTTTCTCTCTTTTTATGTGTGTGAACTGAGATAAGCAAACTTCGAAACACACCAGCAGTTAAACTAGCAGCTGAACTGGGTTGCCCTCATCCATGGTCAGCTTATATTTAGAAAAGCATTACAAATGACACATATTTGGCCAAAGATCAGTTATCATGGCCTAGCCAAATCAGAGCATAAAAGTAATCGGACTGGAAGGCAATTAATTGTTGGTGAGCTCCAGGAGCTGAGCTCACAGGTTGGCGCCTTTTGGCACCCTGTGTAAATGATCTCATCTCATTATCTGTACTCTCGTGGGAAGGACTGAATGAGAAAAAGCCTGTGGGGTACATAGTGGGGTGCGTAATAATTGTATTATTTCTTTTGTATCGTTGGTGTTCTTTTTATGAATTGTCACTTATTTCTTTGATTGCAGTGACAGGGACTGCTTATAAAGTTCTACACTTTGCACCTGTAGAATGATCTAGGCAATAAATGTTTAAATTAGTGTGGATCAGCAATTGCTTCGGCCTAGTTCAAGGTGCATATCAACTAAACTCTGACCTTGTGGGACTGCTTACCACGACTTAAAATGAACACATTCATTTGGAATAATATTGGTCAAGAAATGCTCTAGTTGGCATGCCCCCTGGGTCACGTGACTTTTGTTTTCTTACATAACTTTTATAATAAGACGTCTTAAAGCACCACACGGGGTCTCGTGATAAGCCTTACTCAAACGTTTCGCCCTCTGTAAAACTGTAAGGGCCGAGGTGATCTAGTGTTCCAACACTAGCTGGAGAAGCCAAGTTCTGGGTCACAACCCCCAGCTGTGGGGAAAGTTTGTCCTCTTCCCTGTCCACCCCTCGGATGAGATTGTGTGCATGCTGAGCGACAAAGCAGATCTTTAGAAAATGTTTTTACTTATTGGAGCTGGAGAGTTGTTGGTCTTGCAGAGGACCTGGGCTGGATTCCCAGCACCCACATGGTGACTCACCACTCTCTGTAACTCCTGTCCCAGGGGATCCAATAACCACTTTTGACTGTTATG
>JAQHUG010000070.1:909899-931942 GCA_028555095.1 Dicrostonyx torquatus | reverse complement strand
TCTTCCGTGGTCTTAGGTGACCCCTGTGAAAGGGATGTTTGATGCCCTTGGGAGTTGCGACCCACAGGTTGAGAATCACCGATCTAGCTCCTGCTCTCTCCACTCTCCTCTCTCACTCTCTGGCTTCCCCAGCTCTGGCCATGTCCAGTCCGTTTCCTTTTCTCTCTGCTCTAAACCCTTCCAAATGCCTCTGGATAGTTTCTCTCTCTTATGCACAATTTAAAAAAACAAAACAAAACAAAACTTCCCCCTAATAGTGGACTATGCCCCCTCTGGCATACAGTAAAACACTAACTTTATAAGCAAAAAACAGTGATAAGCAAGGGATTACTGAATGTCTTCCTGGAGCTCAGAACACCACACAACAGGAAGAGACTGTTCCGGATTAGGCACAAGCACACGAGAGAAAAGCAGGCTTGCAGAAATTTGCTTACAGGGAATATAAACACCAGCAAAAGAAGAGCTAGTCCTTCGATGTATGGCATATCTGGCAGAAGGAGAATGAACACATACATACATACATACACACAAATATGTGTACATAATATGTGCATACATGCATATGTACTACGTATGTACATACCTATTCATTTTTATTTTCTGTGTGTAAGTTTTAGTCTGCTCTGTTCCAAGTCCACATGCTAATGGCACTGTGAACAATCTCTAGGACCTCTGCTGTAGAAGAAGACTAGAGGCAAAAGCCACCGCTGATACAGCTATTCTAATGGTCCATAAAAACAGTCGCCTCTTGAGCTCCGCTAACTCTGGAGGGAGAAGGGAACGAGGAGTTGTGTGCTGTTCCCTAAGATATTTCTAGTTAAAAGAAGAGAGGAAAGGAAAAACGGAAAGTGAATAAAACTAGGAATTAGTATTAGAGCAGCAGGGAAAAACAAAGAGGGGATGGAAATAGAGGCAGCGTGGGTAGTATGAGAGTAAATGGAGTTTAAAGATGAATAGTGCTAGAGAAACTTACAGTTAAGAAGTAAGAAAAGGGGGCTGGAGAGATGGCTCAGTGGTTAAGAGCATTGCCTGCTCTTCCAAAGGTCCTGAGTTCAATTCCCAGCAACCACATGGTGGCTCACAACTATCTATAATGAGGTCTGGTGCCCTCTTCTGGCCTGCAGGCATACATGTAGACATTATGTTGTATACATAATAAATAAATTTAAAAAAAAAAAGAAGTAAGAAAAGGGGGCCGGAGAGATAGCTCTCTGTGGGTCGCGACCCCGTTGGGGTTAGGACAACCCTTTCACGGGGTCACCTGAGACCATTGAAAAACACAGACATTTACATTATGACTCCTAACAGTAGCAAAATCACAGTTACAAAGTAGCAATGAAAATAATTTTGTGGTTGGGGGTCACCACAACTGTATTAAAGGGTCACAGCATTAGGAAGGTTGAGAATCACTATTCTAGATTGACCCAGGTTCAATTCCCAGCACCTACATGGCGACTTCAGTTCCAGGGGATCTGATACCTTATTTGGCATTGCACATGTATGGTGCACAGACATACATACAGGCAAAATCCATACACATACAATAAAACAATTTTCAAAAACATTTTAAAGAGATAAAAAGTAAATGGGGAAAGAGACCGAGAGGTATGAGTGAGAAGGAAAGCTTGTGGGCTGTCAGAGTATGAAACCGAGCGAACACAACAGGACAACTGCACAACCCTAAGACATAGTCAAGCAATATAAAAATGAATTGAGTTTCAAGTACCAATAAATAAAGGCCAGTCACACACATATGCATACATATATATATATGTATGTATGTATGTTTGTATATGTATATACATATCTATGAATATGGGAAGGTTTTATTGTGACTATACATGAAATGTGTATGTATGTATGTATGAACACAAACACAAACATATGATCAGACAATATTTCTTACTTTCTGGGATGTGCACTGGATCTCTCCTCTCCCTGAAATATTTGAGGGAGCAAACTGCTACCCTGATGTCTGTCTCCAGATCAAACTCGTTAGACGGGATGGGTCAGTATGCAGAATCTTAGGGGTGATTCTGGCTGGCCCTCAGCAGGCCTTGGCTTGACCTTAGGAGTTTCCCAGCACTCTTGTTCTTGTTGGACACTAAGGTTCTTTCTCAGTGTGCAGCGCTTCTCCAAACCGTTGCCATCTCCACAGCAGCTGTTTTCAAAGCCCACACAGAGTCCAGCTTCAGAAGTCCTGGTGGAACCACACCCTGGCTTTTATTTACTTTGTGTTCTGATTAACTTTTGGTAGGCGTGAATCTGGTCTGGCCTTGGCTTACTTAAGTTGCCACTAAGTCCCAGTTCAGGTCAAAAGTCTGGAGTGCAGCCGGGCGGTGGTGGCGCACACCTTTAATCCCAGCACTCGGGAGGCAGAGGCAGGCGGATCTCTGTGAGTTCTAGACCAGCCTGGTCTACAAGAGCTAGTTCCAGTGCAGGCTCCAAAGCCACAGAGAAACCCTGTCTCGAAAAACCAAAAAAAAAAAAAAAAGGTCTGGAGTGCTCAGGTGGCTCACCTTTGGGTGTTTGGATAATGGATTATGATGAGCTCTTTCTCTTCTCTCCTCCCTTCCTGGAAGAGCATCCCCATTGCAGTCTCTCTCGGTATCTGCTCCTCCTTGGCCTAGCTTGATGTAAGCAGGATGGAAGACGGCCTGTGCTGGGTAATTGCCCAACAACCGCTCCATGCAGCTTCTGGAACTTCCAAGATTTTGCATTTACTGCTTAAGATCTTCCCTTCTCTCTCTTGTGTGTGGACTCACAATAGGGGCATAGAGAACCTTCCCCTTCCCTGCTGCTTTGTTTGGTGCTATAAATGCAGCATTTGCTAATTCTGGAAGACCTGGTCTCATCCGTCACTGTTGGTGATTAGGCAAAGATCCTGCAGTGCCAGGACTCATGGGATCTCGTAAGTAAAAGGATTTCAAAATGGACTCAGAAGCCAAGTGGACAGTTTTACTGGGGTTTGAGAGAAAAACAAGAGGGCCTGTAAGCTGCCAGAAGTGGGAAGCTGCCTAGGCCAAGTGGGAAAGTCACACTTTCAGGACAGAAGGTCAGGAAAGCAGGCAGGCAGAAGCAATGGAAGAATGAGGTCAACTGCATGGCAGTGGGGGCAATACAGGTGACTTCAGACAGAGGGGGAATACAGTTTGGCTTAAGGAATACTTCTGGTAGGGTCCTAGAGAAGTCCCACAGAAGACCACCATCCATGTATGCAATCAGCAAGGGGGTTTTCATTATCCCAGCATGCAGGGGTGTCGCCACACAAACAAGATGACCAAAGACTCCAGGAGGGACATGTGGGCTCCTTTTAAGCACAGTGGAAGGGGAGTTTCTAGTGCAGTTAGGTCGTCTTAGATATGATTGGCTTAAGCAAGTGGCAATCATATTATTGCATTCTAATTGGTCAGGGCTAGTCAGAGGCTAATCAGGACTACAGTTTTTTGTTTGTTTGTTTGTTTTTGTTTTTTTTATTTTGGGGCAGTCCTAGACAAGTCCCAGGCCTTGTCCTTGAGCTGCTGACTGTGACTCAGGTCTAGCCTGGTAGTGCACACACCAGGCCTCCTCTTGTTGTCCAAGGTGTTGGGGATTGTTGCTCTTTCAGAAACTGCCTGCTCAGTCTCAGGAAACAAAAACTGAAGCTTGATCTCTGAGAGAAGACTGAGCAGCCTGTTATGGCATCTGCTTGGTCCTCTCACTTTAACAAATATTTAGATTAAATTTATTGAGAAAAGACAGTACTATTAACATTTTACCTGCATTATAACTGTTGGATATTCAGTATGATATACATGTTTTCTGTGTCCCATATTTGGCTTCTTGGGATTTTCATTTGAAATATAATTATTTTATTAAGAAATAAATATTTGGTGGGCAGTGGTGGTGCACACCTTTAATCCCAGCACTTAGGAGGCAGAGGCGGGTGCACCACTGAGTTCAAGGACAGCCTGGTCTACAGAGTGAGTTCCAGGATGGTCAAGTGAAACCATAAAGAAACCCTGTCTCAAAACAAAACAAAAAAAACAAAAATAAAAAAAATTCTTTAAAAAAGTAAACTGCATGTTTTTAAAAAAAAGCAAGGGAGAGGAGAGCTAAATCATAGGTATAAAATACATTTTTGGAGAAGGTTAAAGAAAAAGGTTATGTTTTCAGATGAGAAAGGATTTTGTAAAATAAGATTTTACCTTATAGTGGGGCCAGCAAGATGGCTCAGGCAGATTTTTGCCATGTTTGCCACTAAAATCCCCAGAATTCTTCTTCTGGAAGGAGAAAATCAAGGTGGCATCTGACATTTTCTTAGTTTGGATTTCTATTGCTGTGAAGAGACACCAAGACTAACTATAGTAACTCTTATAAAGAAAAACATTTAATTGGGGCTGGTTTATCATTTCAGAGATTTAGTCCATTATCATCATGGTGGGAAGCCAGGCAGCACACAGGCAGACATGGTGCTGGAGGAGCTGAGAGTTCTTCATCATGATCTGCAGGCAGCAGGAAGTAAACTGTCCCACACTGGGCATAGCTTGAGCACAGGAGACCTCAAAGCCAAGAGGTGGTAGCACACACCTTTAGTCCCAGCTCTTGGAAGGCAGAAACAGGTGTGTTTCTGAGTTTGAG
The DNA here is from genome assembly GCA_028555095.1 of Dicrostonyx torquatus. Lineage (NCBI taxonomy): Eukaryota > Metazoa > Chordata > Mammalia > Rodentia > Cricetidae > Dicrostonyx > Dicrostonyx torquatus. Next base: position 927,322 of record JAQHUG010000070.1, on the reverse strand, counting down.
GCCAGCCTGGTCTACAGATAGAGCTCCAGGACAACCATGTCTACACAGAGAAACCCTGTCACAAAAACAAACAAACAAACAAACAAACAAAAAAACAACAGCAGGGCTGGAAAGATGGCTCAATGGTTAAGAGCACTGATTGTTCTTCCAGAAGTCCTGAGTTTAATTCTCAGCAACCACGTGGTGGCTCACAACCACCTGTAATAAGATCTGGTGCCAACTTCTGGCCTGCAGTGACATATGCAGGCAGAACATTGTATACATAATAAATAAATCTCAAAAAAAAATTTAAAAACCAACAGCAACCATAAGAATAATAATTATTGTTATTATTTATAAAATTTAAGTTCCCCAAATAACTTAACTCCAAATCTCTCTGGTCACATTTCTACTAACTCTTGCCTTTATATTCTTTAAGTCATTTTATACTTAAGATACTTTAAAAAGTTGCCTAATTTATTTGAAATTTAGTGGGTGTATTTGCTAGTGATAAAAACAGCCCAAGTTTTTGTCTTAGAGAATCTACAAAGGGAGATGCTATTATGTTCCTGCTATGACAATTTGCTTGCTGGCTCATCCACCTTACTCAACTATGTTCTTTATGTTAAAAAAAAGATTACGCCTTTTCACTATCATGTGAAAGAATTCTCCCATTGCTCAATATAATTTAATTTTTAAACACCCAGTTTTTAAATTGATAATGACTTATGTTTAATTTTTTAAAAGGAACTCCACTGGAAAGGCAACCAATTTCTTTAAGATTTACTTATTTATTTATTTATTTTTATTTTACAGTATTCTGCCTGCATGTACACCTGAATGCCAGAAGAGGGCACCAGATCTCACCATAAGCGGTTGTGAGTTTATGTGGGAATTGAACTCAAGATCTCTGGAAGAACAGTCAGTGCTCTTAATCTCTGAGCCATCTCTCTAGCCCAAAAGTAGAATTTTGTTTTGTTTTGCTTATTTGTTTATTTGGTTTTTTGTCTTTTAAGACAGGGATTCTCTGTAGCTTTGGGGCCTGTCTTAGAACTTGCTCTATAGACTAGGCTGGCCTCGAACTCATGGAGATCTGCCTATCTCTGCCTCCTGAGTGTTGGTATTAAAGATGTGTGCCACTACTGATCGGTGGGAGGAAACCATTTTAAGTCCAAACTTGTACATCCTAAAACAAAAAAAATTTCTGCCTACTAAAAGAAAGGAACAATATTATTGGGTCCAAACACTTAGGTCACCATGTTTTTAATGGTATGAAAAATGTTTAGGTATAACAAGCTAGGGCTATAAAGGTCATGTACCATATTCAGACTTCTGATTACCTTCAAGTGACTTATTCAATGCCCTGACTCTTGTTAGAGCTATCCAAAATTTAAAGTTAACCTCTGAACAAATTATACCACCAAAACACCTCCTAAAATTAAAAGACCAATTAGTATCCAATGGCGGTAACATTCATAGAGAATTATAACTTGAGGGTTGTGTTTCTTGATATAAGGAATTCTAAACTACAGTTAGTTAGAACTTTTTAAATAAATAAAATCCTATTTTGTCAATACAAAGTAAATAGATAATGTTTACAAGGGACTTCTGTTGGGGTTCCATTTCTGCCTTCTTGTTATAAAATGAAAGATAAGACTTGGTTGTGCCCCCCAAATTAGGAAATTGTAATTCTCACAGGTCTCACCTCTTACTTCCATCTGTACCACTGATAATATTTGATACATGGCAAAGGACAGTCTTGTTAAAAGAAAATTTAATAAATTGCTAAGTCATTATTTTTTTGTGTTATGATCGTCTATTGGCTTTTCTAAACTAGAATTAAACATGATAAGTAGTTTCAAAAGTCAGACAAAATGTTCCATAGAGTACAAATAAGTCCAGGGGAAACACAGTCAACCTAGTTAAAAATGCCATTTTTGGCTGGTTAACATGCGTTTCCCTCATCTTCACTTCTTACGGCCATCCTATGTTCCTGGTTATTTTTTGTTTGTCAGCATTGAAGACTGCTTTCCCGCCTGCTCATCTACAGCAGAGTCTAGGAATGAGTCTTCCTAGTGGGACGGTTGACAATTATTTGCTCATTGGCCAATAGAGAGAACGCTGAAGTTCCCAGAAACAAAGGCATGGTTATTTTGAAATAATCCTTTAAATATTTGATAAGGTTGATAGGCTGAGGAAAATTTCAGTAATTGTGGATTGCTGAGCTGCTACAGGTTGGGAGCCAAGTCATCTTTTGCTGTCTCTAGTCTCCATATTAGCCATTCGTTTCCCAGCTCAGTCTTCATGACTACCAAGTAATGCCTGTTTTGAAATGTATAAACAGGCCTTATAAAACTGACTTTAACAGATAACATCTGGGCCCTATGATAAAGACATTTCTGCTTTGCTGCAACCTGCCTGCCTGACATTTTCACCAACTGATCTCATAACCAAGACTAAGTGACGAATGGATGGTAACATATACAGCTTGAATACACTAGACAAAGGGACAGCCCACTTTCCAGGCTCCATGGAGCTGGACAGGATGAAGTCTATCATACTTCTCAGGGTCACTTATGTATGCATTGGTGCCAGGCTACAGTTGTGGCTCAGCCATAGAGGGATCACCCAGCTTTGCGCAAAACCCTGGGTTTTATCCTCTCCACCTCAAAAAGTGAAAGATAAAAATAGAAATAAAATTTACATGGTGATTATTTATGATGCTTTCTGTTTCATATTTTCAACCTCAGTAGACCATAGGTGACTAAAACCACAGAAAGAGAGTCTCGTGACCAAAGGGAACTACTGCCATCCTGGTCCCACTGAGTAATGAAGATACTGCTGATTACTTCATTAAAGATTCTTTACACATGATGAATGGTTTCTCTCTCGATTCCCCAAGGTTCTCTTTTATTTTTGCCCTTTGTTGTTGTTGAGATGTGGTTTTACCATAGCCCAGGCTGACCTCAAGCTACTTATGTAGTCCAGGCTAGCCTTGAATTTATGGTCTTGTTGCCTCTACTCCCCAAGTTCTGGATTATAAGTCTGCACTACCATGTTCAGTATATGGCTGGGGATCCAGCCCTGTGTCTTCTACATGCTAAGCATAGTGTCACTGTTATGTAAACAGGTGGTACGCTGCCTTGGTTAGGGACTAATGCCATGGTAATTGGAGGGGACCAATACACATGCCCGATAGGAACACAGTTTTTCGAAAGAGTACTTTCCATCCACAGTTGAGTGAATCTGCAGTTGTGACATCCACAGGTGTGGAGGGCCAGACACACGGACGGTAGAAGCCATTACAGAACCAGTTCTGTGGGCACTGGAAGCCAACGGCCTCCGTGCCTCAGGGGAGAAGTTAGGCCGGGAACCTCGGCAATGCCTCGAACATGGGAAAGCGAGTGGTACTAGCTTCTGAAGCTGACACACATCGGGTCTGTCTCACACTGCTTTTCTAGGGTAATGTCTTGGTTAGATAAAGGTCGAGGCCTCAGGAAGGCCGGGGTTGGTGTGTTTCCTCCTATAACTCACAGTCTGGCCCCATTTAGTTTCTGGAAAGCCCTGCAGGGGATCTGGAGCAGCTAAGTCAGCAATTCTGATCAAGGAGGTTTGGGAACAGCCACCATAAACATCTCCAGGACATCGCTTTTTACAAAATTAATTTATTTGGGATACTCTTTTATATGATAAGTATTCCTGAAAACAAAAGGGAAGTTAGCCTTTATCTGCACCAAATACATCATTTTCTAGTGAGGAAAAATGAGTCTCAGAGAACACAAAAGATTTTCTGATGGCCACAGTGTCAATGGGGGAAGAAGAAAGCGTGGGGGAAAAAAAAAGCTCCTGATTACTGATCCAGGCTCTAAAACAATTATTTATGTCCCAGGCAAATTATGACATCCTGATTGCATTAAATGTGAATTACTGCGGCTTACTGCGTTCAGAGTCATCTCATCTAGTTGATTGCTGAACGATTTGCATCAAGAAAAATCTTTCATTACCAAATTTGCATTTACTATTGGGCACATTAATGAGCAAGCCAGCACTGCCCCCTACTGGACAGTTTGTGTTTACGGTTAAATAATTGGGTCCGAGGCGACAAATAGACGTTGGGATAATTTTCCATAATGTTAATGGTACATACACAGAAACTAGCCAACTGCACTGGTATTCCCCTGTGCCGCTCACATGCTCAAGGACAATGATTCTCCTCTAAGAGAACCTTCGGCTTTGTGGTTCCAGGATTACAACTTTGAAAACTGAATTCAAATGTGTTAGCAATGGAGAGAGAAAGACAGACTGACACCCGGAAAAGAGAAAGCGATTCAAAGAAAGTCACATTAAGTGACGTTTTTTCCATTCCAGCAGCTTCAGGAATAAGCTCAGTTCACCTCTCCTTCTGACATCGCCAGCTGTGGTGGTGATTATGCGTCTGCTAATTCCAGCACATAGATAAACCTTTCATCTTCTGGAGACAGAATGTCAGCCATTAGCTGACTGCCACGGCGGGCTCCTTCGCTGTGCAAATGGTATCCTTCTACCAAGGCAGACTGAACTAGGTTGGATGGACGTCAACTGCCTACTTGTTACACCTGATGTGGTACAGCTTTAAAGCTGACTAGGATATCTTCAAAGTTTAACTTTCAAGGTAAGAGAAACGAGCAGTAAAAGAAACTGTTGGGCAGTTCTTACAAAGAAAAGAACAGAATTAAATTATGGACTATAAATTACTGTGCCATAGACACCTGGGTGCAGTTTTTAAATCTTTTATTTATTCTTTGGGGGTTACATAAATGTATACAATGTATCTTAATCATACCCTCCTCCAACTTCCATTCTATTCCTCCCAAACACCCCCCACCACCACCCCACTCCCCCACCCCATCCCACCCCCAGCACCAAGAAGCTATTTCTTACATTCGTGCAATCTGTCTGTTTATCTACCTAGCTAGCTAGCTAGCTACCTACCTACCTACCTACCTTTTTCTCTGTCTGTCTCTCATAAGCCACTGATGCAGTTAGTGCTGCCTGAGAGAGTGCTAACTGATCTCGTTGGCTTGGTCTCGTGTGGACAACTCTATCTGCACGGAGCACCGGAGTGCAAAGGTCGAGCCATGTGCAGAGGGCTGCATTTCACAGTGCTCTTCCCCACCCTCTGGCTCTAACATTCTTTCTGCCCCCACGCCCTCAATGCCCACGAGCGCCCGGGGGTTGATAGAAATGTCCCACTTTGAGCTAAGCACTCCTCTGATGAGTTGAGAGTCTCTGTGTTCTCTGCCCCCCACGGCAGAAGGAAGCCTTTCTGGCTGAGGCTGAGAACCGCACTAACCCATGGGTATAAACAGATATTTAGGGGGATGGTTTGACAGTCTGTCCGTCTAGGGAAATGGCAGTAGTAATTTTCTCCCAGGGCCCATGGTCTCCTGAACTATGAGCTTTTGAGCAGGTTTACAGTAGCAGGTATGAATTCCCTCCTGTGAAGCAAGCCTCAAACCCAACCAGAAAGTACTTGGTTGTCCCCATAACCTCCATGCTCTGACAGCAGCGTTAGGCACACTAACAAATCGAATAGTTAGTCTTCCTTTCCAGGTTCAATGCTCACAGACCAGACTCTGCACCCCTACTCTATTCTCTTCCCTGAGATCTTCCTGGGGAAGAGCACAGGCTTTAGTACTACGAAGGGAATACAAATTCTAGTTATGTTGTTGTATAACCTTCTTACCTACAGGGTAGAGACATCAGTGTGAGATTCACATAAAGAATAGAAATTCAAATGAAATAGAGCGTGGTGCAGGACAATTCTGTATCCTGTCAATCATGTTTTAAATAAATGCTGATTGGCCAGGCAGGAAGTATAGGCGGGAAAACCAGACAGGAAGTAGAGGTGAGAACAGGAGATTTGGGAAGCAGGAAGCTTCCCTGGCATTCCTGCAGAGATCTCCAAGGAGACAACATGTAGCAGCCCAGCTGAGAAAAGGTACTGGCCATGTGGCTGACAATGGGTTAATATAAGTTATGGGAGCTGATAGAAAGACTGAGCTAAAGGGCCAAACAGTGTATAACCTAATGTAGACTCTCTGTATGATTTTCTTTGGGGCTTGCCGGCTGTGGGGTACTGGGCAGGACAGAAACCCCAACGAGCCAGCCCTCGTGTTACAAGAGCATATATTTTCCTTAACACATATCAGCAGATACCAAAACACTGTTGTCTTTCTCTTTCTCTCCTGTCTCCCAGGATCATGGCGGTGCAAGACAGCTGAGAGGGAGCCCAGCGGCCGTCATTTCAGAGTAGCTCGCCTGTGCCTGCTAACATCTCTCCTTCTACAGCTTCTTTCTCACCTGCTGCCGCTGTTATTCACCTAGGTAGTCGAGCCAGAAACAAGAGCAGCAGTTACTCTCCTGTGCACCTCCTGCAAGCTTGCAAAGCTCTTACTTTGCCTTCAGAACTCAGGCCAGGGGTCTTCTCTTCTGGAAGGAGCCTAGATTTCTCAGATTCTCTCAGGTTAAGTTCTTATTCAGCTTGCATATTCCTGAAGGACCCTGTTTATACTTCTAGCAGAGAACTAACCACTTTGGAATGGTGGCTTATTTCTTTAAAATTAAAAGAAAGAAAGCTTACTTTCTTGGCTATGGGTGCAAGTAGAGTGTATAGTATTTTAGTTTTTAACTTGTTTATTTTTATCTTATGTGCATTGGTGTTCTGTCATGGGTGTTAGGTCCTCTGGAACTGGAGTTACAGACAGCTGGGAGCCTAAATGTGGGTGCTGAAAAATGAACCCGTGTCCTCTGGAAGAACAGTCAGTGCTCTTAACTGCGGAGCCATCTCTCCAGTCCCAAGTATTTTAATTTTTACCTCTAAGCTCTCACAATGTACCAGCTATATAAGGTGCTGAAAAATACTGATAGACTAAATGAACAAATGGATGAATGGATACTAAAATTTATTTTTTTAATTGCATTGTCTTGCATGTGTATGAGTGTTTTGCCTGCATGTATGCCTGTGTGCCACATGCATGCGTGGTGCCCAAGGAGGCCAGAAGAGGGCATCGAATCCTCTGGAACTAAAATTGTAGACAGTTGTGAGATGTCATGTAGAAGCTAGGAATCAAATTTAGGTCCTCTGAAAGAGCAGCCAGTGTTCTTCGTCCCCTATACTAGAATATCTGAGGCACTGCTTTTGTCCCTTCCCTCGAGGGACCCTGAGCCGACTGAGCAATGTGACTAGAGAGGAACCCCGTGGAGTGGCAACCAGAAACAAATGTCCTCTTCCTTTCCTCACACCGCGATTCCTAGACTCTAGAAGTTTCACAAGATCTTCTGAGCAGTCACCTTTACACTGAGGAGTGGCTCTGTGCCTCACACTTAGCCCGTTCCAGAAACTCATAATTAGCTTTGCCCCCAGTGTATTTGCCCCCACATGAAGGGGCTAAGACACTGTGTGTTTATTATAGGAAGGTATCTTTGAAATGGAACAAGTCTAGGTTATTGTGGCCAAAGTGCCAGCTGAGGAGAAGATGAGGTCTAAAATTCAATCCATGCTCCTTTAGCCAAGCTACAGCTACTGGTTTGAGTCTATGTTCTGTAAAGACATCACGTGGGGGCTGAAGAGATGGCTCAGCTGGTGAAGTGCTTAAGTGTGAGGAGCTGAGTTCAGATCCCCAACACTCATGTAAAACACGGTGGTCTGTGCCTGTAATCCCAGCCTTGGGAAGCTAAGAGGGGGATCTACAGGTAGACAGCTAGCCTAGCCAACTGGTGAGCTCCCCAGTTCAGTGAGGGACCCTGTCTCAGAAAGTAAGGTAGAAAGTGATTAAAGAAGGTATGTGATGTCAACCTCTGGCCACCTCATGGACACGTGGATATGCATACACCACACAGAGAAGGAATGGAATGGGAGGGAGGGAGAGGGGGAGGGAGCGAGGGAGGGAAAAAGAAATTGGTCTAAAGGAAGACCTTTTATCTCATCCGTGCCAAAGTTCCATGTAAATTCACACTACTGTACTGGATATCATTCCCTCAGATTCCACCAATTGGACAAGTCTTTCCTGATCCCTAGGAGAAGAAGAGAATGGATAGAAGGAAGAACAAAAACTCCCTCCTCCATACTTTCAGAAAACTGGAAGTCTATGTGTTAGGAACCAGGACAGCAAAGCTAGAGTTCTCTCAAAGGACAAGCAGCAGGAGAATGAAACAAGCATTCATGGAAGGTCCGTGTGACAACACTGGGCCTATTATCCCAACATCTCTGTAAAGCCTGGCGTTTTCACATGGGAGTAATGAACACTAAGTCGGGACCTTTGATCCCACCCTCACCACCATCAGCTGTACTTTGTGTGTTAGTCAGGGTTTTCTTGAGGGACAGAACTGACTACGTAAGTATGGCTACATACTTATAGAAGGGGGATGTATTGAATGGCTGATAATCCAACAATGGCTGCCTATAAACAGAAGGTCTAAAAATCCAGTAGTTGCTCAGTTCAGGAGGCTGGATGTCTCAACTGGTCTTCAGCACACACCAGGATCCTGAAGAAGTGGGCTCTGTTTCTAATGCCAGTGGAGGGATGGGCTTGTTAGCAAGGGCAAAAACAAGCAGGCCAAAACAAGCTTCCTTTTCCTATGTTCTTTATATAGGTTACCAGTAGAAAGTATGGCCCAGATTACAGGTGGATCTTCCCTAGCTAGGGGGTGGTGGTGCACGCTTTTAATTCCAGCAGAGGCAGGTGGATCTCTGTGAGTTCAAGGACAGCCTGGTCAACAGAGTGAGTTTCAGGACAACTAGAGCTACACAGAGAACCCTGTCTTGGAAAATAAGTGGTGAATCTTCCCTCCTCAAGAGATCTGAATCTCTTGATGGGTGGATCTTCCCATCTCAAAAGATCCAGAGTGGTTCTTACTACTTCAAATGATTCAATTAGGAAAAAAAATCTCTCACAAGTGTACCAGCCATTTGGGTTTCAGTTAATGTAGTTAAGTTGATAACCACAAACAACCATTGCAGTTTGTATCCTTCCAACCTAAGGCCTTACAAGCAATGACTTATTCTGAAGGAGTCTCAGGAGCTGTAGTCATCCGCCCACAGAAACACCATCAAGGCAAGTCCTTCAAAGATGAGAGTTCAGAAAATACTTTCTCCTAAGTCATAAATAAAGAGTAAGTTCTTGAGTTAGGTCACAAAATTGTTTTTGGTGTGGCATAGTCCCTTTGGTTTTGGTCTTCTCTAGTCACTATGTCCTTTTGGGCACCCCTTTGAGTTAAAATGAAAGCATGCCATTCATCTGCAGACATAGTCTATAAGACAAACAACAAAATAAAGAATCAATGCAAAAGTCCTACAAGTTTTGCAAAGTTTCTATGGCATGGTTTTCCAGCCTCGATATTCTTAATATGTTGGGCCAGATAATCATTTGTTGAAAGAGGTTGCCCAAATGTATTACAGCAATTTAGTCTGCTAGATGCCAGCAACAGTGTCAACACCATTGGTCCTGATGACTCTCAGTATCTCCAGACATTTCCAATGGTTCTCTGTAGCATGAGGGCCTGCTCATTTGGGGTTTCTGTCCCATCCAGTACCCCACAGCCGGCAAGTCCCAAAGAAAAATCACACAGAGAGTCTGCATTAGGTTATAAACTGATTGGCCTATTAGCTCAGGCTTCTTATTAGCTCTTGTAACTTATATTAACCCATTATCCTTATCTATGTTAGCCACATGGCTCAGTACCTTTCTCAGCGGGGCAGATGACATCCTGCTTCTTCGGTGATCTGTGCAGGAGTGCGGGAAGAGCTTCCTTCTTCCCTGAATACTCCTGTTCTCATTGTACCATCTCTACTTCCTGTCTGGTTTTCCCGCCTATACTTCCTGCCTGGTCAATCAGTGTTTATTTAAAACATGATTGACAGAATACAGACAATTCTCCCACACCAGTTCTCTGAGAGCCAAAGTTACTCTTCAGACCTGTGAGTGCCATGGTCTCTAAAAAATATTTTCTACACATTTATGTCTTTGGCAACTCTTAAAACATATGTTTGATGAATAAACACACAAGTGTACCAAAAAAACCCCACATTTTAAAAGATTATGTGTCCTTGTGCCTGTATGTATGAGCACAGGAATGTGGTGACTGAGGAGCTAGAAGAGGTCTTTGGCTCCCTTGTAGCTGGAGCTAGAGTCACCAGCATTTGTGAGTCACCCAACACGGGTGCTGGAAACTGAACTTGGGTGCTCTGCGGTGAATATTCATAACTCTTAGGACATCTCTCCAACTCCAACATGTAGCATTTTAAAAATCAGAACAGATTTTCGGGGTTATGAAGAACTGTTTTTCTTTTCTTTCTTTCTTCCCCTTTTTTTCTTACAGGAAATAAAAACCAGAGCTTTGTGCAAACTTGCCAAGTGCTCTACTGTGGCGCTATATTCCAAGCCATGATTTTCATACTTTTAAAGATTTAGTAGCTTCCCAGGTGTCTTAAACAGAAAGTCTTAATAACTCTTCTTCTGGGAGGGTGTCAGGTGATGCTCTGCCGGTCTCAACTAACACACACCGTTTCTCAGAACAGTCTCGGATAGTCTGGGTGGGTCATGATCCTTCAGTTTTCAGGTGGTGATTCAGTATCAACAATGAACCCTTTCTTTATCCATGAACAGAAAAATGTGGGTGTGGACATAATGAAGCAATTGTACAGCTGGAAATGGTGACAAGCTTACATCCCTCATAGAGAAAGGGTCATGCTACCTTTACAACTCAAGCCAAGAAAATCCCCATGATCCTAAGGCACAAAAGAAGAGTTCAGATTCCACAAATACTGTCAGTCTCCACCCCCCATATCCCTTCCTTCTCCGTCTCTATTCCAATGACCGAAAGTGATTATTTCCTTCACAGGCCAATAAGCTTATGCTTCTGCCTCCAGGACAAATTCAAACTTTCTTCTTTTTTAAAAATTAAAATCCTATCCAAGCAGTATCAAAGTCTCCGATTCATAAACGAATACAGACATCAGGAGTTTCTGCAGCTCTCTCAATGTGACGTGAAGCCTAAGAAGGAACAGAATTTTCAAAGCATCTTTCTGGTCCTCTGTAGATGTTAGAAATTCTCCACCTGAAAGATCTGTCCTGGGGGTTAGCTGTTACTATTAAATTTATATTTGATATCCTCACACTTCTCAGTTTCCCCCTTCGCATTTCCCAATACCAACATTTTCAAAGGATGTTATGAGAATCCTGCCCTGCTGTTTGCTAGTCCATGACTTTGATCATCTGTCTCAAACTCTACGTATGTGCTTTTTGTTTTTTTTTTGGTTTGTTTTCATTGACCTGACAGGAATATAAGTGCCTTCTTCTCATGGTTTCTATGAGGAATAAAAAAGTTAATATTTGTAATGATTAATAATTAATATTTATAATGAGGGTTTAGTGCAGAGCAAGCAGTATAAAGAAGTGTTTGTGAGGCAAAAATCATAAAAAGCAGTGTGGAGCATGAGACCTTTGTCCCATTTTTACAATCAGGCAGAACCTTAGAGGAAAGGATGAAAAACGGGCTTTTGTCATTACTGTGTCGACTTCTTTCTCTCGGTCTTGCTTTTTTCGTTCCAGCATCCATTTGACTCTTTCTTTGTGTGTTCCTGTGTTGATGGTATTTACTTTTATCTGAAGTTTTCTTTAATCTTGAGAATTCCATATACATCGATGGTGAAGTGCGATTGCATCTGCCCCCTCCCCAACTCACTTCTTTCTAGGCTCCAGTGGGATGAAAACAGAGTGAAGATGCCAGGCAAAGCCTTCTTCTATGAGTGACCTTGAACTTTTGTGACCTTTGACTTTGCCCTGGAGACTCTGAAAGGCTGAGAAGTCATCAGAATTTGAGAAAGCGACTCTCCAACCCTGCACCTTTGGTCGGTCGTACTCTCCAGCAATGTGACCATCCATAATCTGTGCAGTCATGAAGCTGCTTCTGCAGAGAATGATATTGTGAGCAAACTGCTTCACACCTTTGAGCTAAAACAATCTCTTTGAAATTCTAGGCATCCCCAGATGTCTTCGGTCTAGCAGATGCTAGTTGTAAGTCCAGAGATGAGTCATTGTTGGGCCGGAGAGATGGCTCAGTGTTGGGTACCAGTCTCGACAAAAATACCACTTACCAGGGTAGAGTTGTGGGGATCAGAAATATAAGTAAAGAGTACAAAGAAAGACATGAAAATAGTAAAACAGAAACCATAGAATAGTACCTGGAGGGAGTTCCAATGAATGCTGAAAATGCCTGCATTTAATTTTCCATAGAGTTTTATGCCCCAACACAAAAGGGGGAAGAAGACAAAAGACTTCTTTAACATGACACAAAGGAAAACTAGAACAATTACTTACTTCAATACTTTGAGACATCAAGTCATTAGCATTCTGTTGTTTGGGCAGTGAACCCACCCTAGACCAAGTTACCTGAAAGCAGCCCTTCCCTAGGTTAAATTTCCAATTACAAAAGAAGGAGCAGAAGTATGCTTGCATATCCTGACCATCTGTCAGGGTAGAGTGGATCTACTTGTATGGGCCATCTTACTATCAAAAGAATCATGTAACCACATCCTGATTCAGGATGTGTAGCTCTGATTGTTGTTAGCAAAATTGAGCATCCCCCACCTCTGTGACCTTCAGACAAGGTGAAAATAGGCTCACATTTTTGGGCCTCCACAGCTCAGCAGTCAAGACCACTGGCTGTTTTTCCAGAGGTCCTGAGTTTGACTCCCAGCATCCTCATGGTAGTTCACAACAGTCTGTAACTCCAGTTTTAGGGATCTGACACCCTTACACAGACATACATGTAGGCAAAACACCAATGTACATAAAATAAAAATAAATAAATCATTAAAATATAATTAATTAAAAAAGAAAAGAAAAAGGAATGAGTCTTTGTAAGCCCCTGTTAGGAGCAGACTTGATTTCCAGATTAAAAAAAAAAACAAACTAATACCGAATAGAAAAACAAGCCAGCTGGATGAAGCATAGTTCTTCATACTGCTTATTTTAGTGGCTGTTAATGTTTACTTGCTTCTGATATTACTAAGATTATCCCCTTGTAAACTGTGGCCTAAATGCACTGAAATTGTCAGTGAGCATCCCAAGCAGTCTGTACTATCATGGAAACGAAGCCAAGGACATGTGAGACAACTCCTCCAGGGCATGATTTGATGCTCTGGATACTTTTGATTGGTTGCTCCCTACTCTGCCACCCCCTCTCTGGAATCAATCATGTTGGCTGTATTTATTTTTATTATCTACTGGAGCACACAAGTTACCAGTAGTGAAAAGTGCCATTCATCCATCAAAGTCCTTCTGAGACATGGGTGTCAACAACAAGGGCGAATCCATGTATATCAGAAAGCACGGACAGATTGCTCCGGAAGGTTTTAGGCATTGCTCAAGTGTGAGGTGATAGTACAGACTGCTTGGGATGCTCACTGACAATCACCTTCAAAAAACATTGTTGGTTGAGAAAAAAGAGAATACTGCCCAATACCCTGGCTCTTAAGAATAAGAGCAAAGGTATTCATAACAAGGCACCAGAACTGAGGAGTCCATGCCTGACTGTGTCGTTAGAAAGTATTACGACCTTGATATAATTACCTGACCAGTGTTTTCAACATGTAAATGACTGTATAGAGTGGGGAATTGGCATAGGTCCAATTTGGGGTCAATGTGTTTGTAAACTAATGAATCCCTAGATGAAAGATCTACTACAGAGAACAAATATCACTTCCCTTGGCTGTTTCCTCAGTCCACAGTGAAGATGGGAGGAGAGTGCCAAGGTCAAGTCTGCCTTTCCTGCTTAAGAAATACCACTGGTGACCTGAGCACTGACCTCAGCCACATAAAGGCACAGAGCTCCTCTCCTTTCTAAAATTATTGGAGTTATGAAATGTTCACAAAGCAAATATTTGTGACTGTTTGGATTTTCTATTCTTTCTTTGGAAGTTAACTTGAAATTCTCTGGGCATATGTCAACATACAGGGACAGAGAACAGCTGCTCCTTGCTAGATCACAGCACAGCAACTAAAAGAAACAAGGGTCAGTGTTGGACAGGTTGAGCCTGGCTGACCTTCACCATGTACAGGGAAGAGCATCGCTTCAGAAAGATTAAAACACTGACAGCTGAGGTTAACCTTGATAGGATAGAAAGGCTCCTGTACAAATCTAAATAATATATTAATAAATAAACTCAGGCACTTCTCAGAGGAAAAAGGGCAAGGGAAACCAAGTGATAGTTTATGCTAATAGCTACAAAACTAGCACATAAAACCTTGGGGGTGAATTTCATAATCAGATTAAAAATAAAAAGCTGTTTTACTAACAAAAGCAATTTAATTCATATTTAATTTTGGCAGTTATGGAAGGTAAGGTGGGCATATACCATAACCATGGCTACCAGCATTGTTAAGCAACCTTCTGATATTTGGAGACGTTCCCAAATTGTAAGCCCTGCTTCTTTTGTTGTTAATTGTCTTGTATTTGAGACAGGGTCTCATTGTGTAGCCTTGGCTGTCCTGGAACTTGGGTGAGAGCCAAAGCTACATTTTAATTACTGTGCCTAAGAGAGCCATGAAACAAAAATGCCTCTGATCTGCCAGCCCCTTGCCCAGGGAAAGATAGTTCCCAAAATGCTGAAGCTGAGGTTTATGGGAGATAACAAGCCACATGTGTTCACTCCTCTGAACAAGTTTGTCTGACCCATCTACACCAGATGTGCTTCATCACATGTGGGTGAGAGGTTCCCAGGCAGGAAATTCATCAGGATGCATGCTTGCCCCTGATTGGATATAACCTGGAGGTATGTCAGGATGTATGTTTTCCCGATTGGACATGATGGCAAATACTTAGGTCGTTGTAAACCATCTCAGGGCCATCTTCTGGAAACCTGGAGATGGGCCTGACCAGAGCCCTTCCACCAGGCCAGTATTTAATTAAAACTTGCTTCAAGTTTGGCTTTAAACTGTGGTCTTATTCTCAGTTGGTAGGATTAACAATTGCTGTGTAGACCAGGCCAGCCTTGAATGCAAAGATCTGCCTGTCTCTGCCTTCAGAGTACTGGGATTCAAGACATGCACCACCGTGCCCATCGAGTCCTGCTTTCTAAAGAAAAAAATAGAACTCATTTCCCCTGTCTCCTTAGCAGCAGAGATGCAGGCATGCAACACAGGCTCCATGGGTTGAAAATGACCAATTGAGACTTTGTTATAGATGAGTGAAATCAGAGAATGCAGATGCCTCTCAGAATTCACCGGCTCATGAAAATGTGAACCTGGAAGGTAGCCAAGGCCCAGACATTGCTGGTAGGTTATGGTGGGGTTCTCCTGATGACAACAGTCTTCTCGGGAGCAGTGCCATATGATGACATGGGCATCCTCGTCATTACACAGTCTTCAGACCACAATAAGCACCAATTCAGTCCTAAGTGTGCAACTAAGGACACCCATAAATATAGTATTGCTTATTTTACATCCTTGATGGGAATATCAATTAAAAGATAATTTTAAAAACATACTGTAACTGTAGCAGAATTACATCAGTCCCCCTAACACTTTTCTCCCTCCAGCCCCTCTCAGGTACTTTTCCTCTAACTTTTCTTGTGTCCCCTCTACTCTCAAGTTAATAGCCTTTTCTTTCTTTTTTTTTTTTTTTGCTATTAATCAAAGTATATTGCTATACACATAAATTTATATATGTATGTACACAAATATATAAATGCAACCTGCTGTGTCGGTTTTTGTTGTTTGTGTGTATGTGGTTTCAGGGCTGACCACTCTGCAATAAAGCAGTGCATCCCTGGGAAAAGCTAATTCTCCCTTTCCCATCCCTCATTAGTCACCTGTAGGTCTTGGTCTAGGGATAGGACCCCAGGAAACGTTCCCCCTTTCACACTAGCTTGTGCATTGATAGTGCCATTATTTCAACTTGTTTATTGCTTGTTTATACAGCCATTTCTAGGAGAGACTTCTTCACGACAGGCTCCTGGTATTCTGGATCTTACATTCTTTCTGCCCCTTCCCTGAAACACCAGGGCAGGAGCTGTGATGCAGATGTTGCAACTTTTTAAATGCCTTAGTATTATATTTAATGATCCAGGGGGGAAAAACACATTTAACTCACCAAACCTTCTTATAGGATTTATGCTAAGAAAAGAAAATTATGCCAAGTCTAAAGAAGGGAAATGGGGGCTGGAGAAACAGCTCGGAAGTTAAGAGCACTGACTGCTCTTCCAGAGATCCTGAGTTCGGTTCCCAACCACCACATAGTAGCTCACAACCTTGTGTAGTGATTGTTTTATGACCTAGAATATAACATGACTTGGTGAATGTATCAGGTACACTTAAAAAGCCAGGGGCAGGTGAACCTCTGTGAGTTCGAGTTCGAGGCCAGCCTGGTCTACAGAGTTAAAAGAACTCTGTCTCAAAAAAATGGGGGTGGGGAAGAAAAAAAGGGGAAATGACATATGGATAAGCATGAATTAAAATCCCAATGAATTAGTAACAGCCTGAGGGTGCAGTAAGAGATCAGTGAGTCGCTTGTGGTCCCTTGTAGCCCAAAGGACCAGCATTACTAGGTAACGGGAGTCTGAAATATTCTTTTGTAAAGAGGATTCTAGGGACTGCTTCTCAAGTGTGTGTGCACGAGTGTGAACATGTGTGGGTGTGTGTGCACAAGTGCATGTGGTCTATGTGCACATTTGTACCAGAACCCAGGAAAAGGGAGAACAGGATCCACGCCACATGCTTGTACTCTGACCTCCTCAGGTGTGCTTCTGTACCAGAAGAGCCTTCCTGGTCAGGGAGCCAATGTTGTAACTTAGAAAAAGCAGCACACGAGAGAAAGATGCCATGCGACAGAGCTCAGGTGGAGAGGTTTTTTCTTGGGGGAAGTGAATGGGAAAAGAGGGGAGAGAAAAGGGAGACCAGCCTCTGGGAACAGGAATGGCAGAAGAGAAAAGAGTGAGAGACAGCCGGACAGACAGACAGGGAGACAGAGAAAGAGAGAGAGGAGAGAGAGAGGGGAGGTGGGCAGAGCCCTATTAAAAGGAAACCTAGTGAATGTTCACAGGAGGTGCTCTTAGTGGCTACAGCTGAGGACATATATCCCAAGATCAAGCCAGTACAGATGCCTGAATCCTAACAGTGGATACCTCTGAGAGAGGAGGAGATTAGGGCTAAATTTAGAAGGGAGCATTCTGGGACTTGTAGCTTAGGCAGCATTCTTTCTTAATCAGATAGTCCTTCTGCAAAAGTTCATTTCATCATTTTGTATTAACAATGATGTATTTGTAGCCGGGCGGTGGTGGCGCACGCCTTTAATCCCAGCACTCGAGAGGCAGAGGCAGGCGGATCTTTGTGAGTTCGAGACCAGCCTGGTCTACAAGAGCTAGTTCCAGCGCAGGCTCCAAAGCCACAGAGAAAACCTGTCTC
>JAQHUG010000070.1:871572-898851 GCA_028555095.1 Dicrostonyx torquatus | reverse complement strand
ACCTTGCAACCATGTCTTTGTCTCAGGAAGTCTTTAGGACTAACTTGTTATGCCTATGTTCTGTTCCTGTAACCCCACCTATTTTGCCCACCAATTCCCCATTTGGAAACTCCTGACACCTGAAGCTGTCCTTGTCCTCCTCATGTCCAATCTATCAAGCCCCACCTTAGGGCGAACCTGTGTACACCATTCACCTCCCTTGTGTAAGGGCCTGTCCACCTGAGTGCTGGCAGAGAAATCGCAAAACCCGTTCAGACTGGTATCACAACACCATCTTAATTACAGAGTTCCGTGGGTGATCTACACAGCCTAGAAATCTTAGCTTTTGTCCTCTCGACAGCCTGAGATCCCTTTGTCTGCAGTTGCTATTTCTCTGACTCACCCTCAGAAGACAATTTGCTGCAGACACTCTAGGTCTGACCTTGTTTGTAGAATCCTAACTATATTTAACTGACATACAATCTCATTTAGTCTGAGCTCAACGGTTTGTAACCTGAGTTAAAACAAACCCCAGAGGAGTACAGGAGCACTCAAGGGAATACAGACACACATACTCAATTACACTGTGCAAAGCTTTATAAATTCTTAATTGATCCATCTGAAAATGTTCTCATAAACTGTCTGTTCTCACAGTCCCCCCTCAGTTTTATTTTATTGCTATTGTTTGTTTTTTGAACTAGGATTTCACAATGTGGCCTTGACTGGCCTGAAACTCACTGTGTAGACCAGGCTGGCCTCCAACTCAGAGAGTTCCATCCACTGCCTCTGCTTCTGCATCCAGGAGTTCTGGGATTAATGGCATGCTCTACCGCACCCAGCTCATTTTGTTGTCGTTTTTACTTTAAAGAAAAAGTGTGTCACATCTATCCCTCTGAAATCTTACTGCAGTATGCTATCCAGGGATGTAAGGTCACACACACACACCAAAAAAAAAAAAAAAAAAATTCAGGAGACATTTTAAAACTTGTTTTCTTCTTCTTCTTTTGTGTGTGTGTTTGGGGGAGTGTGAGTTACAAGGAGAGGGTCCCTTGTTTGTCCCAGCCGCCCTGCTAGCTTGCACCTATAATAACCACAGAGAAACCATATTCATTAAAACACTGCTTGGCCCATTAGCTCTAGTTTCTTATTGGCTAATTCTTACATGTTAATTTAACCCATTTCTATTAATCTGTGGCTTACCGGCAAGATTCTAACCAGTGTCCGTCTCAGACAGAAGATCCATGGCGTCTCTCACTCTGCCCTTCTTCCCAGTATTCAGTTCTGTCTTCTCCGCCTACCTAAGTTCTGCCCTATCAGGCCCAAAGCAGTTTCTTTATTCATTAATCAATGAAAGTAAAACATGAACAGAAGAACCTCTTACACCATGTGTGTGTACCTTTTATTCTTTTTCTTTCTTTTTCTCTTTCATTTTTTTTTAAATTGAGACATACTATTTCTCCATAATCCAGGCTGGCCCTATACTCCTATATTACCCCTTGAACTGTGTCAATCCTTCTGTTTCTGCCTCTCGAGCACTGTAATTACAGGGGTGAGTCACCACATCCAGCTTTCAGGGTCATTTCTAAATATTAATATCACTGAAGTTTTCTTTAATCAACGCACTCTAAGCCCACAGCTGGTATTCATGTCTGTAACGTATCTCTCTTAAGAGTTTTCTAAGTGGAGCATTAAGCCTAAATGAAGGTGTTTTAAGTTTGCGCAGATTGGAAGGTATGGCACAAAGAGTGCTGGCAATTTTGTTCCTGACTCACAAGTGTGAGAGCCAAAATTACAGTTTAAATTTTAATTACTGTGGCTAAGAGATCCATAAGCCAAAAATGTCTCTGATCTGCAAACCTCCGACCCAAAGACAGATGCTTCCTGAGGTGTTGCAGGCTGTCATTGATGGAAGATAACAAGTCACATGTTTTCACTCCCCTAGACAAGTTCAGTTGACCCAACTACTCCGGATGTACTTGGTCACATGTGGGTGCGAGGAAGTATGTCAGGATACATGCTTGCCCCTGATTGGATGAAGGTGGGAAGAAAGTACACAGCCTTGTGGGTTTGCCTTTTATAAGCATGTGGCCAACATAGCTCAAGGTCATTTTCTGGGAACCTTGGAATGGACCTGGCCAGTATTTAATTAAAGCTTGCTTCAAATTCGGCTCAAAACTGTGGTAGTGGCCTTATTCTTGCCTAGTGAAATTAGCACAAGGAAAGTTGATGAGGTTCGGTAAGGGTAACTTCTCCTGCTAGGGCAAGGTTCTAGGATTTAAGGGGTGAAGAGAGAGAGAACGATCTGGAGCAAAATGAGTTTCTGAGATTTCCCATTCACACTGAGAATTCTATGGTAAGATTGCCGAATGCTGACCACCATTTACCAGTGTGCACCATTGTATGTCAGTCACATATTTTGTTAAATTCAAGGAAAAGGAGCTGTGGTCATGTCTTATTCTGTTTCTGTTGCTGTGATAAAATGCCCCTGACAATAACAACCGAAGGGAGAAAGGATTCATTCTACTTCAAAGTTCAAGAACATGGCCCTTCATGATGGAGAAATCATGCAGTTGTCAATGTGAAATCATAGCTCTCATCTTAAAGGGAATACGAGATATTATTCTGGAGCCATTTTGAGTGTCCCTGGCCTGGGAATACGAAGTTAGGTTACCCCTAATTCTATGTTCCAACTCAGAAGAAGTTTCATGAAGTATTTCTAGTTTTTACAGAACAGAGAAACTCAAAAATAAAAAAAAAAGAAATTAAATACTTTGGTGAGTACATGAGAGAGAGAGGCAGGTACAGCGAAATGGGGAAGTTTCTGCATAGCCCTGAGATGCTATCTGATGACATTCTCAGCTTTGGCGAGTGGAAGACAGTGAGTGGATCTGTTAGGTTTCTATCTATTGGTCACATAATGTCCGTTCAGACATAGAAGTGGGAAATGAATGAATGTTCTGGCGGGCTAGCACTAGCCATTAGACCTACAACATTCCAGTCTCCCTACAGTACTAAAATTCTGGTCAACGTGTCAGTCTCTGAAGACACCACTTCCTTTCAAGGGTGTCTGTCCACATCCGCCAGAGCTTGAAGCAGCTGGTCACACGGACTTCAGGCTCAAGAAGCAGATGGCAAAGAATGCCTCTAGCTGCTCACCCCCTTTCTCCTTTAGACAGCTGTACAGTCCAGGACAGCAGCCAGGGAATGGTGCCACCCACAGCGGGCAGGATTTCCCATCTCAGTTAGGATGACAATGAGTGCCCAGGGGACATCTCCAGGTGATTCTCAAGTTGACGAAACTAATCTGCGCAAGGTGAAAAGCGCCATGTTGACTGCCAACAAGTAAACAACGAAGCTTTAAAAAAACAAAAAGGAGCCTGACTCTGGATCGATGTTTTCAACCTTTGTTCTGACTGATGAGAAAAGGTTTTCATTGATATTTATCAAAAGATTACTAGAATTATGAATCCATATGCATTTTTCCTTAGCCTCAGGGGACACTGTCCCAGTGTTGTCTTGTGAACAACAATCATGAATGATTCCTTGGTTAGTCCAAGTTCACAGAGGCCCATTATTCTTTCTTTTTTTAATAGTCTCCAAATTTTCACAAAGCAGACATGACGTCACTATGAAGTCTTATGCACAGATTACAACAATCAGTTCCCTAAATGTAGCCTAGAATGTAGAGCTGGCGTCATGTTCTCAGATGAAGATTTGTGATTGTAACAATGATGCTAAATTCATAACTGAACTTTCTGTTTTAACTAGGCATGGAGACACATGCCTATAATCCCAGAATTTAGAAGGTGGAAACAGGAGAATTACAAGTGTGAGAGCAGCCTTGGCTACATAACGAGTTTTGGGTCAACCTGGGCTATATAGGACTACTAAGAAGTAGATATTTGAGAGTTGAAAAACAGCAATATCATTTCACAGTTAAACAGTAGAAAAAGCTCACCTTCCTAATTCTCTTTGAGAAGGACCAAAAAACTAGTATTTGAACTAATTATAGACATTTTGTTCTTGATCAAAATGAAAACTCTAAAATGCACAATTTTTAGTTTTACAGAATATTTAACAGGCTTAATTCATTTTACTTCCATAAATAAAAGAGTGACTAATAAAATCATAGCTGACACTTAACAAAAGACATTTCAGAAGGCTTTTTAAAAGTTCTTCTCTGATATTGAGCAAATTAGTCACTAACATTTGTTGGTAAATTTCTTTTCAAAGCAAATGAATCATAATACTATTTATTTTTGTGTTTTGGTGTTTTACCTGCTTGTATGTCTGTGCACTGCATGTGCAGTGATTGAGGAGTCCAAAAGATGGCATCTGATCCCCTGGGACTGGAGTTACAGCCACCAGGTCGGTGAGGGGAGTCACACCCCAGTCACACAGCTGGGGTCTTAACTGCTGAGCCATTTCTCCAGCTCCTTCATGAATAATTTTCTCATTACATACTTATATTATTTAATCTGTATTACTGTGCTCATTGCAATGCTAACTCAACCCAAATAAAGGCATTTTAACATTTTAAGTCCCGTTTATTCAATTTTTAACACTGAAATTTAATGCATAAGCATACTGTTAAATGCAAGGGCATGTGTAAGAGCAACCTGTGAAAAAATTCCAGGCCACATTAGGACAAAATTTTATGCTACAGCCAGATAAGACTATGAATTGGAAAATGAAAACAAACATCTATATAGTCACTAAATTTGTTCATATTTATGACTAATTGTGGTTAATAATTATCATTGTATTTGTGTTTCATAGATATATGTAAATGAATTATGTGAAAGCTTCCTTATTTATATTTTGTCAAATAGTGCTTTTCTAGTTTTGCATTATTTTGTTTTGGATTTTTGAGACTGAGTCTCACTGGATAGGACAAGCTTCAAACCGAGAGTAATGGTTCTCAACCTTCCTAAAGCTTTGACCCTGTAATACAGATCCCCATGTAATGGTGACACCCCCCACACACCATAAATTATTCATTGTTACTTCATAACTGCAGGTCTGCTACTGTTAGGAATCGTAATGTAAATATTTGAAATGCAGGGTGTCTGATACATGAGCCCTATGTGGGTGACACACACAGGTTGAGAACCACTGCTCTAGATCTTCTTACCTCTGTCCTCTAGTGTCGCTTCATGGTCGCCAAACAGAAAAATGGGAAATGGTATAGGAGGGTTCTTCTGTATTTTGTATTGCTTTCATTGGTTAATAAAGAAGACTGCCTGGCCTGTAAGATAGGTCAGCCCTTAGGTGGGTGGAGTAGACAGAACGGAAGTTCTGGGAAGAAAGGAAGTATGCCAGACGCCATGATGCTCCAGCCCAAGATGGGCACTGATTAGACTCATGCCGGTAAGCCACAACACGTGGTGATACACAGATTACTAATTATGGGTTAAAGCAAGACGTAAGAGTTAGCCAAGCAAAGGCTAGAGATAATGGGCCAGGCAGTAATTTAATTAATACAATTTTCATGTGGTTATTTCGGGCATAAACTAGCGGCCGCAGCCAGGAGCCAGGCGCTGGGGACAAAAGGGCCCGCACTCCTCTCAGATGCTGGGAACACAACCCGTACCTCTTACAATAGTTCCCTGAGTGCTGCCGCCCTGTGTGTGGGTACATACGGTACAGGGGATTGTACCTAGGACAACACGAATGCTAGCAAGACAGACGTTCTATCTCTAAACTGTGTCTGCAGCCCTCATGCCCAAGACTGGTCTTGAACTTATGCTATAGGTCAATCAGGTCTTAAACTTGAGATCCTGTTGCCTCAGTCTCCCAAGAAGCTAGAATTGCGAGACCCCACTTACATTTGAGCTTTTTGAGACAGGTGTCTTAGTTAGGATTTTTTTATTGCTGTGAAGACACCATGATCATGGCATCTCTTATAAGGAGAACATTTCGTTGAAGGGGTTCACTTGCAATTTCAAAGGTTCAGTCCATTACCATGGAGGAGCCCACAGTGGCATGCGAGCAGATATGGTACTGGAGGGATAACTGAGAGCCCTGCATCTTGCAGGCAACAGGAAGTCAAATGACTGTCACACTGAGGGAAACCTGAGCAAAAGACCTCAAAGCCCACTCCCACGGTGACATGCTTCCTCCAATAAGGTTACACTTCTTAATACTGCTACTCCCTTTGGGGACATTTTCGTTCGAACCATCACACAGGATCTCACTATGTAGCCCTGCCTGACCTGTAACTTGCTACACAGACCACAGAGACCCAGCTGGCCTCAAACTGAGCTCATCGAGATCCACCAGGCTTTGCCTCGCAAGTACATGAATTAAAGTTGTGTGCCACCAGGCCTGGCACTGTTTAAACTGTTGATGAAAGTGTTCAGACATTAATTTTAAAATGTGGAAAGAGTGTTGAATTTTCAAAGATCCTTTTGTGAATACCCAAGCAAATTTTTTAATTATTATTTTTAAACCAATTCCAGTATTTCTATTCCCCTTTCCAGACCTATGGGTGTAGAAATCCTAGAGGTCTAGGTGGCTCCTTGGAAAGGAATTCTCCCTTTTTCTTTTGTTTTCAATGCTGTCTCGTGAAGGAAGGAGACTTTTTGCCAACACAGCCATTCTACAAGTTCAAAAGAGGCACTGTTCCCCAACTCAGGGTGTCAGAATGGAAAGATAGAAAGGTTGAAGTCCTTGACCTTGCTCAGCTGCTGCAGCTTCAAAACTGCTCAGCTCTGGACTTTCCACCCAGGGAGAAAAACAAGCTTCTATTTGCATAATCGACTTGGGGTTGGGTTTTTTGTAGCCTGCAGCCACAGCATCTGAACTGATTTCGTCTGTTAATTCAATCTCAGAGAATTCTCAACAGTCCCCATAAAGCTTCCAGGACCCACACACCCTTTCTATGTTGGCCTTTCTTCCTCTGAAGCCGTCACTGCAGTCACTTGTCACCCACCTGAGGACCTTTAGCATCCGACTTCAGATGAACCTTGGAAGCAGCAGCCAAAACATCTTTATACAGACAGACCTGATCTACGATGATTAGATTTAGGATTTTTTTTCTTCCACTTGGTCTCCTCAAGACTTAGGGATCTATGCAGAAGAAAAAGTGGGAAGATGAAAAGAGCCAGAGGTGGTGGATGATTGTCAGAAAAGAGCATTTTCCAGACACAAAAGGGCTGAACAAGCTCAAGGCAGACAAAACCTCTGCACGGAGGAGAGAAGGTAGGCACTATTGTAATTCTGCTGGCCAGCCCTGTCACCTGGGTACCCTGTCCCTTTAAGAGACAAACTCTACCTCTAGTCCCCCACCCCCACCCTAGGCAAGTTGAGCTCCTGCCTCCTCTCTTCTCTGTCTGTATGTTCTTCTGAAAAGGCAGCCTCTGCCTTCTCCTCCTCCTCCCTTTCCTCTTCCCTCTCTTTCTGAGTCTCTGTCTCTTTCCCTCTCTCTCTCTCTCCTCCTTAACCCCCTTACCCTTATACCTTATATTCTCCCAATACTCACTTGGTAAACTCTGTACCCAAGCTCTCTCTGCATGGCCTATCTGTCTTCCACCAGCTGTGGCCTCGGGTCACCTGCTCCATAAATCATAACAGGCACTGAGTCCCTTCCCTAGCCAAAAAGCTACTCGTAAATGACAGCTGCCATGGGAGAAGGGGCGGTTTTCTTCAATGGAATGGCAGGAAGCTTATCGACCACACTCTGGGACATGCTCAGGAGTGTAGCAAGCTTTCTTGTTGGACTATGTTTGTATCGCCAGTCCCCAAATAACAACATGGAGACTTATTAATCATGAAAGTTTGGCCATTAGCTTAGGCTTGTCCCCCTAGCTCTTATAACTTAAATTGACCTTCTTTTGTTAATCTATGTTCTGCCATGTGACTCGGTCACCTCTACTCTGTACCGTATGTCCGACCTCTTCAGTGTCTCCCTGGCATCTCCTCCTTTCCCTGCGTTCCTCTTGCTCCCCAGAAATTCCACCTATTCTCTCCTGCCTACCTTTTGGCCATCCTGCTTTTTACTAAGCCATTCACAGCGACACATCTTCACATGGTGTAAACAAATATCCCACAGCGTGGGAGTGTACTAGCCAGCACAAACCAGACTCCATACTGTTGTTTTTAAGAGAGAGAAAGAATATGCAGTTGTGTGGGTCAGAAGTCACAGGAGGATATATAGTGTGTGTGAAATTCTAAAAGAATAAATACAATTTAAAATTTTTTACAAAAGCAATATGCAATCAGTGGAAAGCATACTTTGAATTGTGGATCCTTCCCCCGTCACCCAAACCCCACCACGGAGACAGGATTTCCCTGTGTAGCTCTGGCTGTCCTGAAATCTATAGAGATCCACCTGCCTCTGCCTCCTGAGTGCTGGGATTAAAGGTGTGCACCACCACTGTGCGGCTTGAATTCTGGATTTTAATGGGGGGGGGGGTGTGTTTTGTTTTTTGAGACAGAGTCTCTCTACAGAGCCTTGGCATGCTGAAACTCCCTGTGTAAACCAGGCTGGCCTTGAACTCACAGATACCCACATGCCTTTACCCCCCAAGTGCTGGAATTAAAGGTATAGGCTACCATACCTGGCCTCAATGGATTTTAATTTTAATTGACAACTTGATTTTATCTTTGGATGTCTCACAGATATTTCAGAATAAAGACTTATGAAACCAAGTCTTAATCCTCATTCTTTCGGGTGTGTTTCCCCTTTATTCTTCCATCAGAGTCATTTCCGTTTGAGCTGTTGTAAGAATTCTAGTTTCCTTACTTTCCTTCTCATCTGCCTCCTTCAGCACCAATTTCAATCCCAAATCAGTCATCACTAAGCCCTACAGTAAAACTTCTGTACAGCCCCTGTGAATTAACTTCCTTTGCTTCTTCTCTCACAACCACTAAGAGCTTCTCTGCTGTTTTATTTTGGCAGCTGGGACTCACTGTGTAACCCTGGCTAGCCTGGAATTCACTGTGCAGGCTAGGCTGGCCTCTGCCTCCAAAGAGCAGGAATTAAAAGCATATGCTACCAGGCCTGACATGTATGTTTGTTTGTTACTTTAATGTCATTTTATGTGTATGGGGATTTTGCCTGCATGTATGTGCCTAGTGACCACAAAGATCAGAAAGGACATCTGATCTCCTGGAACTGGTGGGACTGGCAGTTGTGAACTATTATGTGGATGCTGAAAATCAAACATGGGTCCTTTGGAAGACCATCCAGGGTTCTTAACTTCTGAATCATATTTCTAGCCCCTTTATCATTTTAAAACAAAACAAAAAAAAAAAACCAAGGTCCTGGACCAGTGAGATCTCTCGTTGAGTACATCACATGGCAAGCAACCTGATGATCTGAGCTTCATCCTCACAACCTGCATAAGGGCACAAGGACAGAATAGACTTTGCAAAGACATCCTCTGACCTCCAAAGAGGTGTTGGGGCACACACACACACTCACAATAATGCATTTAAAACTTAAAACAACAACAACAACAAATAAACAGGGTCCTGCTATGCTAGCTTGAAACACAAGATCCCCAGGGTCTTGCCCTGAGATGAAAGAAGTGCGCTATCACTCCTGGCTCTAGAGTACCTTGTTTTCCTTCATCCTTTATCTAATCCATTATTCACACAGAAGCCAGGGAGCAGTCGGAAAGATAAATTTGATCATGCCATCCTAGCTTTGTCCAATGACTATCCATTGTATTCAGATAAAAGTAAAGTACCCTTAATATTGCCTACAAGGCATTAAGTGATTATATCCCACAGATCGATAATCTTCTCCCATACACATCCCCATGGTTCCCTGTGGTCCGTTCACAGTATCCCTCTTCTGGTTTGGGGTGGGCAGGTAATTCTTTGCTTATACAAGACACATTCATTATACAATATTCTTTGCTCATTCAAAACGTATTCCGTATACAATATTCTTTGCCAGGCTGTGCCTTCTAGGCTAAATTTGAATGTGTTCTTATTTTCGCCTAGCAACCTAATTCAGTTGTTATACACAGTGCTTTTCACTGACCGTATCCATTTTCTCACTTCTCTGTTATTTCAAACAATACTCCTGTAATATTTTTGTATTTGCATCCAAGAGTTCCTCTAAATCAATGTTTTAAACTGTGAGCCACAACATGCTGGTGAAATGTGTGTGTGTGTGTGTGTGTGTGTGTGTGTGTGTGCGCGTGCACGTGCATGTGTGTGTGTGTGTATGTGTGTTTAAAGAAAAGAAAAAAGAGAAGCCGCGAATGTAGCTGAGTGGGTGGAGTAGATACAGTCCCCAACACTGCAGAAACTAGACGCCTGTAATCCCAGCGCTTGGAAAGTGGAGGCAGGCGTGTCAGGAGTTCAAGGTCAGCTTTTGTTACACTTAGAGTTTGAGGCCAACCCGGGCTATGTAAGACCCTATCTCAAAATAAAATAAACGGATAAACAAAGAAATAAAAGCATAGAAGGGGATAGAATGTGTGCTATGTGTCACAAGAATAAGCTTTGTTTCATGAAACATTTATTTTAGGTGTGTGTGTGTATTGTGTCATAAAGTAAAGTAAATCTAGTTCTATAAATTAAAAAAAATGTAGATTGGAGAGATGTCTTAAAGGTTAAGATCACTGGCTTCTTTTCCAGAGGACCCAGGTTCAATTTCTAGCACCCACTCAGCAGCTCATAATTGTCAGGGACTCCAGTTCTAGGAGATCTGATGCCCTTTTCTGACCTTCTGGGTGCCAGGCATGAAAACAAAACATCTATACACATACGACTAAAGCAGAATGCTAGGATAACTTTTTGAGGTTAGAAAGTCACAATTCCGGTATGTATTTTAGGGACGGTATGTATTAGGGCCTGACATCCAGTTATACTGATGCACGTCCACAATTTCCAATGGAAAAACATCTAAGCATGCATGGGTTTCACACTTTGTTCTTGGATCACTTGCGCTAGTCTCCATAAACTCCCGTTCACATAAACAGTACCTTTTCTGAAAAGGGGGAGATTCTCAGAGTTAAACATCTTACGAACATTTTATAAGAGTGAGTTATCTATGGAGAACTTCGTTGTTTGGGTCCACAGACAGTGACGAAAACCAGGCGGTCCGCCGTTTTAGCATGCATTCTCTTTTCATAACTTTCCACATCACCAATTTACATTACGGCTAGAAATAAATCTTCTATGTTTATTTAAACACTGAAAGTGCAGAACACATTCATTTTATTGTATAAAACTCCACTGGAAAAATCCTGCCTGCTTAGGGTAGTAATCCCCAATCCCTGGACAAAATACCATGTTCGTGTGCTGTATTCTATTCTGGGTGCCTCTCCGTTCACTGCTGCCCTTTACCCTACCTTTATCACACAGACAAGAACTGTAACTTAGCCAACCCTAGCAAGTCAGAGCAGACAGCTGTCTCTGCCTAGAACTGGAAGGGAACTGAAAGGCAACCTACCCTGAAGCATTTACCCTATCACTGACTCCCCTTCATCCAAGGCCTGTTCGGTATCAGCCAGAAGACCTCAGTAAAATTCAAATTAGTTACTTTGGAAGAAGCAACATTTTTTTTTTTTTTTAGCCATTATCCATTTGTTGAAAGGTAGGATCAAGTCCTTGAATTTGAATGAGTGAGATAGAAATAATTTAGATCTTAAGTCAGTACAAATGAAAGGCAAGAAAAGATCTGTGTATGTATGTGTATTTGTGTGTTCACATATGAACATGTGTGTGCACATGTGCTACATATGTGTAGATGGCCATGGAGACAGAATAGAACATTGGTTCCCGTGGATCTTCAGTTATAGGCAGTTCTAAGCCACCTGACATGGGCCCTGGCAAGCAAAACCAAGTCCTCTGAAAGTGCAGCGAGTCTTTCAGCCCAAACCATCACCCTAGGCCCTCAGAAAGGTATGTCTAAAGGGGAACACCTAAGTATCCCTGCTGGGTGAGGAGAAAGAAGAGCAGGAGACAAACTCTCCCCACTCGGCATTAGCGGAATCTTGGGAGTGTCATGAAACACAACCAACATCCCAACCCTCCTTTGTTCTATCATTCACATGCTTCACCCACTGAATTCAGAAGCCAGTGCTGGAATATAGAAAGCATCCAGGCTCAGGAGTCCATCTTTTTTTGGGTTTTTTGTTTTGTTTTGTTTTGTTTTGTCACGATCTCAATTCTATTACAATTTCTTTAGGACCTACCTTGTCCTTCTTTTATTAAGCTTTTATTTAATCAACCTAAACAAAATATTCTACTTGAGCAAAATGAAATGTATTGCCCAAGCCAGCAATGGAAAGAAGAATGCTG
Organism: Dicrostonyx torquatus; assembly: GCA_028555095.1. Taxonomy (NCBI): domain Eukaryota; kingdom Metazoa; phylum Chordata; class Mammalia; order Rodentia; family Cricetidae; genus Dicrostonyx; species Dicrostonyx torquatus. The sequence continues at coordinate 886,608 of JAQHUG010000070.1, read as the reverse complement.
AATTAAAAAGCAATTGAAGAAGGCAAAGAGCAGGTCTGTGTCTTTGGCCATGTTGTGAGAGCCACGTTTTTGTTTTTGTTTGTTTGTTTTTTTTAACTGAAGAAGACGAATGACAATGTTTTGTTAGAAGCCCTTTATGACTAATATAAACAAGAGGTCTTTTGAAGGGAGGATAATGAAGATAATTGAAGATTAAGCTGTCGTTGTGACTCAAGAATCAGTTGTAAGAAATGATCTATAAATAGATCGCTTGTCCCATTGCTCAAGAATCCAGGACTCCTTCATTTTGAAGTATGAAGACAGAGTTCCCCACATCAGGAGCCCACAACTTCTCTGACTCCACATCACTGTCTCTCTCAGGCAAGATTTCCTTTAAACCTATTTGCAATGAGATATAAAATGACAAGGTTGCTCCTTTGTTTTTTCTGCTCCTCTTGCTCAAATGTCATAGTTCATGTCAACATACCAAATACTAAGAAGCCCTACATAAAAGAAACCTGTCTGCTTTTGTTTTATTCCAAATGTCCGACGTATTTGAATAACTACTAAAATTTTAGGGGACTCTTCAGTCTCGTGAGTCACATGCTCTTTTAGGTTATTTTTCAACAAATAGTTCTGGAGGCCTGGTATGCACTAGATATTGGTGACTGGGGTGGGAAGTGTGGGAGGAAAAGGTGCAAGCAAGAAAGAACAGTCGATATGGCCTTCCTGTTAGAGCCTGAGAAGCAGATGGTGTAATATTGCATTAGGAAATTGATTGGGAAAGGATCCATCTTGATCCAAGAGCCTTGCTCAGTGTTGTTGAAATCACACTACCTCTAAGAGTTGGATACTGGCCAGGTCCTAGGTAGAAGCTGTCAGGCCGCTTCTGAGTAGGACACAAAAGGTCACAGAAGCATGCCATCTGCCAAGAGACATGGCCACTCAGAGACTGGTTCAGGTTTAACTCTGCGTTGTCTAAATCCAAAACCACATACTAAATAGCAGACTCCTATCAATGCCACCTACTCAAAAGGCCCATGCTGTCACTCATTCCCTTTCCAGTGTGCTTGCTTTCCAAAGGCTCCTGTGGGATACCAAGACCAGGGCTTGGGACATAGCGGAGGAGTGATTAATGCACAAGTCTTCTTCAGTCTTAGAGAACATGGCAGCAGAACACAATATATCATCTTTAGAGGTGCTGTAGCAGTCAGATTACCACAAATGAACACAAATCTCCATGTGTGCATTAAACTAGTCTGTAGTCCTGAATTTAGAATAGAAGACTAGAGTGGCCTTTCAAAGTTCTGGTTGCTCTGCAGTTCTGAGAGATAAAAGAATCCTTTACTCATCTAAGAAATGTAAATGTATGCATCTCACCGAGGACTGCAATGCCACTGCAGGCCCCAGGCCTTTTCTGGGAAACTCAGGAGTCTCTTGGGGGAGGAGCTTGATGCACACATGGCCTCAAGAGAGTCGCAGCTGCCACAAATTCCCCAAAAATGGATTATGGATGTTTGAAACAAAGGAGATTAGATCCAGAGTTCTTGTTTTGAAAAAAAAGGGAGGGTGCTGTGGGCCAATGGTCTTGTATCCCGTAAAGATTTGTCACTTGTATTGGTGACAAATAAAATGCTGATTGGCCAGTGGCCAGGCAGGAAGTATTGGCAGGGTGAACAGAAAAGGAGAATTCTGGGAAGAGGAAAGGCTCAGTCTGCAGTCATCACCCAGACACAGAGGAAACAAGATGAGACTGCCTCACTAATAAAAGTTACCAAGCCACACGTCTAGCACAAACAAGAATTATGGGTTAATGTAACAGTTAGTTAATAAGAAGCCTGAGCTAATAGACCAACCAATTTATAATTAATGTAGAACTCTGTGTGTTTCTTTGGGACTGAATGGCTGTGGGGCCAGGCAGGAAAGAAGCCTCTGTCAACAAATTGGCATGCCAATATGTGATGTGGAATTTCCCTCTGTTTGCTTGAATACCATTAATGAATAAAGAAACTGCCTTGGTCTGTTGATAGGGCAGAAATTAGATAGGTGGGAAAGATAGAACTGAATTCTGGGAGGAAGAAGGAACAGTCAGAGAGATCCATTGCCAGAGATAGAGGCTGGGACTTTGCTGGTAGGACACAACTTTGTGGTGATACACAGATTAATAAAAATGGGTTAAATTAATATGTAATAGTTAACCAATAAGAAGTAAGAGCTAATGGGCCAAGCAGTGATTTAATGAATACAGTTTCTGTATGATTATTTCATAAATAAACTAGCCAGGCGGTCAGGACAAACAAGCAGGCCCTCCTCCTACAAATGTGTGCCAGTTAAATCCACATAAAAACCAGAAAGAGCTTGGAAAGGAATTGTAAACACAAAAGAACAGAGTTAAGCATGGCTTCTTAGTAGCCAGCAATTTTATTTTTTCAGGTGGACTCTGCTGGTGGTGAGCTTAAGAGAAGTCCTCCTGACTCAGCCTTGGCAGCAAAAACTACGCTGCTCCTTTAAGAAGGCTTCCTGGTTAATGCTAGTTGCAGGAACAGCTCTGGCTCTTTCAGGAGACTGAGCATTTAAATGGGGTCTGTGAGCAGAGTGCTACAACTTACTTACTGGCAACATAGCCTGCTGTGTGCCTAAAAATGGGGCAATGTACATGGCTCTCAGAGACAGCGAGCATGTGTCCGCCATGTTGGACTTAGCAGAGCAATCAGGCAGGGTCATGTTGACCCATGTCTGCTTAGCATTTTTTTTTAAAGGCACTTCTGGTCAGAAAATAATGACAGATACACAATAAAGACAGATTCAGATAAAAAAAAAAGACCTCTAAATGGATCACAGTGTTGGATAAATGTACATAAACTTGGGAGAGAGAAGAAAGAGAGTATAGAGTGTTATAAAAAGGTCCTAGCTCTGCCATACTTCTCTGGACTGTCTGAGCATGCAGTGGCAAAAGGGACTGGAAGCCCATTCCCCTGTTTTCCAGTCTAACACACACACCCTTTTCTTTCCATCTCCACACATGTATAGCATATTACTTCTTTATTCTTACGTATGTGCTGATGATACGTGTATGGCCATATGTGGGGTGTTGATATGTATGTGGGCATATGTGTGGGCTGGTATGGATGTGCAAAGACCAGAGGTTGACTCTGAATGTCTTCTTCAACCTCTTTTCACTTCACTGAGACAGAGTCTGTTGCTGAACCCAGAACTCACCATTCAGCTTCCTCTGGAGAGCCATCTTGCCCTGGGGATTTCCTATCTCCCTTTCCCAAGTGCTAGGATTACAGGCAAGCTGCTCTGCGCATCTAAATTTTATGTGAATGTAGGAACCTAAAATACAGCCTTCATGCTTAGCAGCAACCACTTTATCCACCAAGCCATCTTCTCCCCAACCTTTAAAACACTGCACCTTATTTCTGGTACAGCCTTTATACTCTCTTGTACTAGATGAGGTTCAGTTTAGAGATGTCTTTTGACATATCCCTTTGGGCAAAAATAGAATGCCAGGTTCCATCTTAGGGTACTCACACAAATTGCAGACTGTCAATACAGAGCAGTGGGGTTGGAGGTAGGCACTGGGAGATCCAAAGAAGCAGTTAATTCCTTTAGACAGCTCCTTCTCTCTAGAGTACCACTGTCCCCAAATATCCTTTCATGGACTTTGATCCCACTTACCCTGACCTTGGTTCATGGCTTTACTGTGGGATCCTTGCATTACATTCAGCCTCTGAAGCACATCAGAAAATGAAGACCTAATACCCTCCTGCATGGGGTGATTATAATGACTAGGTTCATATATATCATCATTTCATACAGTACTGGGCAGTAAAAATTGTTGGCAACCCTTTTAAATGGTAGTAGTAACTGACAGACAAAAGGCCAGCCTCAAGAAAGATGAGCAGAAAAGAATAGCTGAAAACAACCCTGTAATCCTTGCTTCTGCTGATCCAACCCCTCCCCACTCTGGTCTCAAATCAAATCTAAAGGTCCATGGAAGAACTGACAGATAGCCTCGGCACCCAGCCACCTCCTTCAGGCCAGGGCATATCTCCAAGATTGAGGCCACACAGGGTAGTATATCAGGAATTATCTTCACAGAAGCTCTTTCTTTATCTTTTCTTGGCTGTCTCATCTTAGGAGAATCATCCACAGTCCCCTCCTTTTGCTATTCTCCTGTGTAAAATGTCAAATAATGACGTCTACCCCATGAGGCATTTGTGCCAAGTAGCATGATTGTGTGGAAATAAACTCTAGAATATGGTTATATTTTATGTCAGAAGAAAAGAGTCATTGTTCAAAAACAGCCTCATCTAGGAAACTTTCTATAGCGATGCACTAACAGGAAGGTAATTGGATTATTGATGAGCAATAATTGCTCAAAGTTTTCCTTTACATTTTGGGTATTTGCTTTTCCTTTCAACTATGACCCATATGGTCTTCATAACACAATCCCAGACACCCTAAATCAGAACTTCTGACAGGAAGATTGTTTGTTTGTTTGTGTGTTTACAGATTTGTACAGCCCCTGAGTTATATTTGAGGAACAACAGACTACCCACTCCTGCCTTATTGCCCAAAGCTGAGCAGAGCTGGGGGTAACACTAGTGAACTCAAGTTCTGTGAGTCAAAAGAACGGAAATGTACCCTGTCTGACTCAAACTTTCCCCTTACTTAGGAGCAGGAAAGGTGATGCTGGGGAAATCACCAGTGAGTTTAGACCCTGTGGATTAATGGGACTTATCCTCCAAATGATTAAACTTCAATTTGTTTTTCAAACTGCCCACTCAGGTATCTCCAAAGTGAGCTGAGAGGACACACAGAGGGTCAAGGGAGGGTTTCCTAAAAATGAGAGAGAGAGAGAGAGAGAGAGAGAGAGAGAGAGAGAGAGAGAGAGAACATGATAATATTGTCAAACTCGGGAGTGATCAGTATGCTCAGAGCAAAGTGAGAAGTTAGAAACTTTCCATCTTCTATGGACCTCCCATCCTTCATGTCCCTCCTATTTTTCATGCCCCTCCCACATTTCATGCCCCACCCATTTTCCATGCCCTGCCCATCTTTCATAGCCCTCCCATCTTCCATGCCCCTCCCCTCTTTAAGGGCATTTGTAAAGACTTGGAGTTAAATGGCCCCTTTTAAAACATCAAGAATCTTAAATCCATATTTCATTTCTGAATATAGAAAAGGTTCAGTTCAGAGGTCAAAATATGTTTTGCTATGGAATGTATCTAATAATTTCTTTAAAATGTGAAATGAAGCAATAAAAAATTTTAAAGAATGCATATTGGCTTCCACAAAAACATTCTTTTCCACATTCCTCATATTGGAACATATTTGTACACCCTCCTACATTACCACATTACATTGAGTTGCGTTTTTCTCCAAGGAAGCTGGAAGCTCCAATTCCCACCACTATTGGTGGGCTGACTGGATACGTGAGCCTAAAGAGACCAAGGCCAAGGAATTAGCTCTCTCCTCCCTTATTTCCCGTTAGTACAACATCAGCTCTGGCAGCGCATAAGCTTTCTGTCTCTTCTTCACAATTCTCTGGGCACAGGCCTTGAAGAGATTCCCTACAGCTACCACTAGTGGATACTTTTTTAGTTCTGTCCTTTAAATCCCAACTGTCCTGAGAGTTTCTGCTACTTCTGACACTCTCATCTCAGCAACACAAATATCTGCCCAGGACCTGAGTTTTTCTCCTTTGAAACTTTCTCCCTCCCCAACAGGGTGAAGAAGAGGTGATGGAAACTGTTATGCCCTATCAGACCTGAAACATAACTTGGGGTATTAGTTCTGGGCCCTGTTACTAGCACCCCAAAGCTGCATCACTCCCCCAAAGTCTCTTTGTGTCTCTGCTGTCCTGGTCATGGAGTATTTTCCCACATATTCCCACTCCACTGCTTCACACTCAGCACATCACTGGCTCTGATGATACCAACCAAACATGCAGAAACAACTTCTCTGAGATCAGTAAGCAGCAACTAAGCAGCGCTGTTTTTCCAGCAGTGTGGGTATTATCCAAATCCTCACAGCCACCCTGATGGGCATCCACAGATGAGGGCATTGGCTGTAGAAACTCAATGATCTGTGAAAAAGATGCCATGTGATTATGACTCTTAAAAATCTGCTTCTCGTCGGTGGTGGTAGTGCATGCCTTTAATCCCAACTCTCATGTGGCAGAAGTAGGTAGATCGCTGAGTTTGAGGCCAGCCTAGTCTACAGAGCAAGTTACAGGATGGCCAGGGCTGTACAGAGAAACCCTATTTTAAACAAACAAATAAAAAAACAACAAAAATTAATTAATTAAAATTCTACTCCCCTAAATGAGCAATCACTCTATTTCTCCATTTTCTCACAAGACTCCAGACAACTTAAGTATGCTTACACATTATTAACATAACAATCCTCATGTAACCTTCAGTGCTTGCTGTGGGACCTGTTGGGCTTTCTGAGGGAAAGGACACTGTGTTGCCCCTTGGAACTGAGGTGGATTGCTCTGATGTTTTAGAATATAGATAAGAGATTGCTTCTACAACTTCATGACCAAGTAACCCATAATCTGAGGATTAGCAAATTATGTTTACTTAGATTTGTTGCAGGGAGGCTGCTTGTTGGTTCCTGGCTGCTCAGCCAAAAAATAATCATACAGACACCATATTATTTAAATCACTGCTTGGCACATTAGCTCTAGCTTCTTATTGGCTAACTCTTACATATTAATTTAACCCATTTCTATTAATCTGTGCATTGCCATGTGTCAGTGGCTTACCGGTAAAGTTTCAGCATATCTGTCTCTGGCAGGGCCACATGGCTTCTCACTGATTCTGCTTCCTTTCTCCCACCATTCAGTTTAGTTTTTCCCCACCTACCTGAGTTCTGTCCTATCAACAGGCCAACGCAGTTTCTTTATTCACCAATGGTATTCACAGCATACAGAGGAGAATCCCACATCACCTTCCCTTTTCTGTTTAAATGAAAAGGATTACAGCAAAAATTACAGTTACAATATTTATATCTATTTTATCTTTTATCATAACTAAGGAAAACTATAACTATCAATTCTTCAACTTCATCAGAGACCCCAGAAGGATAAACTATTACCTAAGTAAACAGAAAGTACATTGTAAGCAACTTCCAAAACTCTAGATTTGACAGAGACATCTTGCTGCCTCAACATTCACCCAAAGTTCTTCTGTATCATTGGGGCATCCATCTTTGGCCTACTGGCCCATAGTATCAGGCAGACTTTTCCATGGAGGAGGAAATTTCAAAGACAGTTTCACCTATATTGGCAGTTTGTCATATCCTGCAGAATGTCTGGCAGACTCTTTCATGAAACAGGAGCCCTAAAGGACAGTCTCACCTTTTGGCAAGTTCAGCAGTCATTTCTCTGTGGGTTCTGCATGTTCAGTTCACACAGTGTAGTATCAAGGAGTCCAGGCAAAAGCAGTTTATTGCCTAAATGGCTAGCAAACTCCATAATGAGCCACTTCAGTGCCCATCTTCCTCTTGAAGTTTATTGGAGCTGCCAGGAGCATATGTGTCTCACTGTCATGAAAAGTCCTAAATTCTTAAAACACTTTAAATGCCATATTCTGTAGTCTTTGAAAGATTTGAAGAATCCCTATTCATCTCTGTACATCTAGAAAATCTAATTAATGTAACTACAAGCTTGACTACGATAGATGACTATTCATTAACCTATATTTCTTAATTATACATTACATTTTTAAATGAGCTGCACAAACACAATACCTTAATCAAAAGTAAAAATATACATATACACAGTATAACAAAATTGACCTTAAATTTGTATCAATAAACCAAGATCCATACTAATGTAAATGATTCATCTCTATAGCATATTCCCCTTTAAATGTAAACAAATATTTATAAACAATATTTGGGAATTTGGGCATAGTTCTATCCAAACTACTTTCTACTGTTTATTGGGCAAAGTAATTTTTTGAGGGGTATTTAAGGCAACGTTTCAGGGGGTATTGGTCCACCAAACCACATTAGTCTGGAAGTATTCCACAGGTTCTCATCATCTATGGAAACAAAAGAAGAACCTCTTTTCAAAAGCGACATATCCTTAGATCCATATTTGAAATAAAAATACCTTTAAAGTATATATGTTGGTTTAGCTTAGCAGCCCATAAAATGAAATGTCTCTCTTTACTTAGCTCCTTCACAGTCAAAAAAATTCAAAGAAAACATGATAATATACTTAATCCAGACTCTATGTGAATTTTCCATCTTTATGTGGCTTATTTTTCTTTACTCCTTTTAATCTATGAATGTCTGTACTCTCTTTAAAGATTTTACCTTTTTTAAAGCCATTTACTTCCTTTTATAACTGTCTATATTCTTTTTCTTCTCTCTCCCAAGCCTATGTACTATCCAACACTATTACCCATTTAGAGGTCTTTTCCATCTGAATTTGTCTTTATTGTATAATTATAATTATTTTATGACCAGGACTGCTTCTTAAAATGCTAAGCATTTCTTAAAAACATAAGCTACATCATTACTAGGGTATAATGGCCCTGCCTGCTTGTTCCACACAATCCAACATGGTGGAAGTCTGTTCACTGCGTCAGTAAGCCATATACATTGCCCCATTTCTAAGTATGCAGCAGCTCTATGTCAAGCCTTTAAGCAATTTGTAGCACTCTGCTCACAAAATCCATTTAAATGCTCCATAACTGAACCCCCCAAAAGAGTCAGAGTTTGCACTGGCAGCACAGCCCAAAAAGTTGGCATTTCAAAAACATGGGTTTTTTTTTTCTCTGCTATCTCTGAAACAGGAAAACCTCTCTTAAAGGAGCTGTAGGGTGCCACCAGCAAGCAAAGCAAAAAAAAAAAAAAAATGGGGCTAAACTTTGTTTTTTAGTATCTAGAATTCCTTTCCAAGTCCTCTAAGGTTTTACATGGATTTAGTTGGCCACGTGGGTGCCAATTGTTGTTAGGAGGCTGCTTATTAGTTCCCGGTTGCTTGGCGATCATACCTGAAATAATCAAGCAGAAACTATATTATTTAAAACACTGTTTTGCCCATTAGCTCTAGCTTCTTATTGGCTAACACTTATATCTTAATTTAACATATTTCTAGTAATCTGTGTATTACTATGTGGCTGTGGCTTACTGGGTAAAGTTCCTAGCGTCAGTCTCCAGCAGGGCTACATGGCTTTTCCCTACCTCCGCATCCTTTTTCCCAGCATTCAGTTTAGTTTTCTCAGCCTAGCTAAATTCTGCCCTGCTATAGGTCCAAAGCAGTCCTTTATTCACTAATGGTACTCACAGCATACAAAAGGGAATCCCACATCATATAGATTAGAAAATGTAGCTGCAGAAAAAAATAACATCTTGAATTTTGCAGGAAAATGGATGCAGCTAGAAAACTTTATTTTGAGTGAGGTAACCCAGACACAGAAAGACAATTATCACATGTACTCACTCATAGGTAGTTTTTAAACATAAAGCAAAGAAAACCAGCCTACAAACCACAATCCCAGAGAACTTAGACAACAATGAGGACACTAAGAGAGACTTACATAGATCTAATCTACATGGGAAGTAGAAAAAGACAAGATCTCCTGAGTAAATTGGGAGCATGGGGACCTTGGGGAGGGTTGAAGGGGAGAGGGGAGAGGCAGGGAGGGGAGCAGAGAAAAATGTAGAGCTCAATAAATATCAATTTTAAAAATAAATAAAGAAAATGTGGCTGCTTATTGATCTAACTTCAGATCAGGGAAAGCCCAAGTTTAAAAGGAAAAGGTAAAGGCAGATAAGAAGAGAAGTTCAACTTGCCTAATGCAGATAAACTTCTTCAGGCTATTATTAAAAAATCCTAAATTAAGGGACTGTCTCAGAAGTTAGGAGCACTTCCTGCTCTTGCAGAAAATCCAGGTTCAGTTTCCAGCACCCACAGGGTGGCTCACAACCATCCTCAACTCCAGTTCCAAGGGATCTGACCTCTTCTGACCCCCACAAGCAGCAAGCACACATACATGCAAGCAAAACACTCATATGCATAAAATAAAATAAATCTTAAAAAAGGATTTTTTTATTAGAAAAATTCCTAAATTATGTTAGAGGTTAAAGGCTAAACAGATTAAAGAAAAGATGAAATCTAAATAACTGTCAAAGGATTCAATATGTCATTGTTAAGGAGTGAGAGCTGGAAGAGGAGACACTATAGAAAGATTTCTGCTCCAATGGAAAAGTCATCAAAAAACACCATTACACAATTCATAAAAGAAGAATTGCAAAGTAGGAAAACAGTTATACACACTGTCTATCTTTAGCATGCAAATAAATACAAGTTTAAGTGAGACTAAGGCACTGTTTTTGCCCATCCTGCTGATAAAGGGTGGACTTCCCCTTCTTGTGAGGCTTGGTATCTCATTCCTACCGCCTGGACGTGCAGATACTCTACTCTAAGACATCTGTAGCTGTCACACTGAGAAGCCGGGAGGGAGCAGGGCTCCTTCCGGACCAGCAGCATCCAGTTTCCAGGAGCCTCCAGGACAGGGCTGCCAACCCAGCTTCTGGTGTCGTATCTGATGTCCAGGCTCAGTGCCAGCATAGGCAGGCTCACTGGTGGCAGTAACACAGGAACCCTGGCAGGATTGGATCCTCAGGGAGGCTTTGGCTGGGGTTCCAGCAGCACAGCCTTCCTACCTTCCCAACCACTTTCAAAGCCTGAGGCTCTGGCTTTCCTGAAAAGTCCGTGGGCTGCCCAACACCTAGCAATAAATTCCTGTGGTAGTTTGTCTTCCTTGACTGACAGAGTCTGGCATTTCCAGCTAGTGAGTCCTAGCGACATAAAAATCTGGAAATGAGCATCCTTAAGTTCACCGATGTGCTAAGCCCTCTTGAGAGTAGCAAGATCACGGAAGGTGTGTAAATCCTCTATCCTAGAGAGGTAATTAGATAAATTATAACAAGGATTATTAGATAGCAATTAAAAATCTGTTCTTAAAAAACAACAACAGCTATGTCTTGGGCTGGGGATGTACTTACTCAGTGGGAAGCACTTACCTAGAATGTAAAAGGCCTTAGGTTCCATCTCCATTGCTGCAAAACAAACAAACAAATAAATGAACAAACAAGCAAATAAATAATTTTTAAGGATGTGGAGACATGAAAATATTCATAGTACACTAAATTTATAATGTTTCCTGAACATCCGGTGTTTCAGAGAGCATGGTGGCATTATCCTAGTTCTTGGGGACAGATACAGGAGAATGGCGAGTCAGAGGCCAACCTACCTAGTTAGCTCCAGTCCAGCGAGGGCTGCAGATCTTTCAAAGATGTGGGAAGAGTATCGAAGAGATGGCTAAGTAGTGGTTATAAGCAGAGGATCCAAGTTCAGTTTCCAGCTCCCACAGCAAGCAACTCACAAGGAAATGTGTGGTGGTGTGAATGAGAAATGTCCCCAAGAGGCTCAGGTAGAGCTGTTTTCAGAAGCTCTGGAACCTTCAGAATGTGTGACCTTACTGGAGCAAGTACACCAATGTGACTGAGTTTGAGTTTGGAGCTTCATCTCATTTTCAGTTCCTTCTTCCTGTATTTCTGGTTAAAGCTGTGATCTCTCGGCTTCCTGTTCCTGCCACCTAGCTAGTCACTTGCAGTCATGCCTCCCTGCCATGCCACTTACCCCTCTGGAACTGTGAACCAAAATAAACTCTTTCTGCCTAAAAGGTGTTTTTGGTCATGGTATTTTCTCACAGCCACAGAAAAATAACTAATACAGCCTCTAACTCCAGCTCCAGGGATCCAGCACCCTCTTCTGGTCTCCCTGGTACCTGCACTCACATGCACATACACCATACTCACATACACACAGTTGCATACACATACACATAATTAAAAATAAAATTCTTAGCTGTGCGGTGGTGGCACACATCTTTAATCCCAGCACTCAGGAGGCAGAGGCAGGTGGATCTCTGTGAGTTCAAGACCAGCCTGATCTACAAAGTGAGTTCCAGGACAGGCACCAAGGCTACAGAGAAACTCTGTCTCGAAAAACCAAAAAAAGAAAGAAAAGAGAAAAAAATTTTAAAGAGGAAGAAATAGGATTCATGTTGCTACAAATAATCAAAATGTTCTTTTCTCTTGGATGTGGAACACAAAATACTGTAAGCTATTTCTTTGTGTATGACTTCCATCTATTGCAAGATCTAGTACATCTTTTATTGACTTTATCTACAAATCAAATACTATATTGGACAAATGTATTGATCTGAAGCATCACGTGGAGCAGTTGACTTATTGCTTCATTGTGTGCTTGCTTTGTGCAGAGTGGTATCAGATCCTCTACCAGCAGAGGCAAGAGGGAGGGGGCTGGTGAGTTTCTGAAGAGATCCTATAACCCATTGGATAAATTTGCTCACTGCTACCCCAAATAAAAATGTCCCAATAATCTTTTTATCTTTGGAAATCTGGTTTTTGTCTGTTTATTTAAGTAGACCGTGTTCAATTTTCTACCTCCAGCAGGAGGTTTGAGCTGGGGGAAAATCGGTTATGGAGTAATGAAGAGACACAGAGAAGATGGAGACTTGAACTCTTCAAATCCAAGGAACATAAACACACCATCCTTCTCAAATGAGCATGTCTGCCTTAGCTGACAGACCAAGCAACCCTTCTCTCAGGACCAAGGAGCCCTCCTCTCAGAGCACAATTCCTTAGCTGATGAAGCTCTTGGAGTTTCTCATAATATTCATAGGCAAACTTTCCTGAGGAGAAAATTAAGCCTAGAGGACCAAAACAACTTGGGGAAGATCTCCTGTTTATTGATCACAGTTACCCTATTTCTAGGTAGAACTGGGCCTGGGAAGCAGGTCTGCTGTTCTTTTATTATTTCTGGAGCTTGAAGACCTTGAACTTTGGGGCTAGACAAGCCTGGGCTGTTGTAAAGAAGCAATACAACTAGCCATTTTATCATTCACTTTCTGTATGACCTATTGCTGGTGTACAGACACAGTTGACTTTTGTGTCTTCGAGTCTAGAACTTTTATAAATTCATTAACTGGTTCTGGTTGCTCTTTTGTGGCTACTTTGCATAAAGTTTTACTCTTCCTTTCTGTTGGAAACAGGATCAGAAGAGTCAATTTATATTTAGACACTATGGTATTGGTGGGACTATCCAGTTTGAGTCCAGTAAAACATACTGACATCGGACATTCACAGGACTATGAGTCAGCACAAAATGGCTGACACTGGATGCCTGGGAATCCCGAAAGTAAGTAGTGATGTAATCTGTTCTGTAACCATTCCTGGCAGAATGCCACTTCTGTGTGGGTTCAGTATAAATATGGCTGTGAGTTCAGAGGCCTAAGTCCTTTTTTGGTGCTTTCACCAAGTCACCTGTGTATATCTGCCTGTGGATCTGTGTGCCTACATCCATGTGGCCTACATGCCAATCTGTGTCTGGGCCTGTATGTACATTGTGCATGAGTGCTTGCCTGTGGCAGCCTGCCCACTGGCTATAGCTCAGATAGACTAATTAAATAAAGGATGTCTTATCTGACCTCAAATCCTTGTAATCGTCAGTCTCCTGACCTGCGACCTTCCTTCTTCCTGGTTCAGCACATTTATCAGTCTGGAGACTTTTGTTTCTCTTTTTCTTGCATACTTGACTGAAAGCTCTTGTATCATGCTGTCTAAAAGTGGCAGTGATTGATATTCTTATCTTATTCTGAAACCTAGAAGGAAAAGATTCAGGGTTCTGGGTGTGTGTGTGTTTGGTTTGGCATTTTTTTAAAAGATTATACAATATAGTTACATCATTTTCCCTTCCCTTTCCTCCCTCCAAACCTTGTCATAAACTCCTCCTTGCTCTCTTTCAAATTCATGGCTTTTTTTTTTAACCATTGATTCTTGTTATATATATACATACATATATATATATGTATGTATGTACACATATATATTCCTAAATATAACTGACTCTGTATAATGACACTAGAATGTATATTTTCAGGACTGGCTATTTGGTATTGGATAAACAGTTGGTGTGTTCGTCCCTGGGGAAGATTATTTCTCCTGCTCCCAGCATTCCTTAGATGTCTGTAATTCTTTGCGGAAGGTTGAAGCCTTGTAGACTTTCTGCTATCCACTTTGGCTCGTCTATTGTTGTCATTAAAGGTGTGTGTCACCATGTCTGGCAGCGACTATAACCTTTAATGGATGACGTTGATTTAGTTTGCTGGATTCTGTAAGGATTTTTATGTCCATGTTCATATATACATGAATATAGAGTTTAAACTTCCTTACCTTGTGATAATTTGTCTGGTTTTTGCGAATAGTAACACCAACCCAATAGAGTGAGCTGGGAAGTGTTCCCAACAGTCTATGTTTTGGGGTAAGTTCATGAAGAATTGGTGTTAATTCTTCCTTAAACATTTGGCAGAATTCAGTATGGTCTGTGTTCTCAGGCTTTGTAGGATGCTTGTGATAACTAAGTTGGTCTCTTGAGTTGATGTAGATAGACTTCAATTTTCCAATTCTTCTTAAATCAGTGCCAATAGTTTATGATTTTCTGTGAATTGTCTATTTCATTTAAATTATCCTATAATAACTTATGAATTAAGGCCGGGCGGTGGTGGTACACACCTTTAATTCCAGCACTCGGGAGGCAGAGACAAGCAGATCTTTATGAGTTCGAGGCCAGCTTCGTCTACAAGAGCTAGCTAGTTCTAGGACAGGTTCTACAGCTACAGAGAAACCCTGTCTCAAAAAACCAAAAATAAATAAATAAAAATTTAAAAATTATGAACTAAGTTCATTTATTTCATTGACTATTTCTAGATGCATATATGTATAAACATGTATATTCCTAATTATAACCTGCTCAATCTGTATAATACCACTTGTATGTATGTTTTCAGGGCTGGTCGCTTGGTATTAGACAACCAGTTGGTGCTCTCTAGCCTGGGAAGACAGTCTCTCCTGTTCTTAGCATTGCTTGGTGCAGGAGACTTGTCTGTTCAGTCAATCATGTTTTAAATAAATGCTGATTGGTCAGGTAGGAAGTATAGG
>JAQHUG010000070.1:844596-859161 GCA_028555095.1 Dicrostonyx torquatus | reverse complement strand
CCCCCCGCCCCGCCTTTCTTTCCTTGTCCCCTTTCTCCCTCCCTCTCCTCCTTCCCCTTCTCTTTCCTAACCCACTAAATAAATATCCAACCTCACTCTGCATGGCTTGCCTATCCCTCTCTGTCTCTAACCACTGTGGGACCTGCTGACCCGCCGAGGTCTCTCACCCGCTGTGCTGCTCCCTACCTGGGACCTGCCGCCCCTGGTGGCCTGCTGCCTGCTGTCCCTTGGGGAACACCGCTGTTTTATTTTTACAATTACAGTTTCCCTTCAGGAGGCTTGTCTGCTCAGTAATTATTTTCATAAGAAGAAAACTATTTTCTAAATGGGATAGATCTTAGATCTGGAAGAACTAATGAAAGTCTTCGGGTAAGGAAGTCAAAGGCCTTTGTCAATTTTAATTATTGATTTTTTTTTTGCCATCTGTCTACTTTACCATTGATCAGAAAGACTGAAGGTTGTAGGCGCAATAAAAATTCTATGCAATCGGTCAAATTTTACAAGTAAATTTATATTATTTGTCTACTAAAATAGTTTCATAATTACTTTGTAATTTAGTCAGAATACCTCAGATAGAAATAATGCTCTCTAAAAAAGGATTCCTATTCTGCTGTTGATATTAAAACTATTCAGAGTTGAAAATGTAGCTCAGTTGGCAGAGGCTTGCATCCAACATGCACCAAGCCCTGGGTTTTATTCCTATCACCACATAAACCAAGCATGCTCATACATTTTTATAATGCTAGCACTTAGAAGGGGAAACTGGAAGATCAGAAGTTCAGCTATAGAATGAGGCTGAGGTCATAGAGGAAAATAAAATATGACATTTGCAGGAAAATGGAACCCAGTATATAAAAACTAAATAAGCCAGACTGAAAAAGACAAACGCAACATGCTTTCTCTCATATGCAGAGTTTCTATATATAAATATACGTTTTATATATATATATATCTGTATGTCTTTGCAGACTGTGGAGCTAGAAAAGGGATCATGAGAGGAGAAAAAGAGATCTTAAGGAAGGTGGGATATAGAGTAATAAAAGACAAGTAACAAGGAGGCAGAGAGACTGACTGGGGCTGGAAAGGCAAACACGTGGGGGGTGGGGGGGGGGGGGGGGGGGAGGGGAATGACTGAGACCAAAGTGTAAAGGCACGTATATGTGAAGACTTGAGATACAACTTATTACGTTTATTAAAAGAGAAAGTGGGGAGGGAGGGAAAACACACAACATATATCAAATCTGAGTACAAAGCAAGGTAGTGTTAGACACACACAAAGAGTAACCTTGATGTTGCATAAAATAATACCCAGTCAAAGGGAAAGTGGCTTGACATGGTGATTCTTACTGTAAAAAGTATGTGCCAGAACCCAAATCAGATTAGCAAACCGAATGGGGAGAGGGGGCAATATGGCTTCCTTCTTTTATCCGTAAAGTAGATGGTGGCTGCATCTCATCCCACTGGGGGAGCTCAACTTCACAAGCTGATGTGATTGGCTAATGTTGCAAGGGGAACGGGAGGGAAATGCAAATCCTTGCCAGGTTAGCTACCTTAGATAAGGAAAAACAATTTCTCACAGTAGAACATTTATATTTCTATATTTTTGAGATGTAAAGACCCTGTGAAAAGTCAAATGTGAGTTCCTGCTTTAAGGACTTAAGACAGGCTGGACGGTGGTGGCACAAGTTTTGAATCCCAGCACTTGGGAGGCAGAGGCAGATGGGTCTCTGTGAGTTCTAAGATTTGAGAAAATTTAAGTTCCTCAGTGTTCACATTTAGCTCTAAGGCCAGCCTGGTCTACAGAGCAAGTTCCAGGACAGGTTCAAAACCTATAGAGAAATCCTGGCTTAAAAAACAAAAAATACAAAATCAAAACAAAGAGTTTAGGGAAGTCATCACACATGGAAATGTCTTATAGAAGTGAGAGAAAGCCCTGTTTTGTAAGTCAATGGTGTGCCAGAGGCCAGGAAATTCTTTAGCAGATCCTAGCAGGTCCTGATGACTCAGGAAACCTCATAATCCCATTTTTAGCCCAGTATTTGTCGGGAAATACAGATGGTATCAGGATCACTTTTTCCTCTAGGCTCTGTTTTCACGGGCTGTAAAAATGTTCTCCTCTGATGCAGAGCAGAAAGAGTGAGCCACAGAAGAGGAGGCGACAAATCAGAGGACAGATGAGAATCAGATTTGAGAAAACTTAGGCTCTTCAGTTTTCACCTGTAGCTCTGATATAGCCTCGAAAGGTTTTAGTTAATAGCCTATGTTTATGTCTTTTTATTTTGATAGTTTCCAAAATCCTTACTAATTTTTGTAAGTTGCAATCGCATCATTTCTGTTGGGTCTCAGAAACCTGGGGCAAATGGCTGACTCGGGTTCCTCTTAACATATTAAAATGGATGCTGCCCGCTCTTCCCAGAGCTCCTTATCCCGTCCTTCTGTACCCTACACCTCGTACCGCCCTCCCCCCAAAACTTCCACTTCCCTTCCCCCAGCCCGATTCCTGTATAATCCAACCATTTTGGCCTGCACCACCACCTCCCTCTCTTGCTCTCACGGCCCGCCCTCTTTTCGTGGTCTCTTCAATGGCCCGGTTTAGTCCGCCATTCGTATTCAGCCTGGACTCCCTCCTCAGCCTGATTTCTTCTTTATGTCTACAATGAAAATCTTCTCCATAGTTAGGAGTAATCAAGTCCTCCTCCTTTTACTTCATTTCTTCATTTGATTTCTGTTTGGCGGAAGTTACAAACTCCAGTTAAAGTACTCTGCCCCTTTTGGATCTTTGGTTCTGTTGCCTAGGACTTCTAATTTGTTGTGGGGCAGGGGCAGCGCTTGCTGGAGATGTTGGATTTTCCTCATTTTTTAAGACTTGGGAGTTGAGTTATTGTAACTTTGCAGTGTAAATTCAGCTGTGTACCCAAGGAGGGATTTTTCCAAAGCTTTCTTTCCCTCAATTTCAGTTTCCCATTTTAGGGAAGTTTTGTTGTTATTTGATTGGGTTTTTTTTTTCCTTCTTCTTTCATTTTTTTTTTCTCCTGAAAATGTCAACATTCTATGTCAGCTTCAAGGGTTTGGGTTTTGGGTCAGATCATGTGCTGTCTGGGGGAGGAGTTTTCTTGGGGTTTATCCTGACATCAGTTCTCTCCCACTGCACCTAAGTCTTATGCTTAAGCCTATACTAAAATATTGGTAATTAAGCCCTAATCCTTACTCATAAAAACCTGACTAGACCAATGAACCTTCAATTGAAACAAAAGGAAGGTCCAGGTCCTATAAAGAACTCACCGACAGGGACTAGAGAGATGGCTCAGCAGTTAAGAGCACACTGGCTGTTCTTCCAGAGGACCTGAGTTCAATTCCCAAAACCCACGTGGCAGCTCACAACTGTCTGTAACCGCCAGTTCCAGGGAATCTGATATCTTCACACTAACACATAAATTAAAGTTAAATAAATTATTAAAAAAGAAAGAAAAAGAACACACCAACATTCACCTGACAAAACAGTGTGGCAGACTGGGCACAGAGGGCTTGCATTGGCACCTGGCATGAGCCTGGGTAACTCCTCTATTGGAGTAGGTCGTCCTCAGGGCCCACACTGGCACCACAGTTGACTCAAAACATAGTGAGTTAGAGGTAGTTTGTGCTGAGCCACGTGGCCTGGGAAATGTGTCCAGGCTGTCCCGAGCAGTGCCCAATATTGCAGCAGCACTTACTTGAACTGAGTCACAGAGCAAAAGAAAGTCATGCATCAAGGGGACTGGAGAGATGTTTTTCCCAGCAAGGTGCTTCCTGCACAAGCATGAAGATCTGAGTTCACATCCCCTGTACCTCCATAAAAACATGGCTGTGGGGGCCAGGTATGGAAGCCCGCGATTTCGGTCCCAGCACTCAAGAGCAGAGGAAAGCAAGCAGTTCTCTGAGGTCCAGACAAGCCTGCTCTCTATATATTGAGTTCCAGGCCAACTTGATCTACACATTGAGCTCCAGGCCCACCAGGGATACATGGTGAGACCCTATTTGTTTATGGGGTGGGGGGATGGCAGCATGTTCCTGTAACTTTCCAGAGATGGAGAGACAGTCAGCAGGATCCCCGGGCTCATTGCCAACTGTGCTAGCTGAACCCACAAGCTATAGATTCAGAGAGAGTTCTTGTCTCAAAAAATAAGGAGGAAAGCAACCAAAGAAGACACCCGATGTTGACCTCTGACCTCTATATACACTTGTGCCCCCATGTATGTACACCAACACACATAAGGGAAGGCAAAAAGGAAGGAAGGGAGGGAAAGAGGAGTAAGAAAAAGAGAAAGGCATTTACCAAATACAACAGTGAGAGCTTTAAGAAGGTGAGTCACACGGCTGGAGAGATGGCCCACTGACTGCTATTATCCAGGAATCTGATACCCTCTTCTGACCTCCCCAGACTTGGTTCACAGACATACATACAGGCAAAATACTCATATGCATGAAATAATACATAATTTATTTATTTATTTGTTTATTTTTTGTTTTTTCAAGACAGGGTTTCTCTGCAGCTTTGGAACCTCTTCTGGAACTAGCTCTTATAGACCAGGCTAGCCTTGAACTCACAGAGATCCACCTGCCTCTGCCTCCCAAGTGCTGGGATTAAAGGCGTGCGCCACCACCGCCCAGCTATAATTTATTATATAGTAAATAAAGGTAGGGTACAGAAAAGGAGGAAGTTCTGCTATAGAATACATCAGGTGAGGTTGGGCAGTGGGGGCACATGCCTTTAATCTCAGCACTTGAAAGCAGAGGCAGGTGGATCTCTGTGAGTTCAAGGCCAAACTGGTCTACAAGGGTTTCTGTCCTGCCCAGTTCCCACAGCAGTTTAAGTCCCAAAGAAATCACACAGAGGTCTACATTAATTATAAACTGGTTGGCCATTAGTTCAGGCTTCTTATTAACTCATAACTTACATTAGCCCATTATTCTAGCATATGTTAGCCACATGGCTTGGTACCTTTTTCAGCGGGGCAGTCACATCTTGCTTCTTCTGTGGCAGGGTCACACTGCAGACTAGGACTTCTTTCTTCCCAGAATTCTTCTGTTCTCATTGACCTGCCTCTACTTCCTATCCAGTTGTCCCGCCTATACTTCCTGCCTGGCTACTGACCAATCAGCATTTATTGAAAATATAATTGACAGAATATAGATAATTGTCCCACACCAAAGAGCTAGTTCCAGGACAGGCTCCAAAGCTACAGAGAAATCCTGTCTCAAAAAAAAAATGAAAAAAAATCAAAAAATAAAATAATTTTAAAAAGAATGTATCAGGTGTTTGCTGCTAGTTTTCTTAGCTTTGGGTTGGGTTAGTGGAAGCAATTATGCTGCAAAGTTAATATATTTCAAATGTTCTACTTTATAGTTGAAAGTATTTTAGGTTAGACAAAAACATAGGCAACAAATGACTATTAAGGGCAAACACATCCCTGGAGAATTTGGCTCGAACATTCTAATTCTGTACATCAAGAAGTTCTCATCAGTTAATCAGCCTGGTAGAATCTTCAACATAGGAATGGCTCCCTCCCCATTCTCTACCCTGTGCCCCGTCCCTCCCACTCCCTATACACCCAAGGTACCTGACTTCACACCATCAAGTCTGAAGTCCTAGTTGTCAAAACCTTTGACAACTGAGTCTCAGTGCTTGTCCCTTCTGATGCCTAAATGCCTCTCCATCCTTTGCTTCCAAACCAGGAAAAGGGGGATTCCTAGTCAGGATTCCAGACACAGCTCCCTCCGCTATAGATTCTCTTCTTCATACAAATTGCCCATGGTCCAAGGGTGTACCCCGCTGTGAGTCCTAGGCACCAAGAGACAGAGATACCAACACGATAGAGCTGACAGAACCAGAACTTCCTTGCCTCAAGTGTCTGAATTACACTGTGGCTTTAGGAACACCTCAGAAGAGCCATAGCCGCCTCCCTGTCACTGTTGGCAAGGTTGGGACACGAGGATGCTTGTTTTGGTAATCACTGAAGTTGCTGTGACGTTCTCTAACTGGGCCGCTTGGCTTAGGAGTCTAGCCCTACTCCAGATTTTGGACTCACAGCAAGGAATTTACTGAGAAGAAGGGCACATTCTCCTGAAGGCCCTGGGAATACTATGACCAGTGTGCTAGGGAAATAGATGCTCGTGAAAGTAGGGTTGTTTTCCTCATTAGAAATGAATAGCCAAGCCTGCAGGGGCCATGAAAGTGAACAACCATTTTTAATTCACATTTGTAGAAACTTAAAGTTCAAAAGGATGAATGTTTACCTCAGACACAGTGACCTAAAATCTAAGACTAAAGACTAAGACCAAAATCTAAGATCGTAAGTAAAACTCTGTTTTACTCATTAATGATCTGGTGCAGTGGTTCTGGTACAGTGGTTCTCAACCTGTGGGTGGTGATCCCTTCAGCAAACCTCTCCCTCCAAAAATAATTACACTACGATTCACAACAGTAGCAAAATTACAGCTATGAAGTAGCAACGATAATCATTTTATGGTTGAGGGTCACCACAACATGAGGAACTGTATTAAAGGGTCACAGCGTAGGAAGGGTGAGAACTGCCTGTCTGGTTTCTTTTTTAAATGTCGAGGTTAACTGTAAATCTCTGTGTTCACTTTAAATCTTTGTTTACTCACACGCTTTACAGAGACGACAGGTGGCTTCTATTACTCATCCACCAAGCGTAGGCAGCAGCACCTGCTTCGAATGGACAGTGAAACGGTTAAGTGAATGGTGTCTAAGTAAAGATTCTAAGTCCCAACAAACGGGAAGTGGTCACCAAATGGTAGGTGCTGTTTACATCTCTTACCGTTTTAATAGGCTTGACACTATATTTTCTTTTCCTCTTTCTTCCTTTCTTTCTTTTTCCTTTTTCTTTTTTTTTTGTTGTTGGTTTTTTTGTTTTTTATCTTCTGAGACAGGGTTTCTCTGTGTTGTTCTGGCTATTCTGGATCTATCTCTGTAGAACAACCTCACATAGATCTATCTGCCTGTCTCATCCTGCAGTACTGGGATTAAAGATATGCACCACCATCACCTGACAATATCTTCATTGTGTACGTGGTATTTAACCTAATTCTTTGTAGATGCGAGGGGTCATGGCTTGTGCCATCTAGAACATTTCATTGAGAACCCACTTATAGTCTTCAAATCTATATTAAATAGACAAAAGGATCTGGCATTGCAAGGAATGTATCATGGCTTTGATTTCTATTTGTTACATTTGTGTGTGAGAGAGGGGGGAAGGGCATGTGTCTGGAGATCAAAGGACAATTTTTCTGAGCTGGTTTCTCTTTCCATCATGGATCCCAGGTATCAAACTCAGCTCTCCAGACTTGTCAGCAAGCACCTTTGCCCTTTGCCCACTGAATCACCACACCGGCTTTTTAGGGATTTAAGCACATTTTTTTGTAACCTTACCTTTGAGACTCTTAAGTGTAAGGCAGAGACAAACTACAGATCGTCTGCTTGTCCGTGTGTTGCTTTTATTTCAGTTTTGCTGTTTAGTTCAGGAGGCCCTGGCATGTGATGATGATTCTAGTGACAACACTCTCAGTAGTGTGGCCACCCTCATCCAGTGTTCATGGGGACGTAATCCAGATATGGCACGCATGACTCACCAGACCGTGTAAACCACTGGTGTTCTCTATCAAGCCGAGCCTTTTCTTTTGGCATCGTGTGTTTCAAGTACTCACATTGCGCCCTCCAGCCTTTCCAAGCTTTGTTGTGATTGACGACACAAAAGAGTTTTGTGTGTCTTGCCTATTTGGACAAAGGTCAGTCAGTTCGTTTGCTGTCCTCCCAGGCCATATACAAGTAGTCTCTTTACAGTTCAGATGCATATATTTTATTAAACATTCAAGAATTTGGAATTGTCATAAAATAGGATTTGAACAAAATAATATCAGCAATAGCATTGAAGAGACATGAATCTGATAAGAAGAAGGAACACTGCAATGCATTATTGTATCTTATATATATATATTATATATCTAATGGTGCTTGAGACATAGTAGGTGGTTTACTGGGACTCTTTCTAAGAGCAGGTTCTTGTTAGTGACACTACCTGATGTGTCGGCTGAGCTCAAACTCAGGATTCTATGTCATAACTATAGTGCACTGATTCTATTGCTAAAGTATTTCTTGGCTGATTTTAATGACTTAATTTATGGTGTAATTAAACATAAAATCAATCATAAGCCTTTTCCTAGTCTAGGTTTACTTTTCAAAATGTGGGTGTGGCGGGGGTCTTTGATCTTGTTTTGTTTATTGAAACCGTTGTTCTCTATCGAAACTCTGGCTAACCTCAAACTCACTGGGTAGCCAAGACTTACTTTGAACTTTCAGTCCTCTTGTCTCATCCTCCTGAGTATTGGAATTACAGGCACAAGACACTGTGCCTGGCTGTATGTAGACAGATTTTTCTTTGGGCTACCAACTCACAAAAACGACAGGGACTTATTAATTATGAAAACACAGCCTACAGTTTAGGTTTGTCCCACTACTGCCTCTTATAACTTAAATTAACTCATTTTTTAGTCTACATTTTGCCTTGTGACTTTTTACCTCTCCTCCATCTTGCATCTTCTGTTTCCTCTTCCTGTTTAATCTCCTCTTTGCTCTACCCCATAACCTCTTCCTGCCTAGCTATTAGCCATTCTGCTCTTTATTAAACCAATCAGAAAGTGACTTGGCAAAGACACATCTTCACAGTGTATAGAATGATTATCCCAAAAAAAAGCTTTAGGCTTACTTTGAAGATTTGCAACAACAGTGTCTAAATTCGACGAGGGGACCCTGGCAGTTGGAAGAAGACAGGCCATATGAAGCGAAAGCTATTCCTCCCTTGGGTTCCTGAGAAGGAGCTATCCCAGCTGGTAGAAGAAATGCCACCCATCACTGGTGTTACAGAGGTCTTCACATAAGGCTTGTTTTGGTTTTGCTTTAACCCATTTCACCCACACATGCCAAGGCAACTTCCTCCCCAAGGGTTAAAGCTTTTCTTTCCAAAGAATCTTGTGACTGTATCCTAATATAATCCCCTGCCCCATGTGAGGACATTTTAATTATCATCCTCACTGGAGAGTATGAGAAAGAAACTAATCGGCAAACTATTTTCTTCAGCATTCAGATATGTCCTGAGAGAGAACAAAAAATGGTCCAAGTAAAGGGGTTGTTGGGGACCATGCAATTGAATTCCTCAAGTGTGCCTCTGCCTTCCCTATACTAAACCCTGCCTTTTCTAGGAGGTTCTCATCCTCGCTAAATTTCCTAAGAAAGGTTACTTGATGAGTCATTGGCAGAAGTATCCAAATATAGTTTCCAGAAAATAGAATCACGAGTCCCAGGAAAACTGAGCTTTCAAAAGGCTACACGCTCACAACCAAAGTGCCACCACTTCTGGCTGGAAACTAATTTCACTTCCTCTTTAGTGGCAGATAGAAGTGACATGAAAGGACTTTTTCCTGCTCTTTACTTCGTTTTCCTAAAAATCTATTTCCTATGGTACAGGGAAGCAGAACAGAAATCAGATCATGCCATCCCTCAAAAAACAAGCAAGCAAACCTTCAGCGGTTTTCTATGGGAAAGTTCTTATCATTGCCCCTATGCCCCCATCTATACAGCACACACATATATATACACACTCTACATATGCCCCCTTCCTCGATGTGTGGCAGACATCCCAGAGTGGTGTCTATTCCTGGACATGCCAAACTTATTCTCATTCTAGGGCCTTTGACCTTGTTGGACCGTCTATCCAGACATCACATGACAGTTTTCTTTTGTAATTCAGGCCAACTCATCTGCCAGCCTCCTCTCCTGACAGACTCACTCGGACTACCCATATATATTAATAATATATTGCAGTAACCTGTCCTTTGCTCCCTTGCTGACCCCACCCACCATAGCCTGCCTGTTTCCTTTACAGGGTGATCTCCTTTTGCATTGACCTTCCTTACTTCTCTTGACCTAGGTAAACCTGAAAACCACCTCTCTTTACTGAATGACCCAAAACATCTAGAACTATGTCTGCCATAGTCTAGGAAGTACCTGTTGGCAGATGTGTGGTGACTCAAGATCTTTGACAATGTGAATATGGTGACATTGAAATTAAAGGCGGTGGTGGCGCAGCCGGGCGGTGGTGGCACACACCTTTAATCCCAGCACTCGGGAGGCAGAAGCAGATGGATCTTTGTGAGTTCGAGGCCAACCTGGTCTACAAGAGCTAGTTCCAGGACAGGCTCCAAAGCTACAAAGAAACCCTGTCTTGGAAAAAAAAAAACAACAAACAAAGAAAGAGAATAAAAAGAAAAGAAAACAAATGGGGACTGGGTCCTCCTTGTGAGTCATTCTAAAAAATACAATCTAAAGATGCCATTCCAAAAAAAAAAAAAAGTGGTGGCCTTTGATACAGATGGCACAAAGGAGAAAATGCACACAAAATGGGACAGTAGTGGTGGGGAGATAGAAGTCTACAGAGCCCTCCATGGGCCTTCATTAAACTAAAGGACCAGCTATTTGAAAAGTCTTAGAATGATTTAGTTCTCTCCCTGGCAATTCCAGTGTAACTTACAAAAGAGGGTCTCCACTTCTTAACAATGCTATCACTGTTACTCAAAACATCACATTGACACATGAGCTTAAAATGATTCTATTTCCTTGCTCTTGTATCAGGCACAACATGCTGGGTGCATTACATGCAGGATCTTATCTGTAGCCAGGGCATTAGTCTTTGTTCCAGATGAGGACATCAGGCCCGAGAGGTTAAACAACTTGTACACATGCTAGACAGTGCAGAGATGGCCTCTGAACTCCAATCCTTTGTGATAGACAAGAGAGATGGCCTTTGTGACTCCAGTATGCTTGAAAAGTTATAAGAATTAAATCGGATCACATTTGAAATTAGAGTTTTTAAAATTCCCACCATTCCCTGTTTCATTATACCCAGCCTGATATAACTAACACTTTTGGTTCCAGTCTGACCCCAGTCTGGGTGCTTGGGTTTTCAGTTTGGTTTAATTGGTTTACAGTGCCAGGAACAGAACCTGGCCTCAAGCAGGCTAACAAGTCCCATCCTGAGCCCTTGCATGTTCACTCTCGGACCCTAACCTGAATCCCCCCCCACCTCCTGTTCCCCTCATAGGCTGCTGCTACGGTCATCCCTGTGATAGGAGGCCTAAAGATTCAGCCTGAACATGGAGGAACATGGGCGTTGTGCCAGGCTTTGTCTTATTACGTAAGATTTATTATAAGTGTGTGGAAAAGAAAGGGTGGTGTATTAGCACAAACAGGGGAGGTCTTCCTGGGTGGAGAGAGAAGAATGGAGAACAGATAGTTGAAGATAAAATTCTAGGCAAAGCAACAATTCTACAGGGAACGTGATCGAGTTTGCTGTGTGACACATACCTCTTCTCTTCTCCAAGATGTGATTGGTGACGATACCACTGTCAGGATTGTCCCTTTTGTGATCTTATTTGGGGGATTGTTGTTTTGTTGGGGTGGTGCAGGAGAATTGTCTGTATTCTGTTAATCATGTTTTAAATAAACGCTGATTGGCCAGGCAGGGAGTATAGGCGGGAAAACTAGACAAGAAGTAGAGGTGAGAACAGGAGAACTCTGGGAAGCAGGAAGCTTCCCTGGCATTCCTGTGCAGTCCCTCTAAGAAGCAGGATGTAAGCTGCCCCGCTGAGAAAAGGTACCAGCCATGTGGCTAACATAGATAAGAACAATGGGTTAATATAAGTTACAAGAGCTAGTAAGAAGACTGAGCTAATGGGCCAATCAGTTATAACCTAATGTAGACTCTCTGTGTGATTTTCTTTGGGGCTTGCCAGCTGTGGGGTATTGGGCAGGACAGAAACTCCAACAAGCAGGACCCTCATGTTACATGGGGGGCCTCTTTGATTTTGTTTTCAGTTACAAAATAATGATCCAAAAAGGGTCCCTTCCAGGAAGATAGCAAGCCATCCAAGAAGGCTCAACCAGCTTTGCAACAGCAAATACTGGAACCAGGAAATCATGCTGCCCTGTATTTGCAAAGGAGCTCTTTCTCCGGGCTTCCTACTTTACAATATATGTCAGTGTGTGTGTGTGTGTGAGTGTGTGTGTGTGTGTGTGTTACACATACCCCGTGTTTCACATATCTGATATATATATATATACATATAATTTTTTTCTTGGCAAAGTTATAAGAATTAAATTTGATCACACTCATAAGGAGCCTAGTTTGAAGTATGTTATATTCTAGGCCAAGGTCTTTCCCTTTCCTATATTGAAAGAAAATTTTCTTTGTAATTCTCATGAGTTAGTTCTGGATCTCCTCTGCAAAATGTAGTGCTTCTGAGACCTTATACACTGAAAAGTAGCCCTTGTCCAGGTTCTTCAACAGAAAGGACATGCAGTCTCTCTGCATTTAGTTGTTCTAAATTTTAAATGACTTTACAATTACTATTTAACCAACTAAAAAACC
The DNA here is from genome assembly GCA_028555095.1 of Dicrostonyx torquatus. Lineage (NCBI taxonomy): Eukaryota > Metazoa > Chordata > Mammalia > Rodentia > Cricetidae > Dicrostonyx > Dicrostonyx torquatus. The sequence goes on along the minus strand of JAQHUG010000070.1, from coordinate 846,682 downwards.
AAAGCAAACCACTGTTACAAGAGAAATGAGATAAAGATTAAAAGTGAAAGAAAAGTGAAGAAAAAGTCTTCAGATATTTAGGAGATAAGATTAGTGGCCAGGCTGGGTAGTGGTAGCACATGCCTTTGATCCCAGTACTTGGGGTAGAGGCAGGCAGGTCTCTGTGAGTTTGAGGCCAGACTGGTCTACAGAGTGAATTACAGGATAGACTATTTTACAGAGAAACCCTGTCTTGAAAGACAAAAAAAAAAAAAAAAAGAGGAGTGGCCAACTGACTATGTTAGTTTTTCCAAAGACAAAGGCCCCAGTGTGTAGATTAGCTCAATGAGCTCTTGCCAGGTGCTACCTGCTGTGTGCTTGGGTGCTCATAGTTACAAATAACCAAATTTTTAAAAAGTGGTCTTATCAGTAAGGAACATTTCACATCCCCTCTCCTAAGTTAGGCGTGGTGGTGTATTTTACACCTTTAATTCCAGCACTTAAGAGGCAGAGACAGGCAGATCTCTCTGCATTCAAGGCTATCCTACCTGATCTATGTAGGGCGCCTTGAAAGCCAGGGCTCTTTAGTAGGACCCTATCTCAAAATTTATTAACTAATTAGTCAATTACTAATTAATAAAAACTTACTTTAATAGAAGTTCCGGAAGTAGACAATTGCTACAGAGGTAGGCTGAATACTGTGGCTGTGTGGTACACAGATTGGCCATCATTCCCCCTTCCCTGGAAAATCCTGGCTCACACATATACAAAACATGGCTGCAAATGGCATGTTTTCCTCATGTGCCTTTTTTACCGAGCTTTCCAGATTCATCTCTTCAGGATTTCTCAGGTCCTAATGGCCAGAAGTTGAGCTCATCTATCTGCACCCCAAGACGATGCTTTCCACCCCTTTTGTGTCCTGATACAACTAGATTGTGTTTTTAGGGTGCAGAGGGTCCTGGATGAGGTAGCTGGCAGCTAAACTGGGAACTTCACAGGACTTCAGGGTAGTAGCATTTCAACTGTATTTTAATAAATAAAGCTTGCCTGAAGATCTAAGAGTAAAACAGCCCCACTGGTCAGCCTTACAGACCAGGTAATGGTGACATACACCTTTAATTCCTTAGCCACAATGAAACACACCTTTAATCCCAATAGCCACATTAGTTGCCATAGAAACCGGGTGGTGTGATTTTAATCCCAGCGGGGCACGCCTTTAATCCCAGCCCCAGAGAAAATTATAAAATGGAAGGAGACAGCTCTCAGACACAGTCTCATTCTGAGATTCCTGGAGGCAGGGTCGCCATTTCGGACGGAGGGCAAGGTAAGAGCCAACAACTGACTGCTTTGCTTTTCAGATCTGCAGTTGAACCGCAATTCCAGTCTGAGTTTTTATTAATCATGCTTTACTTCAGCATCTTAATCGCACTCTGGTGCTCCATTGCGACATACCAGTGCATTACTGGTACATAGACTGGGATATACTGTTCGTTGCATAACAATACTTTAGTGACAGACCACAGGTCTGGTGTTGTCTGTAAGTCTGAGAAGATTATTTTAGGCCCATGAGGGGGTAGAAATTCATACTCTCTAGCAACACAACAGCTGTGACGACATCCTTGCATCATATATGACTCCTGCTTGAGGTGATGCTGGAACGAAGTTACTGTTCTGTCACCAATATAAAAAAAAGCATAGCAATACGATCACATGCAGTATATAGTACTCAAAAAATGATGATAATTATGCTACCAGTTTATATACTTTTGTTTTTTATTTATTAATTTTTGGGGGCGATTTTTCAAGACAGGGTTTCTCTGTGTAGCCTTGGCTGTCCTGGAACTCACTCTGTAGATCAGGCTGGCCTTGAACTCAGAGATCTGCCTCTCTCCCTTAAGAAACTGTGACACACCAGGGAACCACTTCCTAAATATAACCCCAGCAGCTCAGGCACTGAGAGAAACAATTAATAAGCGGGACCTCCTGAAACTGAAAAACTTCTGTAAAGCAAAGGACACGGTCAACAAGACAAAACGACAGCCTACAGAATGGGAAAAGATCTTCACTAACCCCACATCAGACAGAGGGCTGATCTCCAAAATATACA
>JAQHUG010000070.1:831508-843931 GCA_028555095.1 Dicrostonyx torquatus | reverse complement strand
CTAGAAAACATTATTTTGAGTGAGGTAACCCAGACACAGAAAGACAATTATCACATGTACTCACCTATAGGTGGTTTTTAAACATAAAGCAAAAAAAGCCAGCCTACAAACCACAATCCCAGAGAATTTAGACAGCAATACGGACACTAAGAGACTTACATAGATATAATCTACATGGGAAGTAGAAAGTATAAAAAGACAAGATCTCCCGAGTAAATTAGGAGCACGGGGACCTTGAGGGAGGATTGAAGGGGAGGAGAGAGGCAGGGAGGGGAGCAGAGAAAAATGTAGAGCTCAATAAATATCAATTAAAAAAAGAAACTGAGCCACCACCACTTAGTTTATTAATTTATTTTTTTGGTGTTCACCTACATAAAAAAACTGTTTCCTATGAAGCACTGTTGGGATATCGTGGTGATCACCTCAAATGTGTCCTGTTTCCCACATCTCTGGATTGCATCAAGGCATGGAGTGACTGAACTTCAACAGTTAGGCTTGCAAAAATCCTCACATGACTATGAATGCCTAACATTTCTCAAAGCATCTCCCAGCACTAAGAGGTGCATGACTGAGTCTGGCAGTGAGGCAGATGGCTCTTTGTGAGTTCAAAGCCAGCCTGGTCTACAGAGAGAGTTCCAGGACAGCCAAGGCTACACCAAGAAACCCTGACTTGAAAAAATACAAAGGCAAAAAAAGATATGTGTATGATCTGTACTCTGGTCTAAGATAAAAGGGAGAGAGAATACACATTCACGTGCAAACGCTGGTAAAAGAACTGCCAACAGGGAGGACGTTGTTTGTCCTGGGTACAGCAACATCAACCATGACTTTTCCAAAGCACCTGATCTCCTTTAACCCTTTTAGCCTGGGAGGAAGCATTTTGTGCAGGAAAACAATTGACATTAATTTAAATGATTTACTTAAGTTTGAAGAAGCAGTAACGGGGCCCACACGGTACAGTGACTGCAGATCCAGGGATGTGCTGGCCCATGCTTACCAAGAGGCTCTCCAGTTGTGGTTCTGACATGCCTGTTGGCTAATTTGTTACTGGTAAGAGGGACTTTGTGGTTAACTGAATGTATAAAAAAAAAAAAGGAAAAATTACCATGAAAAAGATAGATATGACATGCCTAGTTTAATCTGCAGGAAACATTTGCTTGGTCCCTTTCTTAAATTCATGTAGAAGGTACCGCCAAGCCTTTATCTGTGCAGTGTTAGTTCTCCCTTCATGGCCGGGTTCCAGTCACCAAAATTAGCTCTCTGGATTTCACTGCTCAGACACCATATGCAGAAATTACCTCAGAAACACAGATCACGCTAAAAAATGCTAAAGCAAAGTGGAAGTGACTCATTTTGATCAGGTTTAATCTTATTTAAGTGGACCTACCTATATTAATTTTTATTTTCTGTTTTATTTACTTATTAATAAGTGACATTTTAAAAATATTATTTAACTTTATGTGCATTGGCACGAAGGTGTCAGAATCCCTTGAATTGGAGTTAAAGACAGTTGTGAGCTGCCATGTGGGTAATGGGAACTGAACCCAGCTCCTCTGGAAGAACAGCCAGTGCTCTTAAGCACTGAGTCATCTCTCCAGCTCCCTTTTAAAAATTTATTTATTTATTTATTTATTTATTTATTTATTTATTTATTTATTTATTTATGTTTTTCGGGACAGGATTTCTCTGTGTGTAACAGCCCTTGCTTTCCTGGAGCTCATTTTAGACCAGGCTGGCCTCCAACTCACAGAGATACGCCTGTCTCTGCCTCCTGAGCTCTGGGCTCAAAGGCGTGACGTTAGTTAATTTTTAATCATGGCTAATATTTAGCAACAGCTGTAAGAACTTCTGTAAGTTAACTGAGCTTATTGGTTAGCTGTCCACAGCACTGTCTAACTGTAAGATCCCTGTGCTTTCCTTCTCTTCTCTGCTGCCTGTATTACTGTCATGGAGAGGCTAGTGGGGAAAGTCCAGTCATGGCTTTCTGTGAAGCTGAGTAGCTGCTGCCTCTCTGGAGCATGGTTTTCCCTTCTGTAAAGGAGGCTCACACAGTCCTTGGCCTGCCCATACACAGGGCTTGTTGACAGGATTAAGTCTCAGGTCTCCGTGCCATTTATTTGATTGTTTCCAACCAAGCTGTCATTGGTAAAATGCAATGCGATTTTACTTTTAAGGATGTGGTTTAGCTTAAGATCACCCACAATGCCAGAAATAGAAAGCCAAGTGAATTGTTTTCAAGGAATCCTCCTAAAGGTTGCTAGTATTAGGTGAACTTGATAACCAGGCTGAGCTCCCAACATCCAGTCGAAGAGGGAGGATCAATAATATGAGAAAAGGGGTCACCGGGCGGTGGTGGCACATGCCTTTAATCCCAGAACTTGGGAGGTAGAGGCAGGCCGACCTCTGTGAGTTCGAGGCCATCCTGGTCTACAAGAGCTAGTTCCAGGACAGGCACCAAAGCTACAGAGAAACCTTGTCTGAGAGAGAGAGAGAGAGAGAGAGAGAGAGAGAGAGAGAGAGAGAGAGAGAGAGAGAGAAGGGGTCAAGACTATGATGGGAATACCCACTGAAACAGCTGACCTGAGCTAATGGAAGCTCACCGACTCCTTCCTAAGAAGGGGGTGGGGGGGAAGCAGGGAATGAGACACTAGCATGGGACCAAACTAGGCCCTTGAATATGGGTGACAGTAGCATGACTGGGGCAGACTGTGGGGCCACTGGCAGTGAGACAAGAATTTATCCCTTTTGCATGTACTGGCTTTTTGGATCTCATTCTTTTTGGAGGGATACCTTGCTCCGCCTTGATACAGTGGGGGAGAGCCTTGGTTCTGCCTCAAAGCAAAGTGCTAGACTTACCCTCTCTGAGTTGATGGGGGATGGGGTGGGGAGGAAAGTGGAGGGAGCAGGAAGAGGAAAGGGAGTGGAAACTGGGATAGATATTTGTAAGTGAGAAAAGATAGGGTTTTTGGGGAGGCTGGGGGGTTGTTTTTTGTGGGTTTTTTGTTGTTGATGTTGTTTTTCAAGGCAGGGTTTCTTTGTAGCTATGGAGCCAGCCCTGGAACTTGCTCTGTAGACCAGGCTGGCCTTGTACTTACAGAGATCTGCCTACCTCTGCCTCCCGAGTGCTGGGATTAAAGGCATGCACCACCACTGCCTCCCGAGTGCTGGGATTAAAGGCGTGTGCCATCACTGTCTAGCTGATAGTTTTTGCTTTGTTTTGTTTTTTGGTTTTTTGAAACAGGGTTTCTCTGTAGCTTTAGAACCTGTCCTGGCACTAGCTCCATAGACCGTACTGGCCTCAAACTCACAGAAATCTGCCTGCCTCTACCTCCCGAGTGCTGGGATTAAAGGTGCGCGCCACCACTGACCAGCTGAAAAGATAGGTTTTAAAAAATATAAATTAAAAGAAAAGTTTGCTAGTATTTACTGATTAAAAACAGTTTCCCCAGGAAATGGTTCAGTTTGTAAAATGCTTGCTCTGAAAGTATGAGGAACTGATTTCAGATTCCAGTAATGCAAGTAAAAAGCCAGTAGTGAGAGGCAGAGGCAGGCAGAACTCCATGAGTTCAAAGCCAGCCTGGTCTACAGAAGGAGTTCTGGGACAGGCTCCCAAGCTACAGAGAAACCCTGTAATCCTATAGAGGAGATGGAGATAGGAGGCTTGGTGGCCATTCAGTCATAGCTGAAATGGCAAACTCCAGGTCCAGTGAAAGGCCTTGTTTCAAAATAACTAAAAAAAAGTGGATAGACAGAGGAAGACACTGGATGCCAACCTCTGGCTTCTACACATGCATGTGCACACATGTCCACATACACGTAGATACACACACACCACATGCATGGTTACCTCTGCCTGAAAAGTGTCCCCCAATTCTTTATCAAGCTAAACTTTTTATTGTAAACATCTGGGTTCAGTCACCTCCTCCACTCTCCTATCTCCCACCTCCATGACACCTAATTTTATGTATTCACTCACTTCGTTGTGAATGTCCCTTATTATAAGGCCGCTTCTGTGGGGGCAGGGATCTTTTCCATCGATGTCATTCGCCACCACCTCCAGCCCAGTGCCTGCCACACAATGACTATCTGTCAAACAGAGGCGCTTATCTGCTAAGAGCCAGTGTTAGGCATAGCCCATGCTGGGCTTTGAGGAAATATGCCCCTCACTAGGATTTGGCTACTAGTGTTTAGAGTTAGCCACATTTTTCTCAGGGTTCAGGAGGAGATGCAGAAACAGCAAAAAGTGCCTGGCTCCCTTCTGCCCCCCCCACCTCAGTGGTGATGTCACATAGGGCAAGATTCTCTAACCCTTCTCATTCTTCCCCAGTACTGTAAACAGTTGTTTTTCATTAGCATGATATGGTGAGGGGGCAGAGGGAGGGAGGGGATGGGGTGGGGTACCCCACCCCTGAAGGAAATTAGTTTAGGGCTATCTATGTTCAAGTTCAGGAGAAAATGGGTAACAGAAACTACATTTTGGATTAAGCTATTCAAATCAAGGAAGAGAAAAATGCAGGCGGGAAAGAAAAATGAGATAAGAGTACAGAAGAAAGGGCGAAGAGAGACAAGAAGAAAGACAAGAGGACTCCAGAAGTGGCTTTGGGAGAGAGAGAAGCACAAACCAGGTAGTGAAACAGGCAGAGGAAAGGAGAGCTGGACCTCTGGCGCCCTTGGCTTCTGAACTCTTGGGGAGTCGTTGTGGAAGGATGGTTGATTGGCTGGGGGAGGGGCTTCTCAGGCATCCTCTGCTGGTCACTTACCTGCCTGAGAAGCACTGTGAGAGGCCCAGGTGAGGCCATCTCAGGGCTGAGTCTCTGGGTGCATCCCCAGTAGTTATGGAATACGGGATGTAAACCACCTTCTTATGCTTTTTCTTCTTTTAAAGTCAGGATTGTAGAGGAAATGGAGAGGGTATTGAGTGTAACTAGGGTCTAAATGTATACTAATAGATCATCTTTAGAAATGGGGAGACTATTGAGCGTACCGGACTTTAATTGTAAATTAATAGTGCATTTCAGTATTAGGCTTTAGCTTCCCTACTGTAGCCCTAGTCTTTGCCCAGGTCTCTCAGTCCCTAAGCTGTTGGAGCACAGTAAATTCAGGACTTTGAAACTAACCTTTCAGCTTCCTTTCTCTGTGTTAACTAAAATAGAAACATCAGATTCTCCGTGTAGAATACAATAATTTGAGATATGTAAAAAATGACCAAACTGATATCTCACCAAAACTTATTGTGAAGACTTCATACATGTGTTAGAAGATTAAGTAAAGTCTTAGAGTTCAAAACGGAAAAACATTTAACCCTCTTATTTCTAAAGTTCCTTTCCTCCTATATACATTTCCCCTTCTTCCTAGGTATAAGATTTAATAAGAGAGCTGGGCATGGTGACACATATCTTCAATCCCAGCACTGCGGCCTAGGTGGGTGGATCTCCGTTAGTTCAAGGCCAGCCTCTTCTACTCAGTGAGTTCCAGGACATCTTAAGGTTATATAAAGATGTTTCTAATAACAAAGCAATTTAATAAGGGAATGGCATAACCAACATTTTAATTAGACAGTATTAATATGTCTTATTCCAAGTTTTTAAATGTTAGCTTTACAGCACACAAGTTTCCTCATTCATTCGAAAATGTCCCTGCAAATTGTGTCGAAAAATGAGACTTGGTAAGCACAGCTGACTGGCTGTGACATACTGGGAAGGCTCCTGAAAAAAAATCTCCTTATGATTGCATTTTTAAGTTTTTCTACCTCTCTTGTTACCCAGGCTTTCTAACAAAGATAGAACAGAGAGGCTTCAGGAATGTAAACCTAGAAGAAGCCTAACAAAACCTTTCAGTTCTCTATAGCCTACCCAGATGACTCAGCTTCTCCTACAACAAGAATATTTATGGTTTAGGAGCACTCTAGACAGAGACGTGGTGTTGCCCCCAGGAGTAGGGAGGTGGAAGCCGGAGGGTGAATTAAAAGAGAGTTCAAGGTCAACCTGAGATAACACACACACCCACTTACAGAGAACTAAATGGTGGCTGTCACATGACTTTGTATGGCAGAATGTTTATGAATTCACTAGCAAGCTCCTCAAGCCATAACTTGTTGGAGTATTAAAAGTACTAAGAATTTAGCCAGGTGTGGTGGAACACACTTGTAATATCAGCAATCCAGAGGCAGAATCGGGAGGGTCACTGTATGTTTGAGGCTAGCCTGATCTTCATAGAGAATTCTAGGCCAGCCAGAGCTACATAGAGACTCTGTCTCAAAACCAAAATGAAACAAACACAGGTACATTCACACAAAAAACCACAACCAGCAAAAACCCTAACCAGGGCTGAGGACAGGGTTTAGTGGTTGAGTACATGAACTAACAAGCAAAGGGCCTGACTTGGATCCCCAGCATCACCACTTAACAACAAAAAAACCCTAAATATATTATATGTATTATAATATGATAATATATAATCATTCCAACAAGGCAGCATTTCATTAAAAGGTTCTCCATTTAATTTCACTTATTTTCAGCACTTGTGTAGAGAACTGAGAAACACATAGCGAATCTTTACTTTAAATTCCTGGAAATCTTGTATTTTCATCTTACTCCTAGATATTGAGTGATTTGGAGGTTCAGTGAAGATGAGGTCATTGCCGTTAGGTGTCAGGTGTAAAAGTGAAAGAAACAGAATCTTCTCTCAAAAGCCATGCTGAAAGTATCGGAAATGGTTTTACAACTTCCGAAGTAGAGACACAGTCTGCTGGACTGCAAACAGAGAAAAGCAGTTTGCATTTGATCTAACAGCCAAGACAATGGAGTAATTTTAGGAGACACAAAGTAGCAGGGTGCAAATTGCGCCAGTAAGCACCAGCGCGAAAGAGGGAAGGCCTTAACGCAACTCATCTTCTTACTGGCCAGAACTCAATTTGGCTACTAGTTTTAGTATTCGTTTTAAAGTACTAGCTTATTTCAACAAAATATTTGGTATTATACCAGAATCTCTCTTAAACTTCTGTTCCTGCGAATTTGGTGTAAGGGTTAAACTGGTGACCGAGAAGCTGGGAAGGCATCCCAGCCAATGGGAACTCATACTGGTGATGTACTGCTTTCCAGCTCAGATTCATTGGCTGCCTAGGGTTTGTCATTCTATCTCCCGGGCGTCTGCAAGCAGCGTGGGTCGGGTGTTCTGTGGTCTAGCTAGCTAAACTGGATTTTGGCCGCCTGCACGTGCAGTTTCAACTACCTTTAGCGCATCTCTAGCTCTTCAAGGAGGCAGCTGTCACGTTTCTGATTGTCCTCTACATTTTGAAAAACCCTCGGTTCCATTAACCTCATTGGAGGTCTTTGGAAATGCCCGTTGAGACAGAATCACGTGACCGTGTAACGTGCACATAAATACAATTCGGAATCCCTGGAGCGACACAGGGACAACCTGCCAAAAGCTCTAGGCACGTGTCCCAAGGTGTGAACTGGTCACACATATACACACGTACGCGGTATGTGGCACCCGTGTGGGACTCATGGGGTCGAAGGGGAGGCTGACTCCCCCACGCCGGGCCCTAACCGCGACTGCGCCAGAAGATCGGCGTCGGTAGGCAGGTGTAAGAAGGCGGTGTGAAAAGGACGGCCGGGTCTGGAGGGGACCTCAGCGCCCCAGCACGAAGGTCTGGCGCCTGGCTCCCACCCAGGACTCCAGGGCTCCCGAGAGACCAGCCCGAGGCGCCGGCCGCCCTACAGCAACCCGCTAAGGAGCAGCGCCGGACAGTGACGTCACTACAGCCCCTCCCCCGCCCTCGCCGCAGTTCCGGCCCTCCCACATCCGGGTCCCTCCGGCCGCTGGGCCGCGCCGCAGCTGCAGGGCGGGGGAGCGGGCGGCGCGAGGCGGGCCCGGCGGGGGGGAGGGGCGGCGCCGTCGAGAGCGCGCGTGCGCGGGGCCGCGCTAGAGGCGGCGGCGGCGGCGCGAGGGGCGGGAGCGCGCGCAGGAGCCAGAACGCCGTGGTCTCCGCGCCGGCCGGGTCCGCAGCTCGGGATCGGGTGGCTGGGGCGGGGGGAGGGGGGCCCAGGCAGGTGGGGCGGCAAGCGATGAGTCCTCGGCGCCTCCTCCGCCTCCCGCGGGCCCCGCTCACTGCCTCCCGCTCCGACGCCCGGATGATCTGAGCCGCGAGGGCTCCGAGAGCTGGGGGCCCGGACCCAGCCCGGCTCCTCCCCTCCTTCGCCCGGGCCCGGCCGCTGCCGTCGCGGGACCCCCAAGCCCGGCCGCCGTCGTCGCCGCCGCCCCGGCCGATCAAGGGACCCGCCCGCCCGCGGCTGCTCCGGGTAAGCGCGTCGCTCGGGCGAGGGCGGGCGGGCGGGCCTGCGCGGCGGCGGCGGCCAGGCCTGGGGCCTGTAAACAAGCCGGGCGTTTGCCCGGGCCCTCCCGGGAGGAGACGCGACAACTCCACCCCCTGGGCGGCCTCCTCCCGGAGCCCGCGGCTGGCGACGAGGGGTTAACGCGCGGCGGGGGCGGGGGAAGGCTGAGCGCGGTGGCGGGGAGGGGGCGCGACCCTCGCCCGGGCGGGGCGGGCCCCAGCGGCCCCGGAACTTTCGGGGAGCCCGAAGCGGGGCCGCCCCTTGGAACTGACCAGCCCGTGAGTCCCCACGATTTGGAGACTCTGCGGCTGGGCTGAAAATGAGGCCTCTAACTCGGTAATGATGCCTCCAGTTCATTCATTATTCCTGCTTCAAGCAAACCCATTGAAGTCAACGACAGGCTTTGCATCATTTTGGCCTTGTATATTTGGAGGAAAGTTCTTTTATGTTAGAGTTTAGTTGAGGCGCGGCTCCTTTCTGTTTGGAGGTTGTAAATACACACTCGGATCCTTTTCTTGAAAGACAGCTGGCTGTGGAGAGAGAGCCTTCTGCCGACTGGAGTTTTAGATGCTTTACAAATTTCACCATCCGAAGTTATTTTTCTCTTTTCTCAAGCACCGCATGGTGCTTAGAAATCCACAGAGGTCAGAGTCTTAAGCAACCTATAGTGCCACCCCCACCCCAAGTTTCCCGCTAGTTGAAATAATGAGCCTGATGTATTTTTAAACGTGGCTAGTGTAGGAGAATGGTATTGTTTGAGAAGAATAAATGATTTGACCATATGGAAATTAGTAACTTTCAACATTTGTGAGAAGAAAAAAAATGATCCTTTTAGACGCGGGCTTTCAGATTTCAAACATGACAACTTTCTGGATGGAGGAGAAGCGTTTTTGAAGATTCATAGAATTTAAACGGTTTCTCTTCTGGGCCTTAGGGTTCCTGAGCCTTCATTCGTTCACTCCATAGACAAGTAGTGCTTGGTTCCTATCTCCCTTTAACCAGACAGAATGCTTCATTTTCACACTTTTGTCTTTTATATATATTCTGGGGCTTTTCCAAAGATTATTTCTGTAGTTAGAGGTGAGGAAACTTGAGACGAGGAAGATAGTGAGCAGTTTTACCCCTTATTTTTAAATCTTAGATACTGTCTTTATTGGTTTAATGTCTGCTTTACCGCTTAGTAGTTTGAAGCACAAACCACATCATCCTCCCGGTGTTACAGTTCTTTCCTGGGGTTTTTATGTTTGTTCTGTTTTGCATTGTTGGGCATAGATCTGACCCAGGACCTCTCGCCTGATGCAAGAGTTACACTGTCGGCCCACGTTCTCATTTGTCTACCTTGTATATATCTGATTAACATTCAACTGTGTTGGGATGACTGCCTTTGACCCGGAAGCTTACAGCAGTAATGCATTGCAGTTATAGCGAACTACATGTATAAGTTGCTTCAAACATTTTTAGTTATTAAGCACATCTGGGAAGTAATTATGATGGTGGTATAAAATATTAAGGCGGATAACGTTCCACATTAGTTACCTTAATATGTGTTTGAGAAATAGTATAATTGGCTACTGGAAGCGACAAGTTGCTTCTTGCAGGGTTTGGATCTATATTTTCACATGGATTGGATAACTATATTTCAGTATGAAGGGCTAAAGAGATGAACCATAATTATAGTATAACCTGTTGAAAGGAACGCTGCTCTGCTGGAATTATGTAGGAATGGCTGTGCTCCAAAATATTCGTGTTCATGGCCAAGTCCTCTAACCTTTGGAGTCTCGGTTCTGAATCAGTGAAGCTGAGGGGTAATTATGTCATCACATGTCCGCTTACTGAATTTTTTGTTCTCTTGGCATTCTGTGGCAGTTACACATACCTTTAATGGGTACATGCCTGATATGTGCCAGCCACTAGATATTTCAGCCTTCTGAAGCTTATTTTTCTTTCTGGGCTGTGATCTATTTAAGAGAACATGAAGTTTGGGGCTGTGCTTTAGGAAACTTCCTGTGGTGGCCCTCACTGGTCTTTCTCTTGCCATTGGGAAGCCTGGAAGAACTGGATTCTATGTCCTATGGAGACAGCATGTTTGAAGAAGTTGGGACCCTCAGTAGTTGGATATGATGGGCATTATAAGAATATATATACATATATGGTGTGTGTATATATATATATTTTGTTGGTTCAAGCTGAGTGTTGTTGATTTTGCCTTATTAAACTTTTGTTTGGAAATTTTTCTGATTTAAACCCCCTCCCCCGCGGGTATAGCAACCTCATTTGTCACCTGGTAAATATTGCTAAGTGGTTACTAAATGCCTTCATTTTTAAAATTTTTTTAGACCACACCTTGACTTTTTACTATATGACCAGTATTGCTGATTGTGGTTTCACCGAAATTATTTACTTTATAATTTTAAACTAAAGACTGGATTATCCTAAGGTACAAAAATAATTCTGATATATTTGATTTTTTTCCTTCAAATGATCATCTGTTGTCTGAGTTATAACCTTGAATACTTTCTATCATTAATTAAATCAGAAGACTGTCTTAAACAAAAAACAGCTTAAGCAGAATTTTGTTAAGAGTTAACACAAAAAGATAAAATAAAACGTCTTGACCGTGTGACATATAGGGATGGACCTTGGGAAAGGGGAAATAGATGATATGAGGTAATTAGGAAAATATTTCTTTGTGTGTGTTGTCACGTTTGTCCTGTCTTTAGATAACAAAAATGTTTAAAAACTCAGTTGCCTCATGAATTATGTTGCTGTTTTTAGCAGGATATATTTATTTTCTGTCATGTTATTTAGCCATTCTCATAAAAGAAGCTTGGATTAATGTATAGCAAAAGAAAGGGTGATTATAGTCTTTCGTGCTCTAAGCTGTCTAATGTTTAATGTACTCAATATTATTTAAGTTACATTTTTATAAATGTATCCTTGTTGTTTTGTTTTTTTGAGGTGGGAGTCTCACTATGTAGCCTTGGTTGGCCTGGAGCTCACTGTGTAGACCAGGTTGGTCTGAAATTCATAGAGGTCCATCACCTGACTCTTGTTTCCCCAGTGCTGGAAATAAAGGCGTGTGCTACCACACCTCGATATGAGTAACAATTTTATACTTCATTATGTTTCCAGAACAAACATACATACATACATACATGCTTTTAACCTTTACATATGCTACCTACACTCTTGAACTCCCCCCCAACGCCTGCAGGTGGGAAGAGCTAGAGAAAGTATTGAGTGAAATGAGCTCATATACCTTTACCTAAAATGTAGTAAGACTTGACAATTCTCATAAGAAACCGAGAAGTGCAATTGATAAATTAGACTGTGGTGTCTCTGGTTAAGAACATGTACATCAGAGAACTGAGATTTGGTTCTTAACACCAGCATAACAGCTCATAATCATCAGTGATTCCACTTCCAGGGAATCAGATGCCTTCTGGCCTCCCTCCACCAGCTGTAGCATGCAGATACACGCGAAGGCAAAGCATTCACATACATAAAATAAAAATTAAAAATTGGACTGTAGATACTGATCCATCTGTGCGCCCCCCCCCCCACACACACACAGGATTTCTCTGTGTAGCCTTGGAATTAGAACTTTCTCAATAGACCAGCCTGGCCTTGAGCTCACAGAGATTTTTTGTTTGGTTTGGTTTGGTTTTTTGAGATGGTTTCTCTGTAGCTTTGGAACCTGTCCTGGAACTAGCTTTTATAGCCCAGGCTGGCCTCGAACTCACAGAGATCCACCTGCCTCTGCCTCCCGAGTGCTGGTATTAAAAAGGTGTGTACCACCACTGTCCGACTTGAACGCACAGAGATTAATAGTGTGTTTTTAATAGAGATGTTTTAAGCTTTCTTTGAGTGAGTAATGAGTGTTCATAATTTTTAGCTTTTTTGTTGTTTGGTTTTGGTTTTTTGAGACAGGGTTTTTCTGTGTAACAGCCCTGACTGTCCTAGAACTGGCTTGGTAGACCAGGCTGGACTCGAACTCATTGAGATCCACTTCTGCTTCCTTTGCCTTCTGAGTGTTGGGATTAAATCGTGCTCCACCATGTCCGCCTGAGGTTTTTTTTTTTTTTTT
>JAQHUG010000070.1:813164-825288 GCA_028555095.1 Dicrostonyx torquatus | reverse complement strand
AATAAATAAATAAATAAATAAATATTTTTAAAAAAACTGTGTTAATTACAATTCTGCTTGGCCTATTAGCTTATGCATGTTTTTAGCTCACTCTTATCTCTTAAATTAACCCATTTCTATTATTTTATGTTTTATCATGAAGCTTGTAGCCTACCATCAAGGTTCTGGCTGCTGACTTGAGTCTTTTCTGATGGCTCCATGGCATCTCTCCGACTCCGCCTTCTTTCTCCCAGCAGTTAGTGTAGTGCCCCCTCCAGCTCTACTCTCCCCTATCACAGGCCAAAGCAGATTCTTTATTCATTAACCAGTAAAAGCAACACATACACAAAAGGACTTCCCACACCAATGCCCCGCTCAATATTTTCATATTTATGATGTATTATTGTTTCTCTGGTGATGAAACAGAATGAACTGTTCATTCTGTAGCCTAAGCAAGATGGAAATGGTTAAGAAAGACACTGTTAGCAGGTCAGCTTCCATGAGATTATTTCCTTTTCTACATAAAGACTCACTGGGCAAGTGAGTTGGTTGCTGCCATTCATTTCCTCCATACATGTATCCTAATCCTATTAGGTATTAGCCTATGCTAAATACTGACCAAAAAGCCATGCTCTCTTCCTTTATCAATCTGAAATATAAAGGGAGAGATTGCTCTGGCAGTGAGTGCTACTAAGGGAAATACAGGTTGCTATGAGCGTGAGGCTATTGGTGGATCTGTTTCCTGAGACAAAAAAGATGATAGGGACATGATGGTTTGGGCTATGTCATTAGAGGCAAGACTATTCAAATCTAGGTGGTAGTTAGATAGGATTTTTTTTCATCTTAAGTTTTATTCTTCCTTACTTTCCAGGTACTCCATCCTACTTATTAGAAAGTATGTGTGCCAGTGTGTAGATTCAGTGACTGTGTTTGGTTAGGAAGACACAGCTACACAGAAGTCTTTTCAGAGCAGCTGCTATTGGCTCTTTCCTAGAGGAGATATTTCATGTGTAAAATATTTAGAACCCCATATATTTCATTTGTTGATGAAGCATTTCTTGCCTTAACTGTTAAATAAGTTACATTGCTCCCCTCTTTCAACTTAAATATACAAGTGGTTTTTTTTTTTTTTTTTTTAGCAAATATTGAAGATGTTCAGTTGAGGAGCTTGTTTTTGGCAAAACAAAAAGTGTATTGGCTTAGTAAGTCAGCTATTGTTTTTGAGTCAGCCAAATCTGAATCGTTACATAAGGATTAAAAATTACCAAACTAGGAATTAGCTATATTTTAAAATTTTATATTCAAAACTGATAAATTTGGATCAGTTAACAGATAAGATTGTACATATCAAACATTCTTAGAAAACTTCACAGATGAAATAGTTCTGTGCCATTTAAATCTATAATTGTTGGAGAAAATGAATTAGTCTCTAATTTTTATGGTCACTATTAGTTTTTCAGGCAGATATTCAGTATACTTGTAAAATTTACTTTAAAAAATTGTGTGAGGGGCTGGAGAGATGATTCAGCGGTTAAGAGCACTGCCTGCTCTTCCAAAGGTCCTGAGTTCAATTCCCCAGTACCCACATGGTGCTCACAGCCATCTGTAATGTGATCTGATGCTCTCTTCTGATGTGCATAAGGACAGAGCACTCATGTACATAAAATACATAAATAAATAAACTTTTGAAAAAAGAAAATAATTTTTTTAAAAAAATTATGTGAGACATACCTAGGTAAAACTTGAGGCAGTGATCTTATGCAGTATGCAATCAAATCTCAACAGGTGTAGAAGATAATTGCTTTTTTTCTTAAATGAAACACAGGTAACAAAGCTATAATATGCACTTTGAAACTGTTGTCAAAATCTGTACAAATTGACTAGCTGGGATACCTGTAAATTTGTACCTTGTCTGGCAAGAACTGATTCTTTCTTAATAATTCAGTGCTGAGAAAGATGACCTTTAGCAGAGTAGACCTTTGTCTTATTTTAATTGGTTCAATTAGTTGATTCTAGTTTCATTTTGAATTTTTTAAAAAACTTTTATTTGGGGGCATATTTAATACAGGGGTTCATTTGCATTAGAATTATTTAAAGCTGCTGGGCGGTGGTGGCACACACCTTTAATCCCAGCACTTGGGAGACAGAGGCAGGCGGGATCTCTGAGATTGAGGCCAGCCTGGTCTACAAGAGCTAGTTCCAGGACAGGCTCCAAAGCTACAGAGAAACCCCATCTTGAAAAACCAAAAAAAAAAAAAAAGTTATTTAAAGCTTTTTGTTATTGAAGGAAGATATTTAATTGAATTGAGGCTATGCCGTGAAATATTGGGCAGCTGAGAAATTATCCATTAATTTCTTTCAGCTTTAGAAAAACAAATACAAGTCTTTTCCATATTAGTACGTCTATAGCCATTTCTTTTAGCCATTTTATATTAAAAGCTATAGTGATAGTCTTAAACAGCTTTTAACTCACATCATAAATTTGCCTATTTAAAATTTATAGTTGAGGTTTTTTTATGTTCACAGAATTATGCAACCAATTATAGTTGTGCTGTGTGCTTGTTTTTAAACTGTTTGGGGGACAAGATTTTTTGGTAGATTGTTTTTTGGGGGAGGGCAGAATCTTAATACTGTCACCCAAACTGGTCTTCAGTTCCTGGGTTTCCTCAGTCCTCCTACCTCAAGGAACAGAGACCACAGTTGTGTGCTGTGCTCCCTTTCCCCAGTTTTGTTGGTGTTCTCATGGTCCCTAAGTTAAACTATACTCTCCAGCAGTCAGTCCCTGTTCCTTTCTCTCCTGTTCTTAAAAATCTCTTTATCGCTTTTCTGTTTATAGATTTGTCTATGTGAATATTTGATATAATGCAATGCACGGAACTTTGATCAGTGTTTTAATTTTTAACCTCAGGAAACATAAATGCTTGCAAGAGAGCTAGTTATAAATAAATCTTCCCCATAATGATCGCTGCTTTCTTGTCTGACTAGGAAAAAATACATGGAAATTCAGAGATTGTGTTCAAATTTAAATCAAGAATTAAACTTGTCTCTAGCATAACTGAATGTGTGCTGTAGGCTGCTAGTGCTCTTGGTGGTTGCTCAGTTGCTTCAGCTTTTAAAAATGATGCTGTTCTGGTCTTTCTGTTTCTCCTCCCCTTAGTCTGAAACTCAGACTTCCCTGAGTTCCACTGAAATGATTTTATTTGCAAAGTCAGCCTTGGCTTTAACTGTTCTTCTTTAGTCCTAAATTCTATAAGGAAAACTTAAAAGCAAGGTGGTTACATGGTGTAACATTGTTCAAGGTGTGAAGGAGTATAATGGTAAGAACCGAATTAGAATGGATCTCCGGCACACTGAAATTGTGGACAATAGAATAAAACTTGAAGTTGTTTATAGTGTTTTTATTTTTATTTTTTATTTTTTTCTGGTCAGGGTTTCTTGTATAAAAGCCCTGACTGTCCTGGAACTAGCTCTCGTAGACCAGGCTGGCCTCGAACTTACAGAATTTACAGAGATCTGCCTGCTGCTGGGATTAAAAGTGTGTACCCGGCTATAGCAATGTTTTATGTTTTAATAAACATAGTTTGCCTGAATATCAGAAGGGCAAAGCTAAGCCACTAGAGGTGAGGCAATGGTAGCACACGTCTTTGATCCCAGGATTTAGGAGACAGAGGCAGTTCAAGGCCACCCTGGGCTATACAAGATCAATACAGAAACAAATCCAAGTGGTAGAGTGCCTCACACCTTTAATCCCAGCACTAGAGGAGAGAGAAGCTTGGTCTGCTTAGTCTGCAGTTGCCCAGCCTTGGTAGGTAAGACTTCTCTGGTGGCTACTTTGGGTTTTTTTGTATGTGTATGTTTTGGTTTTTGGTTTGTTTGTGTTTTTTTTTCTTTTGGTGTTTGGGTTGAACCCAAATACCTGTCTCTGGGTTTTTATTATTCTTGCTACAGTTGTTGAAGAAAAAAATAAAGCTGGGCATTATAGGGTATAACTATAGTACCAACACTTGGGCGGTAGAGGCAAACCAATCTCTGATTCAAGGCCATACCTGGCCTACACAGCAAGTTCCAGGCTAGCCAGGGCTACAAATGAGACCCTGAGAGAGATGGGGAAGGAAAGAGAGCACTTCAAGCAAAAATGTAATGTGATAAAATGTCACAGACGGATGAGTTTAGAAACCAGTGCTGTGTGACTCCCAATCATACTTTAGTGACAAACAAAATTAACTACCTTTCTGACCTTAATATCATTAAGCGTTTTTTTTTTTTCCCCCTAGACCCTTGTTTAGGAATTTTGAAGGTGAGCAATAGTCTTGTCTATTATCCAAGCTATTCAGTTTGGAGCTGGTGAGTAATAAAACCATCGAATAACTTTAAAATAGGTTTTCAGAGGAATTTCCCAGAGAACTCAATAGCATCTGCCTGGATTTGAATACTGTCTGTACTGGGTTGTGATGCATTGATTTAATTACTCTTTATCGATAAAAACTTGTGAGGCAGATATTGGCTAAGAACCTGAGTGGTCAGGAACAAGACTAGGTTGGCCACTCTCTCCATATCTATTCAATACTTGAGGTTCTAGCTAGAGCAATTAGACAACAAAAGGAGATCAAGGGGATACAAATGGAATAAGAAGAGGTCAAACTCTCACTATTTGCTGATTTGATACTTTACATAAGTGACCCCAAAAGTTCTACCAAGGAACTTCTACAACTCATAAACACTTTCAGTAATGTAACAGGATACAAGATTAACTCGAAAAAATCAGGAGCCCTCCTTTACACAGATGATAAATGGACTGAGAAAGAAATCAGAGAAATATTACCATTCACAATAGCCACAAATAACATAAAATGTCTTGGAGTAACTCTAATCAAACAAGTGGAAGACCTGTATGACAAGAACTTTAAATCTTTGAAGGAAGAAATTGAAGAAGACACCAGAAAATGGAAAGATTTCCAATGCCCATCAAGATCCCAACAAAATTTTTCACAGACCTCGGAAGAACAATACCCAACTTCATATGGAAAAGCAAAATACTCAGGATAGCCAAAACAGTCCTGTACAATAAAGGAACTTCTGGACGTATTACGATCCCTGACTTCAAACTCTGCTACAAACTCTACAGTACTGAAAACAGCCTAGAATTGGCATAAATTCTATGGAACCAAATAGAAGACTCGGATGTCAATCCACACACCTATGAACACCTGATTTTTGGCAAAGAAGGAAAAAAAGAAAGCATATTTAAAAATGGTGTTGGCATAACTGAATATCAACATGTAGAAGAATGAAAATAGATCAATAGATCTATCGCCATGCACAAAACTCAGGTTCAAATGGATCAAAGACCTCAAAAGAAAATCAACCACACTGAAGTGTTCATAGAAGAGAAAGTGGGAAGCATACTTGAATGCATTGGCACAAGAGACCACTTTCTAAATACAACCCCTAGTAGCACAGATACTGAGAGAAACAACAAATGGGATCTCCTGAAACTGAGAAGCTTCTGTAAAGCAAAAGACACAGTCAACAAGACAACATGACAGCTTACAGAATGGGAAAAGATCTTCACCAACCCCATATCAGACAGAGGGCTGATTTCCAAAATATACAAGGAATTCAAGAAATTTGTCATCAAAAGAAAAAATAAATAGTTCAATTTTAAAATTGGGGTACATGTTGAAGTAGGTTGCTTGTTTGTTTCCCAGCTGTCCAGACCCGAAATAATTTCACAGAAAGTGTATTATTACTATGCTGCTTGGCCTATTAGTTCACAGTTATTGTTGGTTAGCTCTTACATCTTAAATTAACCAATTTTTATTAATCTGTGTATTGTCACATGATTGTGCCCTACTGATAAAGTTCCCGCGTCTGTCTCCTGCTGTGGGTAGATGGCTTCTCCCTAACTCCGTCTACTCTCTCCTCCTCTATTTGCTTGGAATTCCCGCCTTGCTCTGTTCTGCCCTGCGCAGGCCCAAAGCAGCTTCTTTATTAACCAGTGGTATTCATATCATACAGAAGGGAATCCCACATCAGGTACAAACCGAAACAGAGAATTCTCAACAGATGAATCTAAAATGACTGAAAGACACTTAAGGAAATGCTCAACATCATTAGCCATCAGAGAAATAGAAATCAAAACAACTCTGAGATTCCATCTTACACCTGTAAGAATGGCCAAGACCAAAAACACTGATGATAACTTATGCTGGAGATGATGTGGGGTAAAGGGAACACTCCTCCATTGCTGGTAGGAATGCAAACTGGTACAGCCCCTTTGGATATCAGTATGGCGATTTCTCAGAAAATTAGGAAACAACCTTCCTCAAGACCCAACAATACCACTTTTGGGTATATACCCAAAAGATGCTTAATCGTACCACAAGGACATGTGCTCAACTATGTTCATAGCAGCTTTGTTTGTCATAGCCTGTTGCACAATGAGCAGTGGGCTGCGTCCCACCACCTGGCTAGCTTATACCCCAAAATAACCACACAGGAATTGTATTAATTAAATTACTGCCTGTCCCATTATATCTAGCCTCTTCTTGGCCAACTCTCCCATCTTAAACTAACCCATTTCTATTAATCTGTGTTTACCACAAGATTGTGGCTTACCAGGAAAGATTCAGCATGTCTGACTCTGGTGATTTCATGGCGGTGGCTCTCCCGCTCTGCCCTCTTCCTCCCAGCATTTAGTTCTTTTTTCTCCGCCTACCTAAGTTTCTGCCCTATCAAAAGGCCAGGGCAGTCTCTTTATTCAACCAATGAAAGCAACACACAAACAGAAGGACCTCCTACGCCATTTCCCCTTTTTCTGTTTAAACAAAAAAGAAAGGCTTAGTATGAGGAGCGGGCTGCATCCCACTGCCCAGCTAGCTTATCCCCCAAAATAACTACACAGGAATTGTATTAATTAAATTACGGCCTGGCCCATTATATCTAGCTTCTTCTTGGCTAACTCTTACATCTTGATCTAACCTATTTCTATTAATCTGTGTTCACCACGAGGTTGTGGCTTACCGGAAAAGATCCTAACCAGCGTCAGTCTCAGGCAGGAGAACCATGGCATCTGCCACACTGCCTTCTTCCCAGAATTCCATTCTGTCTACCCCGCCTACCTGATTTCTGCCCTACCAAAAGGCCAAGGCAGTTTTCTTTCTTTTTTTTTTTTTTTTTTTTGGTTTTTCGAGACAGGGTTTCTCTGTGGCTTTGGAGCCTGTCCTGGAACTAGCTCTTGTAGACCAGGCTGGTCTCGAACTCACAGAGATCCGCCTGCCTCTGCCTCCCAAGTGCTGGGATTAAAGGCGTGCGCCACCACCACCCGGCTTCAAGGCAGTTTTCTTAAGGACCAAGTGGGAAATGTGTTGTTTTCTTAGAGCAATTAGGGCTCTTTTTTCTGGGGGGGGGGGGCAGGGGCGTTTCCAGGCAGGGTTTCACTTTGTAGCCCTGACTGGCCTGGAACTCACAGAGATCGGCCTGCCTCTACCTCCCCAGTGCTGGGATTAAAGTCATGCCCCCATCACCTGTTGAGGTTCATTATTTTAACAAAATTAACTGTTTTATATTGAACTTGTAATGGAAACAGGTTTATAATATGTGTATTATTTGTTTTAATAATAAGGATGCTTTATAAAGAACTTAAATATAAATCTGCATTAACTTTTATAAATTACTCTTATAAAAAACTAGGAGAAACTTAAAGTGTTTTATGTTTTTTTAAACTAGTTAATGTGCAGATTACATTGGGTGTTTTGTTTTAAAATAATAATTGAATCAAGAGAAATCTAAGAAAATATTTATAATCCTGAGAGGGAAATTAGTGTGACATTCTAAAGATTTTGGCTTTGTAAACTGCCAACTAATAGGCCCTGTCAGAAAAACCTGTGCCACTAATATGAGTGTGCCCAACATCAACATGGTGGCTCACAGTCACCTGTTAATTCCATTTCCAGGGCACCTGGTGGCACAGATTTCTCCTTGATATAAAATATTTAGAAAACATGAACTGTTTGAATATTTGCTAAACAAGATTTTGCTTGTTGTAGGTGCTCCTGCTTTGCTGGCTTTGAGTGTCTGTGCAATAGGATGTTTCACGGTGCCTGCATCTTCATTCCTTAGAGTCGATATCTATGTTTGTTACTCATTATTCTGATAGAGCTTACATATCCTTTAGAATGATACACTTTAAAAAAAATTCCTTTTCCAGTAGTGGGAATTATGAATAACCTTCAAGAAGACTGGAAAAATGGCTCAGGTGTTTGGGCATGACTCAACCAAAGAACTCATGCAAGGTATCTGACACCTTCAGACATCCGAAGATGCCAAGCGCACAAATGATGTACGTGTATACATTCAGGCCAAACACCTATATATGTAAATAAATGTAAAAAAACTTTTAAAAAGTAAGGTGATATAACTAGTGAAGTTGGTCATTGTTCCCTGTGTTTATTAGCCATTTGTTTTATTATTTATTCATTTAATCACCTGTTCGTATCTTTTTTCTCTTTCATTTCTTTGAAGGGCTCTTCCACTGGTGGAAGATGGAGGATTAGGACTTTTAAGTTGCCTTGGGCCTCACCTAGCTCCACGCCCCTGGCTAACCCCCTGGCTACCGTAGACTCAGATCTCAAAATGATTCTTAAAAGAACCTTTTTCACATTTTAGGAATATTAATTTTTGTTTCATTTATTGCAGATACTTAAAATTGCTTGCCCCTCTGAATTTTTTTTTTTTTGGTGTTGATTGCTGTTGTGTTATTTTGTTTTTGAACTGCATAGGGTCTTGCTGTCCTCAGATGTGTGACCCTCCTGTCCAGAAGGGCGCATCACGAAACACTCCCCCTACAGGCTTATGAGCTTTGTTTTGAGTATAAGAGTTTATCAGCTGCAGCTCTTTTCTCTTCCGGAGTTCGTATTTCCCTCTGCACCAGCACTGCCACTCTTAGGAAAAGCCCTTTTTACCATAAGATTATAGAAACTTTTCCAGGTGGACCAGGATGGCTTCGTTATTAAATTCAAGACAGAAATCTTTACTCTTGTGTTGTTTTTAAGGTAGCGGGGTAGCCTCCTAATGCAGGGGCAGAAATGTCAGCTGGTCTCACCATTGCTGAACCTGTTCCTACAGTCCCTCAGAAATCATAGTTCTATCTCCCTCATCAGTTTTTGTTTCAGCACCACTTCTTACCTTGATTGTGTAAATTCTTACGATATTTGAGATTATATCATCCACTTGCTTGGTGTTTTTTCAGTGTATTTTGAAAAATAGATTTTTCATCAAGGTCTGGGAATCAAAAGGGCTACTTGTGATTAAGTTTATGGCCCACTAAAATGATATAGTAGCCATCTTTACAATGAGCCTGTCTTTGTGAAATCTCTTATTCCAAAGCCTCCTTAAAGCCCTAGTTCTTTCTGACTCTGCTGCAGGGACTTGCTATGTTGCCCCTGCTGGCCTTGAACTTGATAGTCTTCCTCAGACTCCAAGATGCTGAGGAAATGGACGTGTGTTGCTATAGCCAGTTTGGAAATGTCTTATTTGCATCGCTGTTTCTCTTGATTTTTCTAAGTGAAGGTTCTTAATAGTGTTCTTATGATTCTTTTATATCCCTGTGACACAGTTTTTTCAGGTAGATGTTAGGTTTTGAATAGCTGCTGGCAACAAACAGTTTGATCTGTTATCATTTTGCATCTCTTTATTTTATCCCACTGTATTGACTAGTCTTGCTAGACATTGCTAAGTTACAGGAATAATAATCTTGTTCTTGTGTTTTTCCTAGGAATTGTTCTAATCACAGTGTTTCATCTTTGACTTTAAATATGAATTACCAAAGAATGGGTTTTACCAAATGTCTTTCAGGGAATGACATCAATATAGTTGTGCTTTTTATCTTTGAAGTTTTTAGGGCTTTTGTTTTGTTTTGAGGTGGTCTAACCATTATAGCCTTTGCTGACATGGAACTTCCTCTGTAGACCGGACTAGCCTCAAACTCACAGAGATCCATCCATGCCCGCCTCTGCTTCCTGAGTGCTGGGATTAAAGGCGTGTGCCACCACACATGACTCCTTTGAATTTTTAAAGAAATAATATATTGACATGATCTCTGATACTGGTTCATAGCTATCTTTCTGAAATGAACACTGGTGGTTTATTTAATTTCTTTGTATCAGTTAATGAGCATGCTTGCATAATAATATATAATAGTTGGAGTATGCTTCTTTCAGCCACAGGATGTGCAGACATGATTTCACCATTGTCTATTTGATATCCTAAAGAAGTCTGAAGCCAGGCTGATGTGTCTCTTCTAAGAAGAAGGGGACGTATTAAGTTTGTCTGAACCGTTGTATCCTTGAAATGTGCTTTTTGGTCTTGGCCAGTTTCTACTAAATTTAAATTTGTGATTAATGAGACGGTTCAGGCATATGCCCCCAATATAAAACGGGAATCCTGAGATTCCCACACACTGACTGGACTGGGGTGCTCTTGAGTGTTAGCTTTGTAGATGACAGTCATGCGGCACTCAAGCACTCTTGTGTGTTTTCCTTCTGTTTCCCTCCTGCTGTTTGATTTTCTTAGTGTGCTAGTTAGAGCTGTAGTCTGTGCCCTGTCTCTGCTCATTTCTCTCTATGTTTCTGCTGGACGCTTTGCTCGTTTCTGTCTCCTGTGGTGGATTTTTTGCTGTGGCCCTTGTGTCTCCTAAGTCGTCTCATGTCACCTGAAATGTTGCCGTGGTTTTTGTTTATTTAAAAATCTCCTAAATTTATATTCTTACCTTTTTAATGATTTTTTCTTATTTTTCATAAGGTGTTTTTTTAAATAATTTATTTTTATTTTATGTGCATTGCCATTTTGCCTGCTGTGAGGTTGTCAGATTTTGGAATTACAGATAGTTGTGAGCTACCATGTGGGTGCTGGGAATTGAACCTGGGTCCTCTAGAAGAGTAGTCAGTACTTGTAACTGCTGAGCCATCTCTCCAGCCCCACAAGCCAGGTTTTTAAAATTTTTTATGTATAAGTGATTTAATTTTCTAGAGTAAACCATACTCAGCACATTCTTGAATACCTTTTTAGAATTTATATATTTAGGTTCCATAATTTTTTTGGAATAGTTTTACTCTTGACAATTTCATACATGCATACAATGTATCTTGATCATAGCCAATCCAAATCCCTCTCCCCCCAGACACCCCTCCCACCTTAACGCCCTGTCATCTTTTAATTTTTTTTTTTAAACAACCCACTGAGTCTGGTTAGTGCTACCTGCGTGTACATTGATGTGAAGCCATCCTCAGTCATGGGCAGCCTACAGCAGCTGCCAGGAGCTCCTCAGCTGGGAACTGGGAACTGGAGCCGCTCCATCCATGCTCTAAAGTTGACTGGCTGGGCCTTGTGCAGGGAGCCATAGCTGCCTCTGAGTTCACTCCCATCCTCTGACTCTTCCTTATCCCCGCCCCCCTCCTTGGTCTTCCCAGAGCCTTAACTGACTGGGGGGAGGAGAGCAGGGCAGGACAGAAATGTTCCAGTTAGGGCTGAGCCCTCAGCTGTCAAAAGTGCTATTCTCAGGACTTCAACTGGTTATGTCCGCGTTGACTGCTACCCACCGCAAACAGAAGCTTCGCTGACCCAGACCAAGAGCAGCATTAGCTTTTGGATATAAACATAAATATTTCAAGGCAATTTGACAAGAATTTAGCACAGCTATGGTAGCAAGTTTCCTGCTAGGGCAGTGGTTCTCACCCTTCCTAATGCTGTGACCCTTTAATACAGTTCCTCATGTTGTGGTGACCTCCAACCATACAATTGTTTTTGTTACTACTTTAAAACTGTAATTTTGTTGCTGTTATGAATCACAATGTATTTGTTTTCCAGTGGTGTGTCCCCTGTGAAAGGGTTATTCACTCCCTAATGGGTCATGACCTGCAGGTTCTTTCAGGTTGAGAACCACTGCCACAGTACCTACCTATGACCTTAGCCCTGGGCTCTTGACCAGGTTTCTAGTACCAGGCATCACTTCCCTTCAGTGGAGCAAGCCTCATATCCAGTCAGAAAGTAGCTGATTCTCTCTCTCTCTCTCTCTCTCTCTCTCTCTCTCTCTCTCTCTCTCTCTCTCTCACACACACACACACACACACACACACACACACACACA
>JAQHUG010000070.1:767695-812684 GCA_028555095.1 Dicrostonyx torquatus | reverse complement strand
AAAAAAAAATTCAGGCTGGCAGACTGAGTTATATGTATTCTTCTGATCATCTTTAAAGGGGATGGTAGTCCTCTTCTAGCTAGTCCTTAGTTTGGTCCCTCTGGTGGTCTCCCGTTGCACTTGCTGCAGATTACCATCTTTTCCTGCAGTCCTCACAGCTGACTTAATAAAGGTCATAAAACTTGTTGGTTTAGCATTCTAGGGTAGAGTGGGCTTCACTAGGTCATCATCAAGGTGTCACAGATATGCTCACTCCGGTGGCTCTGGGAGAATCTTTTCCTTGCTTTCCCCACCTTTTGTGGCTGCTACCTTTCCAGCCCCTTGCCTTGTAGTCACATCACCCAAAGCATCAAGGTGACCATGGGGATTTCTGTTCTGTCCTGTCAGATGCCTTTTGTGTGCCAGATGTGCTCTAACTCTTTTTTTTTTTTTTTTTAAATGGTTTTTCCAGACAGGGTTTCTCTGTGGCTTTGGAGCCTGTCCTGGAACTAGCTCTTGTAGACCAGGCTGGTCTCGAACTCACAGAGATCCGCCTGCCTCTGTGCTCTAACTCTTGCGAGAACATGTGGCTGCACTTGTAGACTTGGATTGCCCAAGGATTACTTTCCCATCTCAAATTCCCAGTTTAACTGTATCTGCAAACACCGTCTTCTCCTAACCTCCAAAATTTGGTGAATAAGATTAAGGCCTGGTGATTTCAGGAGCCATTATTCAGCCCACAAACATGTATCATTTTGTTTTGCTGCTTTAAATGATATAGCCATGTGCTCAAAATTAGACTGAAGCCTCAGATTTTATGCTGCTAATTAGAATCTAATGGTATTGTTCTTATAAAACAGTGGTGCTCAGACACGGTGGTGGAAGGGTGAAAGGAGCTCAGTCTAGTTACTGGGAGCTGCAGAGATTCCAGGGGTTGTGGGGCGGGGGGGGTGGGGATGACTAACAAATCGTGATGGTCAGATACAATAGGTGTTGATAGTCTGCAGTTTTAGATACCTTTTCTTTCTTTCATACTTTTTTTTTTTTTGCAAATTGATCTTTCAATAGTAAAATAATACCACAAATTTTAAGAACGATGGGTTTTTGTTTGTTTGTTTTGAGACAGAGGGTTTTTTTTGTATAATTCTGTAGGCCAGGCTGACCTTGAACTCAGAGATTCCCCTGCCTCTGCCTTCTGAGTGCTGGGATTAAAGCCACACACCAACACCGACCAGCTGTTTTTTGTGTTTTGAGAAAGGTCTCTCTTTGTATTCCTTGCTGTCGCGGAGCTTGCTGTGTAGACCAGGCTGACCTCAATCTCACTTGAGAAATTTGCTTGCTTCTGCCTCCTGAGTGCTCGGATTCAAAGGTGTGCACCACCATGCCTGGATAATCTTCAGATGGTGCTTGCTGTTGATAAGTCCAAACAATATGAGCTATTTCCCTGTTATTTTAAAATGATTGAGTAATTTTCTTAGTTCTTTTTTAATTGTGATTTTTTTTTTAAATATATGAATACTTGCAGGATTGGAGAGATGGCTCAATAGTTGAGGACTGATTGCTGCTCTTCCAGAGGCCCAGGTTTGATTCCAGTACCCACATGGTAGTTCTCAAATGGTGCAGAGACAAACACGCAAGCAAAACATTCAACATAAAATAAATGTAATGAATAATTTTAATTTAAAAAAGTACAGTTTGGAGTAATGCCAGCCTGCGAAGGGACAAAATAAAAAGTTGATAGTATGAACTGACAATAATGATAGCTTAGAGATTGTTTGATAGAAACACTAGGTTAAATTTTCAAATGTTTAAGAAACAATGTATGAGACTTTCTGGAAGAACTTAGGGAGGCAGCACGTGGAAGAAGACCTAGGAAGAAGCCTGTGGAGTGCCAGTACTCAGTGGCTGGGGAGATGAGGATAAGCCTCCCAAAGAGACAACTTTGGGGAACCTGGAGTAGTATGGAAATTGCGGGGGTGGGTTGGGTGGGTGGAGTGGCAGCTTAAAGTCAGGGAAAGAATGTTTTCAGGAGGGATCATAGTGGGGAAAGGTAGTGTGAGCAGTTGGTTAGATAGGGGCCATGAGATGATGGTAAGAGCACTGGCTGTACTTCCAGAGGACCCAGGACAGTTCCCAGCACCCACATGGCAGCACACAATTATGTGTAACTCCACTTCCAGGGGATCTGATGCCACCTTCTAGCCTCTGTGAGTACTGGGTAGGCTTGTGATGCACAGACATACATCAGGCAGATCATTCATACACAAAGTAAAAGTACGAATCTCCCTCCCCCCCAAGTATCACTCTAAGTGATACTTTGGAATATCACTACTTTTTAGAAAGGTTAGCTGAAAAGGAGGAGAGGCAGGCAGGTAGCTAGAAGAGTGTACACCAAGATTTTGGTGGGTGACATGAGTAGTGCTTAAGTGTCATGCCTCAAGGCCTGGTATAGAGGCACATTCTTTTAACCAGCACTCCTGAAACAGTGTGAGTGCAGGACTCTCTGTGGTCTGGAGACTGCTCTTATTTATATAGCCAGCCAGGGCTACTGTGCGGAAACCCTGTCTCATAAAAGAAAGAAGTTAGTCCCACCAATTGAAAGGTGATGATGTAAAGATCCAGGAAAGATAATAGTGTAGGGGCCCAGAAAAGTAGTCTGGACTCCAGAGCTCTCACAGAAGGGTTCATCGTGGACAAGAAACAATCTCCATCAGAATAAAAATAGATGAGGCCAGAAGAGTTCTGAGAGGAATTTGATCTTACTTCCCGACCACTACCACCTCTGTTCATTTCAGCTCTCCATTTTTCATCTTTATTTTTATTTATTTCCAGAAAACAATTTTCAGAGTGCCATTTTAAAAATTGATAGCCTCTTTCAATGTCATCTCATCTTGATAGGTGACTTTCGATTTGGAGTTAAATACAGTCCATTACTGCAGCACAAATAATAAAACCCAGAGACAGATATCAGGGTTCTAGCTGAAGGTTAGAAAAGCAGAGCAGCTAGCCACTGGAGAGACCTTTTACCTCTACCAACAGGGCGAGATCCTGTCTCCAAGGATCCTCAGACTCCACACTCTGAATGCCTGTCTCTTCCGCCTTTTATTCCTCTCTCCATCCAGATATATCACTCCTGTCTCCACCTCCCTAGTGCTAGGATTAAAGGTGTGTGACTCCCAAACACTGGGATTAAAGGGCTGAACCACCACCACCTGGTTCTGTTTCTGGATCATTCGTTCTCTTTGTAGCCCAGGCTGGCCCTGAACTCACTGAGATCTGTCTGCCTCTGTCTCCTCAGTCCTGGGATTAAAGGTTTGTGCCACTACTTCCTGGCCTTTATGACTGACTAGTGTGGCTCCTTTGCCCCCTGATCTTCATTCATAAGCTTTATTTATTAAAACACAAATAATGTACCACTACAACCACTTCTTGACTTTCGATGTCAAATACAGTCTTTTATGTGTAAGATGCTACATGTTTCTGAAGTGTGTGGCCTTTAATCATAAATTTTAGATTCTTTTCCCTCTCTTGAAAGTATAGGGATTTTAAAAAATTACAGACTTACAGGCAGGGAATAATATTAACTCTGAAGGCGTTTTAACTTTGTTCTCTGACAACCTTGAGTACTTCATATCATCTTCAAACATATACCTCCCGAATTTTAAGTTTTCCATTATTTCATTTCCATATACATGTGATGGCATATGTAGAATTGGAGTGCAAATATAGAAATACGGGTCCTCTTTTCAGCCTTACCTCTACTATTTCCCTGTACTTCTTGTTTGTAAAATTAGGTTTTGACAGATTGCTTCTGTATTTATATCAGAACTAAATTTGTGAATATGTATTACTGTTTTTATTAGCTCTTCCCTCCCAATCTGTTGCAGTTTTTTTATGTGCTTCTCTCTCATTTCTATAGATAACCTTGAGGTAGCTGCCTTAATTAATCATGACTTGGGAAATTAAAAGTGCTTTGTGTGGCCAAGTTATCCTTTTCAGAGATGTGACATAAGCAGTTTGTGTTGCTTTCCTGAGCTGCAGCAGTTTGATGTGTTGCCCAACACTACTCGTCAGTTTGCACTTCAGAAGCCAGCTGACTGAGGACAGAAGTACTGATGGACCATGTACAGTGCAGAGATGGGTGGCACTAGTGCATTTCTGCATCCCCTGCTTCCTGTGCTCTCAGCCAGGGCCTTTGCACTTCTTCTCTGTGCCTTTCTTTTCCATCTTTAGGTTCCTATCTCTTAGGCAGATCTATTCTAGATATTTCCCCTTTTTTAAATAACTAGATCTATTTTAATGCCCACCAAAGGCCCTCTAGTTCCCAACATCCTTCTGTTAGAATGCCAGCTTAGCAGGGCTCTTTCTTATTTGAGTATATCCTTGAATCTTACCAGCCCCTGCTGTAAGTATCCACATTAAATACTGCTTCCCAGCATGTAGGGTCCATATGAAAATGATGCAGTACCAGTTGCTAAGAGAGTATCATTTTCCCCACATTGTTTACATGGGTCTGTTTGACATAGAAACTTGGAGGATTGTTGTATTAGACTGTCCACAGGCAAACAAATACTTGTAAAGTTTGATTCAATTTTTTTTCTTTAGTTTTTCGAGACAGGGTTTCTCTGTGGCTTTGGAGCCTGCGCTGGAACTAGCTCTTGTAGACCAGGCTGGTCTTGAACTCACAGAGATCCGCCTGCCTCTGCCTCCTGAGTGCTGGGATTAAAGACGTGCGCCACTACTGCCCGGCTGATTCAGGTTTTTAAAGACTGCTCAAAATGGATTTGCATAGGGATGTATAGTATAGTATAGTTTAGTTACAGGGAGCGGGGCCCCTTGTTCCAGCCGCCTGGCTAGCTTACACCCAAAATAATCACACATAAACTGTATTAATTAAAACACTGCTTGACCATTATCTCTAACTTCTTATTGGCTAACTCTCACATCTTGAGTTATCCCATTTCTATTAATCTGTATATCACCATGTGGCTGTGGCTTACTGGCAAGATTCTAACCAACATCTCTCTCAGGCGGGGGATCCATGGCTTTTTCCCTGACTCTGCTTTCTTCCTCCCAGCAATCAGTTCTGTCTTCTCCGCCTACCTAAGTTCTGCCGTATCAGGCCAAGCAATTTCTTTATTGATTGACTAATGAAAGCAACACATAGAAAGAAGGACCTCCTACTCCATAGTATAGTATAAATAGTATCCCCTTATTTATCTCTTATGCCTTTTAAGGAGCAGTCGTTTCCATGTTTGACTATTACAGTTTTCAGAGAAGGTCAACAGTAAAATATGTAAAGCTTGTTAAAACTACTATTCAGTGTGATTCTTAGTGAATTAAACCTCTTGACTACTAGATTATTACATTAGCTTTGCTTCATGAAAGGCACAAGCTGCTGAGGGGTTGCAGATGTAGTTTTGCTTTCGACTGTATCATACACCAGGTCCTGGGCATTACAGTAAAGAGCAGGCAGTGGGTGACCTTTAATGAGTGGATTTCTCAATTTAGATGTTCATTTCATTTTAAAGGATTCAAAATGTTTACCACAGCACTCTTGAAATTCAGATCAGCTGCTAATTATTCGTGATGAGATGCAATATGTATTCAAGTAGGTATGAGACTCAGAAACTGAGTTAAACTTTCATTCCCAAACACACACACATACACACACTTGTTCGTTTAATAATTGTACTAAATAAAACACTGTGTAGTCATCCATGTATGAAAGAGGACTATGTAAACAATATTTATATTAGTAAAGACTTTCTGACATAGTTATATAATCAGCATCATATTTTTTATGTAGTTTACAGTTGGCTACTTCACTAAGTTTTTATAAATTATTCAAACTCTTAAGTAGATAAGATTCATAAATTGCATACTTTAGTTTTGAGGAATTAATTTATTTGGTAATTTCACATGCATATATGGTAAATAAGTCCTGGACTTGTTTATAAAGGGGAAAGTAAGGTCTCTGTTACAGAAAGTGAAAATCTAGACTTGCTGTTTGTAGAAATATCATAGTGATTGAGTAGTGTTCTTTTGCTCAGTGCCTTCATTCTTACCAGACCATCTGACTGCATTGAAGTATCATTCAGAAGGTCAATATTAATATGTCCGCTGCACAGTGAAGAAATTGAGGGATGCTAGTCTAGATAGGCATCTATCTAGATTTGTTAATCATGTAGGTGTCTTAATCACAACTCACACATAACTGGCTAGTCAACCTAGCAGGCAGTTCACACCCAGATGAGGCAGCTTGCTGATGGCCTTTAGGAGGTAACTTAGTGGCTCAGTTTCTTCATTGGTAAGATAGGGGTATAATAATGC
Organism: Dicrostonyx torquatus; assembly: GCA_028555095.1. Lineage (NCBI taxonomy): Eukaryota > Metazoa > Chordata > Mammalia > Rodentia > Cricetidae > Dicrostonyx > Dicrostonyx torquatus. The sequence goes on along the minus strand of JAQHUG010000070.1, from coordinate 806,372 downwards.
CAATATTGGCATAATGATTTTAAAACATTAATACATTCATAAAACTTCTGAATAGTGCTTGGCTGGTACCCCTCTCCCTCATGCACCCAGTCTCTGTGAGATGTTACTTCTAGGCCAGTAATCATTCGCTAATACCTTCTCTAGTTGTTGAGAGGTGAGGGTATGGGCTCTACGTTTTAAGAGAATGTCATGGGCTTTTAAAACATGTCTTGGTTTGGTTTTCTTTGGACTTCTTGGTAGAGAAGTACACTTTAGAGGAAGCAGTGGTCTCAAGTCCTTTTGTCCCTTTAATACAGCCAAACTCCCATGTTGGACTTCTTCCTGAAGCCATGCTGTCTCTTTCTTTCCAGAGAGAAACCAGTAGTATTATATGACATTGAGTTTCTGCTGTTAGGCTCTGAGTGCTGAAGGCACACCAATGAAAGAAAGTCTCTGTCCTCACGGAGTTTGTGGCCACTGTCCTTAAGCTGGCTGCTGCCTTCATTATATGTACTATACTCTATTATATAGAATTGCTTTGCTACATTACTCAAGATACTGCCTTTTGTTGGGGAAAAATGATAGAATTAAATGTCTATTGTTAAATGCTATCTACTGTACCTTCTAATAAGCAAGTTATTTCCATTTATAGCTCTTAGTAATGGTCGCTACACATTTTCTTGGTAGATAGGACAGTTTCTTTAAGATGCTGTATGTCACGTTCTTTAACCCATTGCAGTTAGAATCGTGGTGTACTTGAGCCTGTTAATGCGAGTGGGCATGTGGAGCAGAAACCTTACCTTTGCTGACTTACTCCAGCCCTGTAAGATGCAAGTCAGACACAGCCACAGTGGTGACTCCATCGCCTGGGCATTGCCTGCTCTTGCTAGCACACTGCTCTGGAATGGTTATGGGATCGCTGTGCTGTCGTGTAGTGCATCTTCCAGCTTTTGCTGTTAGTACAGTCCCTGGAGTTCCTGTTTTCCTCACACTCTCCCTGCTTCTGGTATGTCAGGCGGGCAGGAAGTGACTTTTTTAATCACCTCCCCCATTTACTAATAATGTGTTTAAAGTATGTTTTAAAGTATATTACACAAGGATAAATGTGTAGCTCATTAGTAGACTAGCATGAGTGAGGTTTTGAGTTTAATCACTACCACTCCCAAAAGTATATTATGTACAAATTTTTTACTAAAGGACAGACAAAGCTGGTGTCCAGGAGAAAAACATCATTATAACTGACTCCCTTGCTCTGGTAGAAAAATAATACTGTATAAGCATTGCTTAATAATAAACAGCTTTACTATATTAAGTGTGTATAGTGTACTAGACATGAGGCAAGTGCATTATACATTTATTCTTTGTAAGAATCCCATAAGATTAGCACCTATGCCAGGCATGATGGTACACACCTTTAATCTCAGCACTGAAGTGGGTGGATTTCTGTTAGTCTCAGGCCAGCCAGAGCTATACAGTGAGACCCTGTCTTTTGATGTTTTTTTGTTTTGTTTTTCTTTGTTTTTTGAGACAAGGGTTTCTCTGTGCAGCCCTGGTTGTCCTGGAACTCATTTAGTATGCATCAGGCTGGCCTCAAACTCAGAGATCCCTGCATTTGCCTGAGATTAAAAGTGCTGGGATTAAAGGCATGAACCACCATACCCAGCTGTCTTTAAAGAAAAAGAAAAGTTTAGCTGGGTGGTGGTGGTGCACACTTTTAATCTCAGCATTCAGGAGGCAGAGGCAGTCAGCTCTCTGTGAGTTCAAGGCCAGCCTGGTCTACAAAGTGAGTTCTAGGACAGCCTAGGCTGTTATTACACAGAGAAACCCTGTCTTGGGGGTACGGGGGATTAGCACTTTATTACACAGATGAAGAAAGCCGTTCAGAAAAACTAGTACGCTTGCTGAGGTCACTGTTACAGAGTCAGTCAGGTCTGACTTCATAACTTGTAATCTTCAGTGCTTGGTTCCATTGGGAAAGTCTTAGAGGAGTCTGTGGTTCATGATCTTTCTTTTGCTTTGTCTAGGAAATAAACTTCAATTTGAATTTTACTCCCTCCACCTTCGAGTAATTATTTCTAGTAATCACATTTTGAGCTGTTTTTCTCTTTGACTCTTATCCGTTGGCGTCTTTTCCCACCCCCACCCCCACCCCCACCCCTCACCCCCATTTTGAAGGGTGTGATGGAGAGTGAGGCAGAGTTTCTCTGCGATGTAGTCATGGTTGCTCTGGAATGCTTCTCACAGAGACACCTGCCTCTGCTGGGATCCTAGGCATGAGCCACTACACCTGGCTTTACCTCGTCTTTTACACTTTTTGTGTAGTTCATCTGATTTTTCCCCCTATGCTCTGCACCTTTGGTATGCCTTATAATCACAGAGGAACTTTAAAACTGTATCCTTTGAGTTTTTACTCTCTGTGTGTGTGTGTGTGTGTGTGTGTGTGTGTGTCTGTCTGTCTGTCTGTCTGTCTGTGTGTCTGTGTGTACATGCCTATGCACACAGTGGGAGTCAGAGAACTTTGGTTGAGCTTTCTCTCCCTGTGCATCAGTTGGTCAGAAGGAAAAAGGAAGTAAGTGGGGAGGGGATGTCTGCGAAACAGAATCTTTTATTCTTTCCCAAGGAGTTTCCATACTATTTCTCTCTGAGTTTATCATTACTGGTATCTTTAGTCTCCTAGTTTCAGAACGTCACCTGGGCACTGCCCTTCCCTTATTATATATGTCTCCTCTACCTCCTTTCTTCAGTATTCTATTTTACTTTAAGGTTTTCTTTAGTGTTTATGACTCATTTGATTAGTTGGAATGGATTATTAAATGCATTATTAAAATGTTGCTTGATCAAGAGCTAGCCTACGTCTTGACCCACGTGTCTGTCTTTGTGGGTCCATTCCAAATCAGGGAACTGGCTGTTCAGTGTTGGCAAAGGATTAGATGAGCTGAACTTTGAGTCTTTTATGATTTATACCTGGTGGTCATAAAGCATATAATAATGATACTTATTATTACTGTTAGCTTAATTATCAGATTAATTCTGTTAAATTTTTTGTATAATAAGATTTGTCATTAAAACGCATTATTACTTGAAAATTGAAGCTGACTGCTTTAGTAATTGACTGGATTTGTCAAAGACTGCAAAGTCTGATGAAGGGAGTAGAATCTGAGCTGGACTTCAAAGGATAGATACAGGTGGGTGTTTTTTTTTTTTCTGTTAGTAAAGAGATGAGTCAGGGGATTCAAGCTAAGGAATGTGACCTGCACAAGAGCTTAAAGAAAGGCACTGAAAATTTGGACCAGTGTGAGTAATTTACAGAGGTTTCTTGTTATGGAAACAAAATGAAATAGCTTGAAATCAAACTCTCAAAATTTCTTAGTACTCAGCTAAGGTTTCTGAAATAGGAGATAGTCATATGTCTTATGAATTAGCTTTTTTATTGACACACAACATAATTGCAAGGTTACATATGATGAGTGCACCCTGGAATCTTGCCTGGTTCATGTAAGTTAATGGTCACTGCTGGGTCTCCTTGGTATCAGAGAGAGACAGACAAACTCTCCTTCCCTGGTGACTTAGTTCCCTCTGCTACTTGTCTAGGTGAGCTCAATTCGATCAACCTCTCCTTTTATTGTTAATCTGCACATTCCAGGTCAGTAACACAATGCTTATGGCTATAGCCATGAGTTTTTATAACTTCCTTGTATCTCAGAGGTGCTTCAGAAAGATTGTTGGGTGTGTGTTTTGTTTCAAAGACAGTTACTGACTTTCTTATTTCTCTTCCTTTACAGACCTAGAGGATCAAGTCATAATGGGAGCATTTTTAGACAAGCCAAAGATGGAAAAGCATAATGCCCAGGGGCAGGGGAATGGGTTGCGATATGGCCTAAGCAGCATGCAAGGCTGGCGTGTTGAAATGGAGGACGCACATACAGCTGTGATCGGCTTGCCAAGTGGACTTGAGACATGGTCTTTCTTTGCTGTATATGATGGGCATGCTGGTTCTCAGGTTGCCAAATACTGCTGTGAGCATCTGTTAGATCACATCACCAATAACCAGGATTTTAAAGGCTCTGCAGGAGCGCCATCTGTGGAAAATGTAAAGAACGGAATCAGAACAGGTTTTCTGGAGATTGATGAACACATGAGAGTTATGTCAGAGAAGAAACATGGTGCAGATAGAAGTGGGTCAACAGCTGTGGGGGTCTTAATTTCTCCCCAGCACACCTATTTCATTAACTGTGGAGACTCGAGAGGTTTGCTTTGTAGGAACAGGAAAGTTCACTTCTTCACACAAGACCACAAACCAAGTAATCCGCTGGAGAAAGAACGAATTCAGAATGCAGGGGGCTCTGTGATGATTCAGCGTGTAAATGGTTCTCTGGCTGTGTCAAGGGCCCTTGGGGATTTCGATTACAAATGTGTCCATGGAAAAGGTCCCACAGAGCAGCTTGTCTCACCAGAGCCGGAAGTCCATGATATTGAAAGATCTGAAGAGGATGATCAGTTCATTATTCTTGCATGTGATGGTATCTGGGACGTCATGGGAAACGAAGAGCTCTGTGACTTCGTGAGATCCAGACTTGAAGTCACTGATGACCTTGAGAAAGTTTGCAATGAAGTCGTCGACACCTGTTTATATAAGGTAGCTAGACTTTTTCTTTTCAATCAACTTTATGCTATTAACTACTGTTCCTTTTAATCATTGTGGAGCCTATAGATATACAAAATAAATTTTTGGCACAATTGCAGGATGCTCTACCAACTGTGAAAATGTAGGGATACTTTAGAAACTAGCCAGTTACCATCTGTGCAAGAGCTGAATCTAAATGCTTGGTCTTTAACCATGGGTACTTAAGCTTTTGGTACTATAGAAGAATATTAGAGAGAAAAGATTCTATCTGAGTGCACGAGAAAGAGGGTGGAGAGCTCTGTATCTATCTGTAAGTTTTGGATATGCTTTAGGACGCTAGTTCAGTGTTTCCACCACTCGAACATCAGTACAGCAGAGTTCAGTGAGGGTTGGGTATGGGGCAATACAAATAGCCTTGGTTGGGCTCAGAAAGACCTCGTATGAGACCCTGTGACTTGAGGTAAGCTCTTGTTTCCTGAAAGAACAGAGATTGCCCTGTCTAGTGGGGCTGTTGGGAGGAGGATCAAATAGGCTCATGTACATAGATAACTAGCTGAGCCCCTTTATTTTACAGATAAGGAAGCTGTGGACTTAAGAGTCAAACAGACCTAGAATCAAGGCTTACCTCTATTGCTTTTGTACTCTTCAGTCCTAAACAAGTTCAACCTCTCTCTACTATAAAATACAGATAATATATAACTTCTAGGACTATTAAGGATTTACATGTGCATACATGCCTGCCAGTGTGTGTGCTTGTGTACGCTCTCGTCTGATAGGTAATACGTAGTCGATTGATGCTGAAGAACTCAAGACTCATTTCTACAATATTACACAGCTTTAGTCGCAGCACCCAGACTAGAAAATCTGGGTCCTTGGCTTAGCATCACTGTTGCTAGTGCCACACTGTTCTATTTTGTCAGTGATGCTTACTGACTTACTATTTGAGAGCAAACATTTATGTGTCCACACATTCAGCTCAGTGAAAAATCCTAATTCTATTAGAAGTAAAATTTGTGTACCATCCAGCATGTGTGTCTGTAAAGGGCAACAGTGATAGTGTGCTCTCAGTTTATCTTCGATATAAACGGTTTGAGGTATTCGTTTAATGTGTATAAGACCAATGTTTCCATATAGCTGAATTAAATACTAAAAGTAAGGAAAATGTAGGAAGTTCTATCAATTCAAGTGTTATACTTAACAACAGTTTGAATAATGATTTGAATGTACTTCCTAAGTTAATCAGTACTTTTATAAGTTATATATAATATATATTACAAAAGTATAAACTCCTTCTAGTTTTCTTTCTGATTTCATATTTCTACTGCAAAAACAAATGCATTGACCCCACAGTGCATTGTGACTGCAGTGTAAATTTGTGACAGGGACAGTAAAGACTAGTACTGACAAGCTCCGCCATATATATGGCGTGTGCAGCTGTGTGATACTGACATGGCAGGTGACTTCAAGCAAAGTGGCCACCAGAGAAGATTTACAGAAATTTTTGTTTTATAGGCTCTTTGCCAATAATTCTCACAGAGGATGCAGTCGGTTATAAAAGTTAATATATAATGTGGAGGCAACTGTCCCCCACCAACATGTCTGCTTTTCTCTCCTTAAAAGTAACTTGTTTTGTTTTTGTTTTTTGAGACAGGGTTTCTCTGTAGCTTTGGAGCCTGTCCTGGAACTAGTTCTTATAGACCAGAGATCCACATGCCTCTTCCTCTCGAGTGTTGGGATTAAAGGCATGTGCCCCAGCTGCCCAGCTAAAAATAACAGTTTTATAGGCACACTATAGTTATAATTGGCATAGGTATAAAGATTCTCAAGGTTTTAAAAAGTAGAAAGAAAACCAAATATTTTCTTGCCCTTTCTCTTTCCAGGGAAGTCGAGACAACATGAGTGTGATTCTGATCTGTTTTCCCAATGCACCTAAAGTCTCAGCAGAAGCCGTGAAGAAGGAGGCAGAGCTGGACAAGTACCTGGAATGCAGAGTAGAAGGTGGATCATTTAACAAAAAATAAGTAGCTTTATTTAAAAAACAAAACCTACAACAGAAAGTTTAACATTCTAGAGTTTTTAGTTCTTTACATGCCTTTAACATCTAGTACTTACCATATAAAAGTGGAAAGGACATTTCGTAGTAAGCATTTAGATGTCTGCCCAAGGCACCCTGTCAGATTAGAAATAACTAGTACAGCCTCATGCAGACATCTGATTAGGAAACTTCCGTTCTGAATGGTTGAAGTATGGCTCTAAAATTTTTTCTGAACTCACTGGCATGAGGAATTTTATGCCAGGAGAACCAGTTTGTCCTGCATTTGAGTATTTCATCTTCCTGTGAGAAAGCCGTGTGCGCTAACTTCAAATCCCTGGAATAGTTTGTGTATGACCTGTGTTTGGTTGGTCGTTTTCTGGGTGATTTGGTTTTTTTTTTGTTTGTTTTGCTTTGTTTTTGATAACTTGGAAGGTCAGATGGTTACTAACAACAGTCACAGCCCACAGCTTTCCACACTTAGTTTTCAGTTCTTTGACAGCTTCCCTCCTAAGCCATAAGCTCTTTCATCTTACAACACAGACCGGGCAGGAATCAACTCTCAAATGAGATCAAGAAAGTGGTTTGGAACTGTAGGAGTGTGGTTCTTAAATTTCTGCAGATTATTTTATAACAAATGGAAAGCATTTGTGCCTCAAAAAAATGTGATGCTATTAAATATTGGAAGAAATTCATCTTTTGTTGGTGGGCTGGGTAGGTTGGTTGGTTGGTTGTAGAACTGGGGACCAAATCTAAGGTTTCTTGCACAGTGAGCAAGTATTTCCCTCTAAACCCCACCCCAGCCCTTACATGATTTTTGAAGCTGCTCACTAAGCATAAGCGTAAACATTGTCTCCCCAGACACTAGGTTCACTGTGTGGACAGATACAGTAAGTACGTAGATTATGCATGCCCTATAAACAGAAACACTTCAGGGTAAAAGGTGCACTTTGCTCTCCTGATACCATAATTGGCATGCAAGCATCGACCTACCATACTATTGCATCCCATTGTGTCTTCATTATTAAAATTAGTGTGCATCTTAATTTTATTTTCTCTCTTTTTATTGCTTGATATCATTTATAATCTGTCTATTAGAATTGTGCTTGGTTTGGGTTGTTAGTGTACCTAGAGATTTGAGGTTTTGTTACTACCCTCCCTCCCCTGATGGTAACGTCTGTTTGTATTGTTTAGTATTTCATTCATTGAGTATACTAGTCAATGCATTTTTCCTCACTATTTTCAAGGGTCTTGTAATTTTTCACATCTTAAGTTATTTCAATTGTTATTCTAAAATATTTTAAAATACTCTAAAAATACTTAGAATGTTACAGAGTGTTTGGTCTAAATTGCTGTTTAGTAGAAAATTATGAAACCAAAAAGATGTGTATGGGGTAAGTTGATGTTGCTGTTTTAGCACCTTAGCCTGGGAATACTTTTTATTGGTATAAAGAAATAGTAAGTAACTTAGTATTTTTACTATGGAATGGGATCCAGTTTTAGGAATGAATTACTATTTTTCTCTTCAGTGTGCTTATTTTAAAGTAAGTTTTTGGTGCAATTATAAAATAGTCACTGCATATAATTTTATTATAATAAATTTTATATTTCATGCTATCAAGTGACAGTTGCCACCTGGGCAAGAGTTTACATTAATAGTCAATATTGTACTATGTTCAACTGTTACACCGTGCAATTGGAGGTAATGTGTCGTAAATTAAGTATGGTATTTTTAGAACTGATGAGATTCAACTAGAGAAAAAGTCGTGTTAAAGTTGCTGCTACTTAAAAAAAAAGCACAGAAGGAATGTATCTTTGCACTGTAAAAGATGTATGTCTAAGTGAACAAGTATGCAGCTTCTAACACAGGCACCAAATACCTTTTCTCCTTGTTTAAATGCATGTCTTGACTAAATTGCTGTGACCTACTAGGCCTCATTTGATTTGTTTTCAACATTTTTGGCTTCTGTGTCTACAACCCTGAAAGAACAAAGCTCCTCAACCCTCCCTTCTCCCATTGTGTCACCTTTACTGAGGGGAGGTGATGAGAAGACATCTTGTTGCCTTAGTAACCAGACTGCTGTTGCGCTGCAGTCCTTAGGCAGTTTAAGATTATATTCACCTGTGTGTGACTCTCTCGTCTGCTGCTGCCTGACTCCCTGAAAAGTTGCTAATGTGGAGGAAACGGAGAATTCCTTAAGCGTTCTTGAGGAAACTGGGGGATCAGGGTGTGTTTGTCTCTGTTTATGAAACAGAATTCTTGACATTTATATTCTTTATGGAAGCACTGAGTTTTTGCAGTCTAATTAAAATGTATAGTCCAAGTACAATTACAGGAATTTTTCTTAACATCCAGAACTTTTCTAGAAGCTGAAGGAAGCGGGATAGTGTAAGTGTTCAGTTTAAAGGACTGTCCCACATCAAATAAGAGATTCTAATTGTTTCTAAAGTCTTTATTATTCTTAAAAGAATTTGCTTTCCTGTATTCTTAACAATTAAAATATCATAACATATTCTAATGAAGATGTAAGCTACATCAAATACAGCGGGTTATTTTTTTTTTAACTTAGAACCAAAACCATCATTGGTTGAATTTATCAGTGTTCATTTCTCCTGTATCCAGAGCTCAAACCAAATGATTGTATTGGCTTAGTAGACACTGTGTTGTGTGTTATCCTTCTAGATTGTGAACTTGTGTAGCATAGGCAAGCATCAAATCCCTTTATTTTTGTATAGTAGATCTTCAGCACTAGCACCATGTAGAAAATCAATATGCCAAAATGTTAACGAGTATACAATAAAGGAACTTGGCAAACCAAATCTGAGATCCTTGCTTTTTGTTCAGATTTAAGACTGCTTTATTTTGTTCATTTTTTTAAGGAAAAGAAGGCATAATATAATATATGCAAAGTTTGGCTTTTATTTTAGGAGGATAATTTTGAACCATTTAAAGAGATTTCATGAGAACCGATGTCTGTCTTTACGTGTGCCTTTAATGGTGAAGAAACATTTTGAGGCTTGATAGAGAATGAAGTTTTTGTGTTATTTTCACAGGGATTTAAAAATGGAGAAATAGAATAATTTCTTGCTCTGGTGGCCTAGAAAATACCATTTCTTGTGATATTGAGAAGCAAAAAATGTTGTGGTGCCTTGGGCTGGAATTTGCACTAAGAATAACTGTGCTTAGTCTCCAAATGAGGTCTTGTACTTAGTTTAGAGATGGGGTGAGGGTCTTTGTTCACAGCTTGGAGATGGTCTCTGATAAGAATTACAGCTTCTGCCTGATAGCGCTGCAGATCCCTTCTGTGCCCCCGAGGGGAGTCTGATGTGAAACTAATCATTCTAAATGCAGCTGTACAGTTACTAAGTCTTTCTTTCTGCTCTTAATTGTTTTGTCATGAAATTTAGATCCTTTCATTTAAAGTCTTGCTTAAGTAACAAATGAAGGGGGTGGTGTATGTTTATTTATATGTCGTTTCCTAGAGGGAAAATTGATATGCAGAGTGATGTTCAAGTGTATCATTTGTTTATGCTACTTAAGTCATGTTGCCACTATAAAAATATAGGTTAAAAATTTAGGAACTAGTATATCTTTAATAAATTGCCCTATACTTAAAGTTGCTTTTTCAAATCTTGAGTTTTTATTTATTTTTTTTATGTGCAATGTATTTTACAGAAAACCGGTGTCCTGTGTAAGGACAGGAGTTGATTTCCTCAAGAGTAACTAGTTAGCATCTGAAAGGAAGTCATTTATACATACCTTGATTGTGTAACACATCAAGTTAACACAAAGTTAATATTTTTATCTTGTTGTCATTCATTGAAGTTGATGTTTTGTGTCTTTTTCTACATTCCCTGGCCTTAAATTTTTGAAGATGAGTGATTATTTTCATAGTAGTTTAGAAAGTCCCAGGTGTAGAACAAGTAATTCGGCTGTGATAACCTAAGGTATCTTTGCTTCAGTGTTTTAAAATTGAGTTTTGATAACACTTACAAAAAAGGTACTTCTGATTCCCAGAAATCATAAAGAAGCAGGGGGAAGGCGTCCCTGACTTAGTCCACGTGATGCGCACGCTAGCCAGCGAGAACATCCCCAGCCTCCCACCGGGGGGTGAACTGGCAAGCAAGTGAGTATGTTCTGTATGTTCAGCCTTTGTCTGTAGGAACTGTGCATTTACTCCGAAGGTCCATGCTGTGCCTTCACTATTAGGAAGTGCGGTCCTTGATTGGGATCAGTACTTAATTGTCACTGTTTATAATTATACTAAGAATTGTCCTTAGTGGAAGTTTGGGTGACACTGATTTCTGCAAGGAACAAATGAGATACTGAAGTGAGAGATTGTACACATAGTAGCATGACTGGAGAGGGTAAGTGCTGTAGTAATAGTGGTGGTGTTCTCCGTCCTCAATCCTTGTGTGACTTAACACTCGAAAGACTGTCTTCAGTCTGGGCACTGTTTGCTTGTTTATTGCTGATTGGTGTTTGCTATCAGAAAGAGTAGACACTTTTTTCCTTTGCTTGTTTTTCCTTTTCTATTGTTTCATAAAACCATACTAGTTTGTGTTAGAAATTAAACTTTTATCTGTAGTTAACAATGTACACTGTACAATTCAGGTGGTTTGTTGTTGTTATTTGGCTTTTTGTTTGTTTGTTTGCTTGCTTGTTTGTTGCAACAGCATTTCCCTGTGTGGCCCTGGCTGTCCTGGAGCTCACTGTGTAAAGCAGGCCAGCCTTGAACTCACAGAGATCTGCTTGCCTCTGCCTTCCTAGTACTGGATTAAAGGCATGCACCACCACTGCCAGGCTTCAAGTGTTTCATTTTGTCTTGTTTTAATCCAGTGCTTGGCATACAGAGGGATATTGTGGCCATTTCTCTAATTTTCTGTAGTTTGCACATACTGCTATCTTTATTTTTTGTGCTCATTTCACCAGGGATTCTAAAAGTGTCTGTTGAAACTTGTAGTTTTTGAGAACTTTCACATGACCATCTTTGATATGACTGTCTATAAAATTGCTTCCCATCAGTTTTAGAAGTGAAGGCTGTAACTGTAAAAGCACCGTTGCATTACAGACAGACAGACAGACAGACACAGAGGGGTGTGTGTGTATGTGTGTATGGTTTGTGATACTAAAGAATAAACTCAACGTCTCACACTTGCTAGGTAAGTTCTCTGCCATTGAGGATTAAAGAGGTATCCCCCGACACCTCCCTTTTTGTAGAAGGGGGAGGGTCCCTTGTTCGTCCCAGCCGCCCAGAACCAAAATAACCACACAAAAACTGTATTAATTAAATCACTGCTTGGCATGTTAGCTCTAGCTTCTTATTGGCTAGCTCTTACATATTAATTTAACCCATTTCTATTATTAATCCGTATATCGCCACATGGCAGTGGCTTACTGGCAAAGATTCAGCATGTCTTACTGTGGTGGTAGGTCCATGGCATCTCTCTGACTCTGTCTTCTTCCTCCCAGAATTCAGTTCTGTCTTTCCCACCAACCTAAGTTCTGCCCTATCCACAGGCCAAGGCAGTTTCTTATTCATTAATGGTAGTCACAGCACACAGAGGGGAGGGGAGGGGACTCCCACATCACCTTTTTTCTTTGAAGGAGACGGGCGGACATGATCTCCTTGTTTTTTTTGTTGTTTTTTTTTTCACTTGTTGGTATGTAATATTTCCCATGCCACATTTTCAACATGATCTCCTTGTATAGCCCAAGATTTCCTGACTCAAGTAACCTTGCCTCAGCTGTTCAGTGCTGGGATTAGGCATGTACCAACACACAGCCAGACTTTAAAACAAGATATTCGAAAACTAATCCTTATACATGTCATGGAAGTATTCAATGTTCTGGTTTTTGTAGAAGTTTTCTGAAGGAATGTTAAGAGAAGCAAAGACAAGATGTATGCTGGATGTAACTTTGACATGTTAAAGTTGCTTCTACTTGGACACTATGGCACCATTCTTAATTAGTGTGTCTTCGGATTGGTATTGCTGTTCACTTGTAGCCATTTAAGTCAGCTCAAATAGACCATATAGACTTTTTAGTGTGCACATGTGTAGATGTGTTTATGTGTGTACATGCATGTGTGTACGTGTGAGTGCATGTGCTTGGAGGCCAGAGGTTACATAAGGCAGAAGACAGGCGACATCTCCCTCAGTAAACTCCAGGGATCCACTTGTTGTTGACTTTCTTCAGTGCTAAAGTCACAGATGCAGGCCACTGTGTGGGCACCGGAGTCCCAACCAAAGTCTGTGCTTGTGCAGGAAACCGTTTGCCAGCCGAGCTGCTAGATGCCTAAGCTGGATTTCCTGGGAGGCTGCTTTTGTTTTAATTTTGTAAAGGTGCCTGCCCCCGAGCCTGGTGACTGCCTTTGATCCCCAGAACCCATGTAGTAGAAATAGAGAACAGACTCCTGCCCGCTATCCTATGACCTCCATACATGTGTGCACGCAGTAAATGAGTTGAAACGAAGAAAATCGCCAGTTGGTTTGTTAACTAACTAAACTGTGACTTTGCTCCACTGTTATTTAGATCAGTGGAGTGTTAGAGTATTTCATGTTAGAGAGACCTGCCTCTGCTTTAGCATCAGGACACAGGTGTCTTAAAGACAGAATTGCTGTTGACAGCAGGAACTAGAACCAAATGTATTTGAAGTGTAAGATTATTTTTTGAAGTTTTAGTGAACACTGAACTGGGGTTATTAGCTGTGATTTACTTTCTGAAAGATTAACTTTCTGCATTTTCTAACATTTAGGCGGAATGTAATTGAAGCCGTTTACAATAGACTGAATCCTTACAAAAACGATGACACTGTGAGTAGTGTTCACTTCGCTCCTCTGCTCTCCTGTCCTCCCTGTGGGTCTGCTCTAGCACACAGCTGAGTGGGTCAGTGCCTCTGAGCTTGGCCGCTCGTACCAGTGTCCCCGTGACCGGGACGGAATCTCTCTCAAAAGAAAGTCGCTTTTTAATCCTCTACAATGAACTTCAGAAGACCTGCCTTCTTTTTTTTTTTTTTTTTTTTTAATTGTTAGGAATCTATTTCCTCAGAATCTTGGATTATTCTGAGTTTTACAAGGAGCAACAGCAGAATTCAGAATGTTCATCGTGAAGTGTTTTTATGCATGCAGTTATCTTTGCCACAATCCTGAGGCCGAACTAAGACGCTAGAGAAGCCCCTTGCAGCTGTTAGCTCAGAGTCACTGAGTGCAACTGTCACGGGCTGTGTACTGCATTATGAAGCTCTCTTAACCTCTTCACTCCCACAGTGCAATAAGCTTAATGAAAATGGAGGTTTAAAATAAGTTAGGTAAAGCTTTTTAGTAATTGTGTTGTTTTAATGATAAATTTGTTCATACTTGTAGTAAAATCATTCAAATACTTTTCAAACCAAAGGATTTGTTTGTTTGTTTATGGAAATTTTTGGTCAATGGGGCCAAGCCAAAGATTTCTTCTTTTTTAACTAAAGATACTAAATATTAGTATTTCATATGTAGACATACATATTTTTGAAACCAGCTAAGTTCTAGAATTGGTATATTATAAAACCTTGTCTTTCTTCACTCTCCAGGGAGTGGTGCCTCTGAACATCTTGCATCTAATGCCCTGTTTGTTTGTTCTCCCCTGTGAAGGACTCTACGTCAACTGATGACATGTGGTGAAGCCGCTCGTGGCCATGGGTTTCCTTCGCCACCAAAGGAGAGTGCAGCTCAACTTTGCCGAACCTTTGAAGAGCCATCATCAACTTTAAGGAGGAAGGGGTACGACGTGGCTGAGGGACTACACCAGAGAGCTTGAGCGGTGGAACAGCTAGCCCAGAATGGATTTTTTTTTTTTAATTGTAAATTTGAGACTTATGTAAACGTGATTTCAAACCGTAATTCATGTTGTAAATCAGACTCCAGCAATTTTTGTTGTATGATTTTGGTTTTTTGTAAAGTGTAATTGTCCTTGTACAAAGTGCTCATATTTAATTATGAACTGCTTTCAAAATCACCATCAACGATAAAGGAAATGTTTGGCTTGTTGTCTGACACAACAGATATAGTCATGCCGTGGACAGGGAGAGCAGCAGCCACATAGCTCGACGCTCATGCACGCATGATTATGAAGAATTCCAAAATCTTACAAAGCTGAACACCCAGGGAGTTATGGAAAACTGTCTCTGTGTTCTGGCGAGGGACTGGCTTGTTCATACAGCCGCTCCTTCTTACCTGTCTCTAGGATGGCCTCTCCTGCAGCCGAGAGCACTGCAGGTGACACCGAGTGTTCGTGAGAGTATCGATTTGGGGCTGAAATGCCTTGATTCTTTGCACCTCTTTATGAGTCCTACATTCAGTTACTAATTGGTAAGCAGCAGCTTCCTACACAATAGGAGACTGCCACATTTTTTTTTTCCTATCATGATTGGCTGGGCCTGCTGCTGTTCCTAGTAAGATATTCTGAATTCCATTTTATCAATAAAGCTTGGTTTAACAAACAAGAAATTCAATCATGTACGTGTAGTTCCTCTTGCCCCGGCTTTCAGAACCCATGCTGTTGTAAATGGGACATGCCTCCTAGGGAAAGGTGTTAGTCTCCTTAAATTGGATGGTGGTGTTACCCCAGGTGCAGATGGATTGAGAAGTCAAAGTCTGTGTTGTCCTAACCTGTTTTTAAAATGAGTTTCTTCCAGGCTGCTTGCTTGTCAGATGTGCATCAGCTTGGGTTTACCTACTGTTAATGAAAAGAATTGTCCAAGTTTGACAATCTTAACACTATGATAGATGTGTGTGTGTTGAATGTGTGTTTGTCTGTAACTTTTAATTGACCCACGTCTTTAGAATCTAAGAGGTTAAGATGTATTTGTGATTTGAAATATAGCATGTTGATAATATTTAGCTGTTGGCCTTTAAAAATAAATTTCAAAGCTTAAGGAATTGTAGATATAAAATACCTAATTTAATTTAGGCTTAACCCCCTTCGATTAAGCATGTAAAAGTAAGTTTTGTGGTCTGTCACATTATAAAGACTACTGTTCTGTACCCGTCTGTGTTTTGTCTCTGTAGGTTGAGTGCTGCATTTACCAACATGTGACCGAGTCCCCACTAGGAACCGATTCAGATACGTTAGATACAAAGTCACAACTTTGTGTACAAAAATTAGTGTAATACATTTTGTTCTATATGTTTTCCCCAAACTTGGAAATAGACATGTTTGTATATACAGCCTTAAAACCACTGTAATGTTAAGGGAATAGTAGGAGAGCACTGAGAAGTGTCGCAGACTTCAGTAGCTACAATACCAGCGGACTCTTCATTATGAGCTCGTGAGCTGATGTAACTTCATTGTATTTAATTTATATCTTAGTCCAGCATGAATGACGAAAAGCTGAAATACTCTTGATATTTAGAAAATCATAACAGCTGCAATTACAGAACCAATTCCAAACTTAATAAATGCTTAATGTCTAAATCTGTGGGAGAGTTGGAAGTATGGTAATGTTCAAAGGTGTGGCTTGCAAAGATGGACCTGTGCATTTCATGAAAACAGGTGCTCCTAGCACAGACTGACAGTGGAAGCTGAGATCCTGACAGATGACCTGGGTCCTTCATTTTTAGAAGTAACCTGAACACCTTTAGTTTTAGAAATTTCAAAACCTCCAGCCAGGGTTTGCTGGTGGTGGCTTTTGAAATTGAAACTGCCATGGTGGAAAGCTGTATTTCAGACAGCAGCAGCTTAGTTAGGGAAACCTGGTTTGAGATTTCCTCAACAGAAAAGGAAATTCAAATGCTCTTCTGTTGAATCATTAATTCTGGACTGTGATCTAAGGAGACTAGATCTTTTCACGAGTCAGCGCCACACTGGGTGTCATTTTGCATTATGGAACTGCAGGAAGGAGGTGTGCCTTGTAACAGCAGATCATGCCAACTTCCTGGGAAAATGGCCGTGATGGAAGCCAGCAACACTTTTTTGAAGGGGGATGTCCATGCCTGCATGGTACACTTTGTTCTTGTCCCCATCCCCTTTCCTGCTAATTAACATCTCAGGACAAATGTCTCAAAATATTTGGATGTGTGGGTTTTGTTTTGTTTTTTATGTGGAGAGGAAAAGTTCTTGTGTGATGGTAATATAACATGCAGAGTATACTTTTATGTCAGTGAAAATTTCAGTTCTGCATAGCAGTCTTTTGCTAACTTAAGTTAAAAAATTTTGAGTAAGCCAGCGGACACCTTTAATCCCAGCACTGAGGAGGCAGAGGCAGCCTGGGCTACAGAGCGAGTTCCAGGACAGGGCTACCCAGAGAAGCCCTGTCTCAACCCCTCCCCTAAAAATGCTTTTCATATCTCTTTCTATCTTCACAAGTGATCATAAGAATAAAATAAGCCAAGCACAGTGGTGCACACCTCTGATTCCAGGTGTGTTTGTGAGTTCAAGGCCAGTGTGGTCTACAGAGTTCTAGGACTGCCGGGGCTACACAGTGAGACTCGTCTCATCCGATTTTCACTTTATTGCAGAGTATCCTTCCACTGATAGCAAAAGCATCTCATGGCCAGCATAAACTTTATAAAAACCAAAGTGCTCACTTGCTTGGCTACTGAACACTTGTTAGACACCTTCAGTTATTGTGCATTTATTTGACTCTAGATCATGAAGCGACTGTTCTTTTGACACCACATAGTATTAGGAACTCGGGGTGGGAAAGCCAGGTATGAAGGCTCTGCCTGTGATCTTAGCACTTGGGAGGCTGAATCAGGAGGATCATGGGTTTAAGACTAAACTGGCCACAAAGTGATACCCTGTCTGATTTTTTTTTAAATTAAAGAGTTATGTGATACAAATAGTTTGAATTACAGTACTGCCTACAAAGACCATGTGTTTGAACACATTAAACCAGCTAAGCTCTGCTTTCCCACCAAGTGTTCAGTGTTACCAAAATACTGTTCTGGGTTAAGCCCCTGGGGACTGTAAAGAGATGAAGTAGGTCCTTGTTCTCAGGGAGTTCATGTTTGGGCAGGATTTAGAATCCAGTGTATATTATACATGGATCGTTCATATAAATAAAGAAAAATGCATTGCCTACCCCCTCTTTTCTTAGTACTTTCTTCAGCAAAGTAGGTCACCACCTGGAAGAATGGTTGCTATTCCTTTATTCCCCAAAATTGTTCAAAAGTTGAAATCATTCAATAGAAGATTATGCTCAGCATAAGAGTAAATTGGACTGCTGAAGTGTGTCTTAGTATCTATATAGAATTCTTGGTTCTCTCTTGGCCTTGACTTTTCCTGCTGACTACAGCAAATCACAAGCAAGTAATGGATGTCCTAGCATTCTCCAACCCCCAGGATGCAGGTGGGCTCTAAGCTTAGGGCCTCCTGTAGGTTCTTAGGTAAGACTGTGGTCCTCTTGTTACAGCACCAGTGTGCATATGAAATCATTGTGCTGTCTGATGTGCATTAGTGTTTAGAGTAGCCATGCTTACTGCCTGTCCTTACTGAACAAATTAACCTGGGAATTTAACACATGGATTCCCAAAAGACTCATGAATTGGCTTTGTATTAGTTTTTAATTTCATGCTATACTTCTAGTTCAAACTTCGCTGATTTTACAGTATAGATTTGGTATCCAAGAAGATGTAAATATTTTAGCATGTAAATATTTCTCATTTAAGGTTTTTGTTTGGAGGGACCTTCAAGGATGTTATATATTCTCACATATTCTGGTAATGAGATAATGAATGAGATGACCATTTTAAATTTGTTAGTCTTCTAATTAAATTTTCTTTCAGGCATTTGAATGTCTTTTGAAGCCTGATTTTACTTTATATCTTACAATAATGTGCTGTTTGTTTCGGTTTGCAGTTGTTTTAAATTATATATTCTTTCAGACTATGCTTGAAATATTTAAGACTGTGTTCTCATGTTGGTCAGTAACTCACTAACCGTCATTACTGGGAGAATGCCTTGTGACGGACATTGGCTCTGCTGTGTTGTCAAATGAGCGGTTTCCATTCAGGGTCAATTCAGCACACATTCTTTTTTTTGTTTTTTGGTTTCTTTTTTTTCTTCAGTTTTTCAAGACAGGGTTTCTCTGTGGTTTTGGAGCCTGTCCTGGAACTAGCTCTTGTAGACCAGGCTGGCCTTGAACTCACAGAGATCTGCCTGCCTCTGCCTCCCAAGTGCTGGGATTAAAGGCGTGCGCCACCATTGCCCGGCAACACATTCTTTGTTTTTTTATCTGCTCTGTAATCAGCTATTGGCTTCTGCTTTTTCCTATCCATTTAAATAGCATGGTGGAGTGCCAGAAAAACTCAGATGGAGCCGAGCATGGTGGTACAGCTTTAATCCCAGCACTCGGGAGGTAGAGGCAAGTGGATATCTTGAGTTGAAGGGCCAGCATGGTCTACAGAGCAAGTTCCAAGACAGCCAGGGCTACATAGAGAAACCCTGTCTCAACCCCCCAAAAAACGAAAAACTCAAATGGTATTCAAACTGCAGTTGCTTTTACAAGACAGGAAAGTTGTTTGAGTTGAAATAACAATAAATGACCATTTTTCCTCATTCTTCATGAAATAACCTCCCCCCCCCCACACACTTCTTAAATAGGCCAGTTATATTCTCTTGAACAAGAAAACCATAAGGTCATCAAGACCAACTAATAACTTTATTTTACTGGGTTGAAAGTAGGAAAATTCAGGATATGGAATAGTGGGAGCGGGACACTATAATTGCTTTGGACCTGGCTGTCATTGTTCCAGAACTGAGTGCCACAGAAGTCAGCCAGAGACAAATGAGTTTGCTTTTCTGATCTGCTGATAGTTACTGATCCAACACAAGCAACTGAAAAAGAAACTGTTTATTCACCCACATCCACTCCTTTGCTCTTCATTGCTCCAAATCCCAATTTCTACTGGCTACATTCTCATTAAATGTTTAGGACAGTTGTTCATTTTGTATAGTCCTAACTAATGAAAGACCGCTGAGTAATTAATCTGTGTCTGTATGGTCCTATCTGGAGTAAGCTAGTTCATAGAGAGCTTGGGTAGCTATGGAACAAACTTAGATCTTGATTGCGTACATTAAATAGCACAGGTTTGTTCTTGAGGGTCTTAAGCTTTTGTGGGTCACAACCCTTTGAATCTGACTGCACCTGGGAAAATGTGTATGATGTATATAACTCCCCCAAAATGTCTCTTTGGCCTGGTCAAGACCCTCTCTTATATCATGGGGCACTGTCCTCCAGCAGAGCTCAAAATATTCCAAGAGCATAACAGTCTTATCAGAAGACATTGTTTTACTTTGAAAAGAGAAAGGAGAGCCAGTACCTGGCTGGAATCTGGTGTGAGGATGTTTTTTTGTTTTGTTTCTTTGTTTGGTTTGGGTTTTCCCCCCAGAGGTCCTATGTTATGGGAACCTATCTGCAAAGGTGGAAGGATGGCAATGAGGCCAGCTTTTGGAGGTTGATGTCATTTAAGGTTTGCCAGTCTTGTAACTCAAAAGTGGAGTGGAAATTGAATGTGTCTGGCGTGCTTCTGACTCTCCAGAGTGTAGGTTAATTTGTTAACATATGTTAACAGCTCATTAGCTGTCGGGTCTTACTCAGGCTTTAAGATTTTCATTAAATAATAAATTACGGATTCTAAGTAATTAAGTAGGTAATAAAGAGTGTTTAAAATGAGGTCTTACATAGCAGTGTAGAAGGTGGACGACACTGCTACAAAGACACCATAATTACATTGAAAGTTGTTGTTAAATTTGTTGCCAAAATTTCATGTTCAGTTCTAGCTTGATTTATGTCTGTGGAAGTAGAAACAGAATTCATTATTTTACCTGGCTAGCCCTGAACTAACGCCATAGCATATCTGCAGGAGAATACTGTGGAGCAGTGATGCCCAGCACTAATTAGTTTTACAACTGTAATTATTTCACATCGTTTCTGTGAGTGTTTTGAGTGGGAAGACATTGTACATGTTACAAGCATGTTGCATTATACATAAATTCAGTTTTTTAAAACTTATCGATGTAAGAACTGCAGAAATATTTTTCTTAAACATAATATGTAACAGAATTCTCCACTTTGCAGTTTATGTGACCCACAGTTTTAAAGAAATTCCATAAATGTATATTTTGTATTATGTACCATTTCCCGGTCCAAAGAAAATATGTGAATTTAGTTCTAATTTTAAGACTGTACTTTTGTTTTCTAGTTCTCTGAAAAACTGCATTCCGCCTGTGGATGGTTACAGATTGTATGTGAGGTGGGAAGTAGAAGTTTCTAGTTTGCAAAATCGGTGCCACTAAATAAACAGGCAATTGCATAATTTGTGTGTTCATGATTGTTTGCTGCCAGGAGCATGTGTGTTGTGCTGAGAAATCTAGAAATCTGGGGATTAATTATTATGTGATCTTAAGAGAATTTTTTTCCCCTAGTGAAACTTGGTAAATTGGCTGATCAGATCAATGAAATCATAATTTGAACTAGAATTGTCCCTAATTTTTGGGAGATCGTTGGTAGCCACAAAGGTTGGGTTGGTGGTTATTGTTATGAAGACGCCAGATATAAAGAAGCCTGTTGTTCCTCTTGGACAGGAAGAGTGGAGACTGGGATTGGAAGTGATCTGGAGAAGGCCTGTCAGCTAATAGTAGCCCTGGTGTGTGTGTGTGTGTGTGTGTGTGTGTGTGTGTGTGGTTGTGTGTGTGCGCGTGCGTGCGTGCGTGCGCGCGTAGGTAGAATGCAGGAGGAGGCGCTTGCTCGGCTCCTAATGATTGGCTCTAGCGGGTATCTCATCTTTACCCAGGTCTCCAAATGACCTCTAGATTCCAGGTCTTAGAAGTTTGAAAACTGAGTAGGTGATTTAATGGAAGTTCTGTACGTTGCAAGCTGCTATTACTCAATGCTTGCATTATACATAAATTATATCAAGTGTTCTAGAATGTTCCTTTGTTAGCCCTTAGCGCAGACTGAACTTGCTGTCAAATCAAATGTGATTCTAGTTGAAGATAATATTCTCGATGAACTGTGTTAGAGGATGTAAGGTTTACAACAGAACCCACCACATGGCCCCAGAAAAGATTTTGCTTCACTGGTTGCCTGGAGTCAGCATGAGATTCATATTGTATGTTTATGTTCTAAGGGCTTTTTATAAAATTGTTTTATGGTGATAGTTTTATTGTTGCCTTCGTAGGATTAGCTACTCTAAGAGTGTCATGGCTTCAGTTTTTAGGCACAGCATCTTCCAGACCAAAGTGCTCCTACAGCTGTCCTTACAACCAAAGTGTTTTCCAGAAGTTAATTTGAACCAGCAAGATTTCCAATATTTGGCCATTATTGATCTATAAAAGAAGTTGTTTTAAACTCTTCAATTTGATGTCCTTTGAAATCAGTTGTTTTCAACCAGCTAGGGTGTCAGTAGCAGGTATTTCTCACTATAGTTTATATGTGTGTCCTTGGAACGAGTGAGAAAAACGCACGGATGTATCTGTATAGAGGTACCTACGTGAGCAAATGTGCAAGTAGGGAGTTTGATATTAGGCAGTGCTACGTTTACACTGGTTTGGTATATCCAAGCCAGCGTACTGCTTGCATGTCACTCTGGGGTGTGTTTCTTCAGCAGCGGCAAGGGAAGGAAATGGTGCCATGCTGGAACGTTCAGAGCACTGTTCCCTCATGGACAGTAAACTGAAGATGGCAAGATAATCCTACCTTCAGTCAACAAGGTCACTCATCCAGTAAAGGCACTCGCACATCCTGGCAACCTGAGTTCAATCCTTGGGACCTGTGGAAAGAGAACTAACTCCACGGAGTTGTCCTCTGACCTCCACACACATGCTGCAACTTCGCACACACTCACCCCATATAACACAGCATGCTCACAGACACAACGGTATAAATTGAGATGCATAGAAAGTTCTTTTTAATATTTTATTGGAGTATTGGTGTTGGGGGTCCAACTCAGTTTTTGAAAAGTTCTCTGAAGATAGCTTATTTAAATTCAGCTTTCCTTCTGGATGTGAAACTAATTTAGACTGGCAGTTTGATTGCCTTTCTAAAAATCTTTTTTAACTTGTATTTTACTATTATGTTTTTCTACGTAATGATTGGCAACATTGTATAGAATTAAAAAAATAAATCAAATGCCAGTGTGCAGCTCTGCCCGGGCCTGATAGTAGACCAGGAGCTTCTCATTCTCTGTATATCAAACAGTCTTGACCACATTTGATTCTATGTAACAAAATTTTTTTAAGTAGTCACTGTTTATTATGCTAAGAACATAGTTATTCTCAATTATTTAACTTTTAACTACTCAGAACTGCAGAAACCTTTTTACACTAACAGTTTCAAAAATGTTTCTAAAAAGACTACACATTTTTGGTGGTTATAGTAAATAATGCTATAGTCCCAGTTTATAGGAAGTGATTAAAAAAAAATTCTCATTGTTAGGCAAAGTAAGTAGATACCTCTGTAACTGACCACCACTGCCTCCTTTGGGCTCCCTGCTACCCTCTCCTTAGAATGAAAGTGGCCTTAGTACTTCTAGATGCAGTCAGACTGCGGTGCGTGTGCGTGTGTGTGTGTGTGTGTGTGCACGCATGTGTACCACGGAAAGGAAACGGACTTGCCATCCTTTTTAAATATTACTTGCAGGTCTAGGGTCTAGAAATTCTAGGGCCCTCCTCCCCCATCCATTGTTCTTATTTTAAATATGCACATTCCCAGGCTGCACTGTGCTTTAGGACTTAGGTGAATACTTCTGAGAATTCTGAAATCCAATCTACATCCTTGCACGTCCTTGGAGGCTCTTGGCTGTATATTCTCTCCTGACTTGTGCAACTCTGTAGGCATGCTGCAGCGTGGGTCGAAGTATATTTATGTCTGCTCATGTCCTTATTCAAAGTCAACTTCACAGTCACCTTGACCTTCAGAGAGGCATGGGGGATTGGAGACCAGATCTGTCTGAGAAGTTCCAGTCTAGGAGGAGCAGGGCTTCATGAAGCGAACTTCGGTAGAACACGTCTCCATAATGAGCTAAGAACGGAGTGCTAGGTTTTGAAGATTACATGGTTGGCTCTCTTGGAACAGTTCACATTCTGATTTCCTGGGTGGAATGTCAAATATTTTTGTTTAAAAATCTTTTGTTCAAGTATAAAACTTAAGGGTTTTCCTGGGGGGAATGATTGAACTCTGCAACTTGAAGTTACATAATGAAATTAAATAATGAACTTGGCTGGGCAGTGGTTGCGCACACCTTTAATCCCAGCACTCAGGAGGCAGAGGCAGGCTGATCTCTGTGAGTTTGAGGCCAGCCTGGTCTACAAGAGCTAGTTCCAGGACAGGCTCCAAAACCTACAGAGAAACCCTGTCTCAAAAATTTAAAAAAAAAAAAAATGAACTTGACATTTTCCCATTGGATGACAAAGAAACAAAGGGAATGTGGAGAAAATGACATAATGCTTAAGGTTAGAAGAGAGTTGGTTTAAAGTTAAAAACAAGGTTACAATTGTTTAAGTTGAGAAAATGCTACTTTTCTGATGTTAAAGTGAAATTAGTCACCATAAATCATCAGTATGCTCAAAGTGATCAAAGTTGAAGAAATTACAGATGCCCCTCTATTACTAAACCTCTGAAGCCCCAGTCTGCACCTAACCAACAAGATGGAATGACCTGGAAGCCTGAAAACAAAACACTTTACAGTGACTGCTTTGTGGGGAAGCTCGCACTGAAAGTTAAGTTCCCCAGGGAAGCCTGCACCCTCCCTTGCCTCCCCTTGGCTCAGTCAGCTGACCCACCCTTCAAATCCCCACCCTGGGACTGGGCATGCAGCTTTGGAGAGTGCTAGTCCAGTACATCATGAGAACCTGGGCTGAGGGCACACCCATAATCTCAGCACTTGGGACAGGGAGGCAAGAGGATCAAAAGACTAACGTCCTCTGATACATACCAAGTCTGAAGCCACCTAGATCACTAGTGACCCTGGCCCAAAGACATCCGTGGGCTGCTCTACAAAGCCTCCAATGTCTGGTTCCTCTGCCTAGACTTGCCTCCCTCTCCCTTCTGCCTTGGCCACACTTCTGGCTATTCCTGACTGCCCTGTCTCAGACCCAAAAATCTTACAGATACTTGCTCTTACCCCTTCCCGGATGTCTCACTGGCCAAAGCAGGTCACAGGAGAGTTCAAGGAAACCTGAAAGAACAAACCCTGGTCTTTACTGGGAGATCCAGTGTGCATGCGATTGAACAGAGTTACATGTGTTGTCTGTGCAGACGAGATTGGTTTTATATGTATCAAGAATACAGTCTTGTCTCCTACTGCGCCATTTCATTTGTGGGTTTTTGTTGCTTTTAGAAAGGTTTTTCACTGTGTAGCTAGCCCACAACTATGTAAATCAAGCTGGGCTTGAATTCGCTGAGATCCACCTACCGAGTGCTGGAATTAAAGGTGTACACCACCGTAGCAGTGATGATACAATCATATGGCTTCGTGCTGTACATGCTCATTTGTGGTGGTGGTTTGAATAGGTTATGGCCTCCTATAATCAGGTGTTTGAATGTTTGGCTGATAGGCCTGGCACTATTAGGAGTGAGGCCTTGTTGGAGGAATTGTGTCACTGTAAGGACAGGCTTCAAGGTCTCATATATTCAAGCTATGCCCAGTACAGTTTTTCCTTCTGTTGCCTGTGGCTCAAGATGTAGGACTCTTAGCTCCTTCTCCAGCACCATGTCTGCCTGCCATGTTCTGTCATAATGATAATGGACCAAACCTCTGAAACTGTAAGCCAGCACCAATGAAATGTTTTCCTTCAGGCGGGTGGTGGTAGCACACACCTTTAGTCTCAGCACTCGGGAAGCAGAGGCAGGAGGATCTCTGTGAGTTCAAGTTCAGCCTGGTCTACAAGATCTAGTTCCACACAGTCTCCGAAGCTACAGAGAAATCCTGTCTCAGGGGAAAAAAAAAAATGTTTTCCTTCATAAGAGTTGCTATGGTCAGCTGGGTGGTGGTGGCACATGCCTTTAATCCCAGCACTCAGGAGGAAGAGGCAGGTGGATCTCTCTCTGTGAGTTTGAGGCCAGCCTGTTGTACAGAGGGAGTTCCAAGACAGGCTTCAAAGCTATACAGAGAAACCATGTCTTGGAAATTAAAACAACAACAACAACAAAAAACTTGCTGTGGTCATGGTGTCTCTTCACAGCGATAAAATCCTAACTAAGGCACTCATAATGAGGGGCAGTGTTCTGCATCTGGGGGAAGAGGTTAAGTACTCACTAGATTGAAGTTACATAAACTCAGTTAACCAGGTATCTATGCAAAGGCAACAGCTGAGCAAAGGAAAATACGGTGGCAGGAGACAATGAAGATGTCAGACTCAACAGGAACTTTCTACTCCAAGCCCCCAGGAACAAGAGGTCACACTGAAGCATGTGCCCTATGAAAAGGCCCTTGTGTCCTTTGCTGCTGCGCCCCTCACCACCGAGACAGAGTTTCTCTGTGTAACCCTGGCTGTCCTGGAACTCACTTCATAAGCCAGGCTGGCCTCAAACTCACAGAGATCCACCTGTCTCTGCCTCCCCAGTGCTGGGATTAAAGGTGTGTGCCACCACCGCCCAGCTGGTCCTTTGCTGTCCTTTGCTTATTGAAAAAATTTTTGACTGTTGTTTATCAAAACCTTGCTTTCCTCTCAGACTCAGTGGTATTTTAATAATCCACAAGAGGGCTGGAGAGATGGCTCAGTTGTCAAGGGCAGTGACTGCTCTTCCAGAGGACCCAGGTTCAATTCCCAGCACCCACATGGCAGCTCACAACTATCTATAATTCCAGTTTCAGGAGATCTGACACTTTCACACCAATGCACATAAAATAAAGTTAAAATATAACAATAATACACAAGAATCATCATCCTGGCCTCAACAGTGCAGCCTAACCCTAGATCTAGCTGTGATGAATGATGTTGGTCGGCTGCTTGGTCAAGAACATACACCTGCTAGGTAACCCGAGTGGAATGTTCTAGAACCCAGAAATAGAGATTACAGACATGGCTATGGTTCTGACAGAACTGGGCATGGTGAGAAAGTGCTTTTCATGACCAACATCACCTTGCTGGCCTGGCTAGCTGTGGGCCAGCAGGTGTCAACGGTCAGGTTCTAACTTGAACTCTGCATACTGGGTCAAGCACATGAATACAGAGGGGCCAAACCACATTTCCTGTTTACATTTGGGCACCACTGCAGGCAGCCTCGACCCCAGCTTCCAAATGAAGCAGCAGAAGATGGAGATGGTTTAAACTAGTCTCAGTTTATGGTCTGCTATTTTTTCGTGTTCCTTACAATGAATACCACCTCTACCTAGTTCATTAAGAATTTGTTTTTAGTGTGACATATATGTTAGGTGAATATTGTCAAGCTGCTTCTTAAGCCCACTCCTCTGGGTCTTGGAACCAGTCTGAGTCTATGTGCTTGACATAACATCCTCCTGCCCATAGATGCTCCACTTTCCCAGCACATTTTTTAAAAAAGATTATCAGCCTTTCTTTTTTCATTGTTTCTGCTGTTTGATTTGTGTGTGTTGGTGTATGTATGTGGGTGGTGGAGTGCATGGTCTGAGTACAGTCTTCCTCAGTCACTCTCTGCCTCAATCTTTTGAGACAGAGACTCTTGAGACCGACAAGAAGCTTGCCAGTTTGGCCACACTAGTCTGCCTATCAGCTCAGTCCTGGGGTTACAGGTATAACATGACCATTTCGGCTTTGACATAGTTGCTGGGGATTTGAACTTGAGTTCTCCTCCATGCATAGCTAGTGCTCTTATCCAACACTAAGGATTACCAGTTTTATTTACAATGGATTGAGTAGTTCCTTTTCTCTTCCTATCCCACCAGCCATGGCCAGAGATGGAGACAGAAAAGCCAAAAGGTTATTTCCTGTTCCTGTTAGTTGGTGAGGACCAATGAGTGATTCCTGTAATGATAATGGCTCCTGACTTCCCATTCAAATTTTCTAATTAGTCAAGGAAATGGGGTCTATGAGTCTTTTTTTTAAAAAATATTTATTTATTTATTATGTATACAATATTCTGTCTCTGTGTATGCCTGAAGGCCAGAAGAGGGCACCAGACCTCACTACAGATGGTTGTGAACCACCATGTGGTTGCTGAGAATTGAACTCAGGACCTTTGGAAAAGCAGGCAATGCTCTTAACCACTAAGCCATCTCTCCAGCCCCCAAGTTTTTTTTTTTTGTTTTTGTTTTTTTTTTTTACCAGTAATTTGCTTTTCCATGCTTGTCTTCTCCAAGAAAGTGTTAGAAAATAAATGTATAAGACACCTAGGACACTGCCTGCCACACAGAAAACAACAAATAAAAAAAAAACCCAGCATGTGCCTTCTTATTGACTTGTTACTTTAAGCCTACAGTGAAATGTATACAAAGTCTATTAGAGGGCTAGGGATATAGCACAGTAGATAAAACACCTGCTTATCCACAAGACTCAGGACCAGGGCTCTGATCCCCAGAACTCATGTAAATGCTGGGCAAACATGGTGGCCACCTGTAATCCCAGAACAAAGGCAAGCTAACTAGCTAGACCAACAAGAATCAGTGGGTTCTGCATTCAACAAGAGACCCTGCCTCAATAAGCAAAGGGGAGAGAGTATGTGCCCAGATGCATACATATGAGCCCTTAGGGAAACAGATGAGAGAAATGCATTCAACAAGAGACCCTGCCTCGATAAGCAAAGGGGAGAGAGTATGTGCCCAGATGCATACATATGAGCCCTTAGGGAAACAGATGAGAGAAAATGAGGGCAATAGACTAGGAGAGGGGATTCAGGGACTCACCAACACAGCTTTATGGTGCCCTGAGTACAGATCTGTTGGAATTTAGACAAAGATATGTTGTGTCCCACATCTGGGTGACAACTGCCAGGTCCTACCTGGTTTATTCTTTCATGTTTGGAGGGAAGTGGGAGGATTAAGAAAGAAATAGACAAGAGACAACAGATAGAGTCAGGAGGGCATCTGGTAAATACTGAGATTTGCTTCAAGTTGATTTTTTACAGCCTTTATATAATACCCCAATCCATAAAGGAGGGGGAAGGCAAAAGACTTCTTTACCAAAATACAAAGAACAAAGTAATTACATTCTCAATACCCAAAGTAACAAGTAACCACACCCTAGGTCAAAATATCCTGTTAGTAGCCACGGCTTAGGTCAAACCTCCTGTCATATAATCTTAAAGAAGCAAGAATAGGCCTGAACTCTCTGACCTTTAGTCAAGGTGGAAAGGATCCACTTCTGTGGGTTCCCACAAAGATATCCACAAAACACCTTGCTCCAGTGTGTGGATGCCTCCTTGTGGCTCTGACCACAGAGGAGGAATGTAGACAGGCAAAAAGAAGATCTTATTAGAGGTCTTCCAAGCCTCAGGGTACAGAGTCTAGCCAAGAAGTCTCAGTTGTGTGTCCCTCAGGGCAAATACCCAATCTACAGCCTAGACAAGGAAAGCCATTGCTTCCCTCAAAATTATTTCAGCCATCCTGTAAATCTCCACCCTCACATCGAAAAAAAGAAAGAAAGAAAGAGAGAGGGAGGGAAGGAGGGAGGGAAAAAGGAAGGAAGGAAGGAAAGAAGGAAGGAAGGAAAGAAGGAAGGAAGGAAGGGCAAACAGAAATACCTGGGGATACTTCCCGCTATGGATAATGGGATTTTCTGAAATAGCCAAGCCCCTTTATGCAGCCTTTAGAATGGACTAAGACAGAACAGAGGGTCTTTGTGGTGGTTTGAAAGGAAAATGGCCCCCAAAGAGAGTAGCACCTTAGGAGATGTGGCATTTTGGAGTGTGTGTGGTCTTAGAGGAAGGGTGTCACTGTGGAGGTTGGCTTATATATGCTCAAACCATGCCCCAGTGAGTCAGTTCACTTCCTGTTGCCTTTGGGTCAAGATGTAAGGACTCAGTTCCACCACCATGTCTGCCTGCATGCTGCCTTGCTTCCTGGCATGAAAATGTTGGACTAAACCTCTGAACTAGCCCCAATTAAATGTTTTCCTTTCTAAGAGTTGCCTTGGTCATAGTGTCTCTTCACAGCAATAGAAACCCTAAGATAGTCTTCAAAACCTTGACAAAGGCCCTGGTGTCTGCCTTGGACCTGGACCTCCTAGACTTTCCTAAACCATTCCACTTGTGTGTGGATAAGACCAGAGGTATAGCCAGTGGAGGTCTTCATTCAAACCCTGGAACTCTGGGAAAGACCGGTGGTTTGTCTGTCCAAGGAACTTGACTTATTTGCAGCTAGATGGCTGCCACAAACCTGCTGGTAAAAGAAGCTGACAAGCCGGGCGGTGGTGGCGCACGCCTTTAATCCCAGCACTCGGGAGGCAGAGGCAGGCGGATCTTTGTGAGTTCGAGACCAGCCTGGTCTACAAGAGCTAGTTCCAGCGCAGGCTCCAAAGCTACAGAGAAACCCTGTCTCAAAAAACAAAAACAAAAACAAAACAAAACAAAAAGCTGACAAATTAACTTTAGGTCACAAACTTTTCCTGACAGTCCCACACTCCACTGAGTCCCTCTTTAGGGGGACGCTTGAGAGGTGGATGTCTAATGCTCAAGTGACCCAATGAAGCCCTGCCTCTAGATCACACAAGATGTCAGCCCTCAACCTTGCCAGTCTCCTGCTAGCTGACAACCCCATGGGTCCTCTGCATGATTGTCTTGAGGTGACTGACCTGATTCAGCTTATCAGACCTGATATGACTGATGTCTCTTTGGCAATATCAGTTGAGGTATTGTTCACAGATGGGAGCAGTTTCATCCAAGACAGGAGCAGATATGCAGGGGCCATGGTGGTGACTCAAGAAAAGCCAAGGCTATCGTCATGTACGCTGATAGCCCATATGCTTTTGCCATTGCCTATGTGCATGGGGCTCTGTTCAGGGAAAGAGGACTGCTACAGAGATCAAAATCGCTGGGCGGTGGTGGCGCACACCTTTGGTCCCAGCACTCGGGAGGCAGAGGCAGGCAGATCTCTGTGAGTTCAAAACCAGCCTGGTCTACAAGAGCTAGTTCCAGGACAGGGTCCAAAGCTACAGAGAAACCTGTCTTGAAAAACCACACACACACAAAAAAAAGATCAAAATCATGATCAAATCTTAGCCCGATTGGAAGCTATCTGGTTACTCAAGAGGGTAGCCATTGTCCATTCCATAAGACACTGAGAATGGGATTCCCCAGAAGCCAGAGGCAATAGAGCAGCTGACTTGGCCACCAGGGAAATGGCCCCAAGAACCAGTGGAGTCTCTCCAAGTCTTGGTAGTCTAGCTTGCCTGACCATCCAGAATACACCCTGGAGCAAGAGGGACTGGGCAAAACAACTGGCCAAACAGGATAAACAAGGATGGTGGAAGGCTATTGGTTATAGCTCTCATCATGCCACCCACCTAGGAACAATGAAGACTGCACATCATCCCAACTGCTATCAAATTAACTTGTGTCCTCCCTTGAAGAAAAGGTCACTGAGGACAATGGCAGATGACTGTCACTTGGGCCTCAGACTTCATAGAGCTAAGACTGACCACAGTTTACTAATCCAGGACACACAATCCTTATCAGTCTCAAAATTAGACACAGGAATTCAGCAAAGCCAAAGGTGGGGAGCCCTCTTTCAGGTGGATCTCTACTCTCCTACATCCCTTTCAGGGATGGAACAGCATGGGTCGAGGGGAGGGACAAGGGTCAATAAATAAGGTGGTGGGGAAAACTGGCTAGAAAAAGCCTTCCGAGATTACAGTCTAATGCGTGACAAGGTACCTGTATCGTGCCCTAAATTACTTGCTTTGCTTGTGCTAATGGTTTGACTACGTGTGCCTCTCCCAACTCACGGGAGTTTTATTTCTAGACTGTACTAGGTTAGTACTATAGGACTGAAGGAGGCTGGACCTCTCCACCCTCAGCCTACCCCCTTGTTTATTTTTATTTATTTATTTAGTTAGTTAGTTTCTCAAGACAGGGTATCTCTGTAGTTTTGGAGCCTGTCCTGGAACTAGCTCTTGTAGGCTGGGCTAGCCTCGAACTCACAGTGATCCACCTGCCTCTGCCTCCCGAGTGCTGGGATTAAAGGTGTGCGCCGCCACCACCACCACCATTTGGCTAGAGCCTCCCTTTTATGAAACAGAGGGAACTTTGCATGACCTTAGGAGAAACTTGCTGTTTCCATGCCAACCAATCAGCAGTAGTTAGAGAAAATCTTAGTCAGAGAAAACCTCAAAGAATGGAAAAAAAGAGTACATAAATCATATAATTGGTGTCAGTCTGTTTAACTGGTCTCCACCTTACTATCAACATCAGCCAGACTATTGATTGTTAGCCTCATCGGGCTAACAATGGGACCCTGCATCCTCAACTGCATGGCCAACTACATCAGAGAATAAACTAAAGAAAGCTATTGGTCCTCAATATTGGTCCCTACAAGTCACTGTTTTGACCTACACCCATAGAACTAGTGACAGGACAAAGCAGTACACAGGTTCCTCCCTCTTATATTATCACAAAGGCCACTTCAGCTTTAACTAGTATTTGATCTCCTTGGTAGATCTCCCATGAAAAATTACCCAACTCTATTCTGGGACCTAAGGCCCCAGCTAACTTGACTTCTGTTAAGCTGCTTGCTTGTGCAAATCTCCCCCTGGAGCTGCTGAGCGAAATATCAAGATGTGGGTTTTGCCTTTAAAAAGTGCTTGGTCTAAATGCTTAGGACTACACTTGGGTCCCCAAGTACCTGAGTGTAGCCCCAGCTGGCCAGAATAAAGACTTCCAGTTGGCTATAAACTGGATCTGAGTGGTCATCTCTGATGGGCATCCTGTAAACAGCTCATGGTGCTGTTTGGAGCGATGGTTTAGCTGGTGGTGACTCCCTGCAATCTATGGAAATCTAGCTGGCTTCTTTGTCCTCAGCCCCTGCCTAGAAATTGGCCAGGTAGGGCAAGGCCTCCAACCAAGGCCACAGTTCAAGGATGTCCTTGCCAGAGGATGTCAGAAGAGAGCTGTGGTCTTTCTTTCTTGTCTCCTAAAGAGACCCTCTGCCTGGCCTGTATGCAGCTACCTGCTTGAAACTGAGAGGTGGTACCTGCATACCAGGCTGGGTCAACTAGACTCCAGCTCACTCCTCATCCCTCACCCAGGTTTCTACCACTAGTCCTTCCAAAGTAGGCTCCAGGCTAGCAGCTCAATGGCCCCTTAATTCCTGAACCCCTTCCTGTCACACAGGAAGCTCCCCACCACCATGCACATTCAAATGCCCACCAATGCATCTATTAAACACTCACTAAAACTCAACCCATGTGGTCATGAATTCCATGCTTGGAATTTTCAAGGCAAGAACCTGAAGACGCCTGGCTCCGGCTGCTATGGTGGTCACTAAGTACAGAACTCTAACTCCTTGAGAAAGGCAATCTTCTCAAATATGTCTTAATAGTCCTTACCACTGTTCCTCGTGGGCCCTTTCCCTCCCGGGTGCCACACACCACTGCTCCATTTTATTCCCAGCCCTTGTCTTCTTAGAAAGAGGGAAGCAGCCAGGAACTAGCATCCCACCAACTCCTCAAAGGCGGCAAGACCACAGAAAGGCTAGTGAGACAGGGTCATCAGGAAGTTTGATCTCTAGAGAAGGATGGGCAAACCCTACAGAAGTGGCTCCTTAGAAAATGCACTGGTTTGGAGATGACCCAAGCCCCTCCCTTGCCATGACATCTTGGCATCTGTTGCAGCCCCAGTGGGATCTGGCACTCATTAGCCCACTTCTGAGAAAACCCAGAGGAGACACACAGAGCACTTACAGCTCAGAGTCCCCAGGGTTTGAGTCATAATGTCATCTGTCCATCCCTTTGTTACCTGGGATGAAAGCTAGTTACTAATCACTTCCTTGTCTATCTCAGTTCATAGGGCACAGGTTTTCCATCCTGACCGTTCAAACTCCAGACAGTGACAGAGAAGACGGGGAAAGATGCAGGCTAAAACCTCTAGAAGCAGGGGACACAGAAAAGGCTCAAGACACCAGATACCACACACAGGCTGCCTACTCCCTGGCCTCACTCAGCCTGGTAGCACAGAGCCAGGCAGTGCAATCAAACAGATACCACCCCAAGGCTGGCATTTATAGTGAACCTACCCTAGCATAGTCAGGTGGTTACTGAGTCCTAACATTAAAATCTTCCAAATAGCACCAGGACACAAGGGTACAATTGCCGTGACTGGGCTGGCCATATGGCTAAGTGTTAAAGTGCTTATCTAGCATGTATGAGGCCCTATGTATCAGCTCCAGCATGGCAAAGAAAGGAGGAAGAGCCAGGAGGATTGGGAGGGGGAAAGAAAACAGAGAAAGGGGAGCATGGGGGTGGGGAGGAGTCTGTCATCATTATGTAAATGAAAAGGGTTTCAGAAGGGGTGTGACCAGTAGGATCTGAACCTAAGAAGTCTGCCTTTAAGACCATCTTAATCGTTCTGGGTACCCACTTACAGCATGTTGTGTGGTTGCTTCATTCTAATTTAGCACTGGAACAAACAGCGCACATAGGCACTTAGGGCGCAGCACCATCCTACGCCCACACTTCTGCCCCTTCCTTTCCTGGTTCTGGACAGCCGCTGTCCGCTCAGGGACAGCAGTCAATCCCACCCAATCCTGGACTAAAGAAAAGTGAGCTGCAGACTCCTTTGTTCCCGGGGTAAATTCTATTTCCTCTTCTATTGTCTCGGGCTTCGGAGTGATGTAACATGACACCCAGCGTATCCTGCTTTTGAAAGGAAACTTCGATGGTGGTTGGCAAATTACCATTCACAGCTCTGACTGCTGGAGTCACCGGAGAGGAGAGGGAGCAGCCGCACCTGGTGTCTGTAATTACAGGCTTTCACCGGAGGAAAGAAGGGATGAAACAGCCAAATACAGCTGAGTGCAGAGAAGGGGAGGGTTTGCGCAGGGCTGGGCAGGAAGAGCCAGCAGCTGAAGATGCTGCCCCGCCCCGCCCCAGCTCTGCTTACTTGGGGCTTGTCTGTTTCCTTTTCTCTCTGTTTTCGCTCATCTCAGAACTCTTTGTCCAGCTTCCCACAGCAGCGTCAGGCGGGTCATCACGAGGAAATCAAAGCTCTAGAGGCATCTACGTCTTGGTGGCAAGCAACCTGTGTTTTGCTTCAGAGGCGCCTTCTCAGATGTTATGTCTGAGAACTTGCCAGAACACTCAAGCATTCCTTTCAGAGACAATGCTGGGGGGGGGGGGGAACTTAACAAAAACAGATCGTGATCCTCGCTGTTCCCTATGCCAGGCCTCTCGTCCACCCCCTTTTAATTCTGAAGTGGTATGAGAACATTTTGTACCTGGAAAGCAGTCTAGTGTCTTGCACCGGAACTGTAGCTGGCTGGTTTCCTCTCTTTCCCTCTCCTTCCATCTCAGCCTCTTCCCGGCTCCTCTCCCCGGCTTCTCTCCCCCTGCTTTTCTGCTGTCCATCTTCTGTGCTCCAGAACCTCATGCAAGCATGCTGTCTACCCCTGAGCTACATTCCAACCTTGGGGCTATTTAACTTATAAATTAAAAGACATCAGATGTATACAGGTGAAATGACAAGTCTACTTTCAAGGAGAGGAAAAAGAGTTTATTCCCAGCTTAATATAAGTGATCATGGCCCTAGAAGAGATTTGGGTTACCTCGCAATGACACCTTTCACAATGGAGATTACCGATCTTTTATAGCCCCAGAACAACACCATCAAACTGTCAGATCAAGATATCAACTAGTTATATTGGTGGGAGCTTCAGGGTTACAGGAAGGTTGAGAGTCTACCTTGGGTTTTGAATGTGACATTTTTAGCTCTAGGGTTGCTGGAGCCCAGAGGGGGCCTCCTAAGGTTCTGTGTCTCCATAAATTTTATCCAGCGCAAGAATGTTAGGTCAAATACAAAAGCTGAGGTAAATGGCTATTAAAGGGCTTAAATAATTCAATGTGATTTTGACTCACAATCTATAACATTTTGTCTCTCCATACTTGCAAGTCAAAGGCAAGATTTCTGAACCAAAGCTTCCTGTATATCACAAAGGAAAGTGCGAATTCAGGTTGTATGAACGGTACTTCAAGGGCTAAACACTTATGGGCTGAACAGCACAGGGGTAGAACATTTATTCCACAGCAGCAAAGTCTCCGGCACTAGGATCCTTGCCCTAATGCTGACTCTTTGCTAGGCAGAATTCCCAAAGAATAAGCTTGAAGATTCAGTTTGCTGTCAGATAGCTGCTACCCTCCCAGCAGCCCACTTAACACTTTTTGGGAACCACTTAGCCAAATATCTGTCTTCTGTTTCCTTCTCTCTAAGTTCTGAAATAGGGACTCCAAAAATTATCCTGGCATTGAGGATGGGGCATCTGAGCCACGTGACATCCTTTGTCTTTCCCGGCCTTGAGATACTGTTTCTGTTCCCACTGGTTACATAATAGGCACTCCGAAGCTGCCTTTACTGAAAAACGCTGACTCCTCACTTCTGGCCTCAGGTAACTAAAAGTGGGGAAGTCTTTATTCCACGTCTGTCTCTTTTACTTTGAACCAAGCTCCTGCTTAGCTCCACACAGACATGCCAATAACTTGAAGAGCAACTGGCAACATCTCGCCTGCCTCACTCCCCTTCAAGTCTGAAGGCACAAACAGTGACGAGGCATTTGTGGTCATCTTTACATAGCCCTAGTCCAGACTCCAAAAAGGCAAGTGCTAAACGGCTGTCACCTTGGATCTCAGAACAGCTGAGTTTTGCTCCCAAGCAGAAGCAGTCATCTGATGCAAAACAGATTGAATCCTCAATCCACGAGGACTCTGGGCTGGGGAGGTGGCTCTGTTGGTAAAGTGCCTGCCATGCAAGCATGGGGACCTGAGTTTAGATCCTCAACACACCCAGGTAAAAATCCTGAGAGTAGTGGTCACATGTGTAACCTTAATCCTAGAACAGAAGTCAGGGAAAGGGGGAGAACATGCTGAAGGACGGCTTGCTGGCCAGCCAACTTAAAAAAGACTGAGAGTCATAGAGATCAAAGAAAAGAGCAGATGTCAAGATGTCCAGCTCTGGTGGCCACACTCACATGGACACCTCCTGTATAAACACATGATGAGTGTCAATGTACACTCATCCCTTCCTTTCTTCCCACCCCTTCTTTCTAGGGCCAGCAGCATTCTGATGTCTGCTAACACACACACACAAATAGTAAGGACTCCTTCACATCACCTTGAAGAATGAGAACTAAAGATAATTATCAGCCAGAGGATATCTTGATAGTCCTGATTTCTGCTCCAACTCCCTCTTTGGGTTTAGACTCAGGACACTCTAAGCTCTAGTCGTAGTTCCTTAAATTCTAATTCTAACTCTGCTCCCTTTGTCTCTGCAGAACAAGCTTGCCTCTTTTGCCGGGAGAAAACATCGTCACCCCCACCACCCCACCCCACCCCTCGACACACACACACTCTCTTTCTCCTCTCTAACTTAGTTAGGCAAGAGTCAGCAAACCTGATGGAAGAGGCCAACAGCAAGTATATTTTGCTTTGCAGATTCAGTTTCTTGCAACTCAAGTCTTTTGGCTCTAAGTGCAAAGCACTCACAGACACGCAGGACCGCGTGAGCATGGCTGTGCTTCAATAAAAGTTTGTTTTACAAAATTTCAACCCTGCTGCTTGTAGTTTGTTAACCTCTGACCTATAATAGAACTTTGCCTCCAAGGTTCTCTTTTTATTTTGTTCTTTATTTTACTCTTTAAAGAAGATTTATTTATATGTCGGGTGATGGTGACAGCACACGCCTTTAATCCCAGCACTCAGGAGGCAGACAGACCTCTGTGAGTTTGAAACCAGCCTGGTCTACAGAGCAAGTTCTAGGACAGCCAGGGCTACACGAGAAACTGTCTCAAAAAACAAAAAACATTTATTTATTTTGTTTTATGTGTGAACGTCTTACTTGCTTGTATGTATATGCACCATTTGCATTGAATTGCCTGGAAATGGAGTTACAGATGGCTGTGGGTCACCGTGTGGATGCTGGGAACTGAACTGAGGTCCTCAGCAAGAGCATGTCTCCAGACCCATGCTCTTAATTTTAGAACAAACGTTTATAACAATAGAAAAAAAAATGGTTGAACTACTTTGCACATGAAAGTGAGCTGAAGCGGTGGTGGCATGTGCTTTTAATCCCAGCACTCAGGGAGGCAGAGGCAGGTGGATCCTTATGAGTTTGAGGCCCGGGTGGTCTATAGAATGAACTCCAGGACAGCCAGAGATACACAGAGGAAACCCCGTCTCGAAAAAACAAAAACAAACAGAAAAGAAAGTGAGCTGAATGCGCTGTAGATGTAGAAATCCTTGAACTTGGGCAGAGCCCACCACAAGGCCCTGGATTTGATCCCTTGCATTGGGGTAGAGAGGCTTGTTTTGAATTCAAACACCAAGAATTTATTTCATTCTTCTAGGCACACTAGTCATACCTACAGAGAGCTCATGTAGAAATTCCTCCAGATGTTGAATGGTAAGAGAGAGAGAGGATGAGGAAAGGATTAGAAAATCATTAAGACCAGATATCTGAACTTCATTGACAAAGTGGACCAATGGTTCTTCCAGAGCAGCGATTGCCAGGATTCATAATTGAGACCATTAGTAAAATGCAGTTCAGTAATTGACAATCTTGTGATTAATGTTCAATACACACTTGTCTTTTCCCTCCCCTCCCCTCTAGGATCAATTACTGGAACATCATTAGAGAAATAGCAAGAAATTAACTTATTCTGAAAATACCCATTGTTTCTATTGCTGTGAAGAGACACCATGACCATCAACTTTTACAAAGGAAAACATTTAATTGTGGTGGCTCTCTTACAGTTCAGAGGTTTAGTCCATTATCATTATGGAGGAGAACATGGTGGTGAGCATAACCTCATTCAGGCAGACATGGTGCTGGCTACATCTTGATCAGAAGACATCAGGAAGTAGATTGTCTCACTAGGCGTGGCTTGAGAATATATGAGCCCTCAAAGCCCGCCTCCACAGTGACGTACTTTCTCTTTCTTTCTTT
>JAQHUG010000070.1:756262-767385 GCA_028555095.1 Dicrostonyx torquatus | reverse complement strand
CTGGAACTCACTCTGTAGACCAGGATGACATCAAACTCATAGCTCCACCTGCCTCTGCCTCTAACCCCTAACCCTCCAGCCCCCACATCTCCCAAAACAACCAAGCCACCAAAGGGAACTCTTAAAAGTGTGGCAGGGATGCTGAAGTGTAGCTCCCCACACTTGACGGCTTCAGCGGTGGTTCAGGGGGGGAAGGATCCAGTTCTATTTAAGGGGCCGGCCACTGAGAGTTTGACCATGCTCCACTGAGTATATAGATAACACAAATTGATTTGTTTCTCTCTCTATATCTTTTGTTTTGTTTTTTGAGACAGGGTTTTCTGTGTAGCTTTGCCTGTCCTAGAACTCGCTCTGTAGACCAGGCTGACCTCAAACTCACAGAGATCCACCTGCCTCTGCCTCCTAAGTGCTGGGATTAAAGGTGTGCTCCACCAGCTTCCCAGCTTTTTATTCTTGTTTTTACCTTTTTTTGGTAGTGGGGTCACAAGGGTTGGGTGCAGACATGGAAGGACTTGGAAGTGAGTGGGATCAGGTGCATGATGTGTTCTCAGAAGATGGTGAGCAGTCAATCACATTTTGTAGAGGTCTATAAAGGCAAACCCACAAGACTATGCATTTCCCCCCAGGTCCAATAGGGGCAAGCATATATGCTGATATATTTTCTGCCTGCGTACTTCCTATCTACACATGATCAAGCACATCCAGCACAGAAGGGTCAAACAAGTTTGTTTAAAGGAGCAGAAGCACTTGGCTTGTTATCACCCATAAACAATAGCTTCCAGCAATCTCAAAGTATCTGTCCTTGGGCAAGGGGCTTACAGGCACTATTGCTTTATGCACAGTAATTAAAACTTAAACTATAACTTTGGCTCTCACAACATCTTAGCATGGGATGAAAAAGGCTGGTGACCACTCACTCACTCCTACCTTCAATCCTTCACAGGGCGTCTAGTGACACACATTCCTTTTTCTTCTCTTCCAGTTTTAAAAATTCCAGGAAAGGATCCTGTTGGCTGGAGGTGGATCACAGATATACCCACAGCAGCCAGCTGGCTGAGGCAAATGGTAGGCTCAGACGTCATCCTGAGCGGTCTGTATGCAGTATTTTCTCTGGGTGGCCCAGCCTTTCCCCATCTTTATCGGAGGAGACAGTGGTGACTTTGTATGCCTGTCTTGTGTCATGTGTTTCTGCGCTGACTCATGGCTCACAAATTTGCTCTTCTCGGGCAAACTGTGTGTTGGGTTAATTTAATATCCTGGAAATCGTTCCCGGCCAGAGTGTGCAGTGATTTCGGATCTCTGCGGAGGTTTTCCTAGGGAAACTCCTCAGAGTGCAGACAGGCCTGGGAGGGTGCCCACCCAAGAGCCTCCCCAGCCCTCATGCTGGTCTAATGCGGCCTCCTGGGGTTCCCTAGGGCTGATGATCTAATTATCAATGGGCAGGATTCCATTCACGTTGAAGATGGGTATTAAGTCTGTTTGCTCCTGGTCTTGTCAAGAAAAACAAATAATGCCTGCTATCAAGGCATGGGAAGTACCCCTTCCTGTAACAGAAGTGCCTGTGCTCAGTGGTTCAGAAGAAACTGTGGGTCCCCAAGCCTGCAAGGCAGCTCCATCAAGGTCAGTTCCGCTGATCTTTTTTTTTTTTTTCTTGATGATAACCCAAAAAAGGATTAAGTTCACATTTGACCTTTAAAGAGTTTATCTCTGGGGAACCATGCTAATTTTAAAATTAAACGATTGCATTTTAAAAATATTTAGACTGAAGCCTAAGGAAAGCATGTGCGTGCTGCGATGGTGGCAGAAATAGCTACAGAAATTCCGAACCGTGAGCCAGATCTGTTAGCACATGTTTGTGCTTTGAGTGGGGGTTCTGGGATTAAGGGAAGCAGAGTTGATTCAGGCTCTGACACTTTCTTTCTCCTGGGCAGGCCTTGGTCTAATTTCTTCTTCCTCCTTCTTCTTCTGTTTTTTTTTGTTTGTTTGTTTTTGTTTTTGTTTTTTTGGGGGGGGTTGTTTTGGGTTTTTTGTTTGTTTGTTTTTGTAACAGGGTTTTTCTGTGTAGCTTTGGAGCCTGTCCTGGAAGTCATTCTGTAAACCAGGCTGTCTTGGAACTCCCAGAGATCCGCCTGCCTCGGCCTCTCCTAGTGCTGGAATTAAAGGCCTGCTCCACCACCCTGGGGTTTGGACTTTTCTTTGTAAATAGTAACCATTTTGTAAAATGGTCCAGAAGATCAAGTGAAATAGTAATTGTTAAGCTCTGTCACTTAGGCACGCTCGCTGTGTGTGTGTGTGTGTGTGTGTGTGTGGTTTCCCTTCCTTCAGGTCTGAAATACAGGGCTTTAAACATGCTAGACAAACATTTTACCATCCAGTACAGCTGGTCTCTACTCTGGATTTTTTCTTCTTTTTTTCTTTGACAGGGTTTCATGTGCCCCAGGTTAGCTTCATACTATGTAGCAGAAGGTGTCTTTGAACTTCCGATCCTCCTGCTTCCACCTCCCTAGTGCTGAGATTACAGGCACACACCACCATTCCACCTGGTTTATGCAACACTGGAGATCAAATCCCATGGCTTCGTGCAAACCATGCAAGCAAGCATGTCGCCAGGTAAGGCAATTGCAAGCCATGCAAGCAATGCAATCAAGCACATTGTCCACTGAGGTGCATCTCCAGCTCCTACTGCTCTAAAATTTGCTTGACACTTATGTAATGAAGTTTAGTTGTTTTGTACCCCTTTCCCCTCCGTCACCTCCCTGCCGCCTGCTGGAGCCTTTCTCCTCAAGCCTCCCTCTTACTTTGTATCGTCTTGTGTGAGCCCCTTTGAATTTAATTAGTTTCCGCCCAGGAGTAAGTGGGAGGATATTTACTGAAGCAGAGGCAATTTATTAGCCTCATGGGCTATCTCCCTCGTTCTTGATGAAATGTTGATGGTCACAATCTGTTTTCGGTTTTTCGAGAAAGTGTTTCTCGGTTTAGCCCTCGCTGTCCTGGAACTCGCTCTGTAGACCAGACTGGCTTTGAACTCACAGAAATCTGCTTGCCTCTGTCTCCCGAGTGCTGTGATACTTTTAATTTTATTTGTTTGTTTTTGTGTTATCTACATACTCCACCATGTTGACAGTTGAATGGGATCTCTGACAAAGAAGTTTGTTCTCCCTTCCTATGTCTACAATTCAGAGAAACTGTCATGGGAGGCAATGGGTTTGTGTTTGGTGACTGCAGCTCCCGAGAGCAGCCAAAAGATAAAATAACAAAGAAGGATTTATTACTTGCAGCAGGTCAGGGTAGCTCTAAAGTTGAAACCAGTGCCTTTCTGGACCAGGAGCGTAATAGTTTTATTTCTAAGCCTATATAGACTTGTTCCACCCAGGATCACGTGTTTGAGCAGCCCGATGGTGCTGTTTGAGGAGGTCCATGGAGTCTCTGGGATGTGGAGACCTTACTGAGTCGCTGGGCATGGGTGGACTGTGAAGAGCGTATCAGCCTCTTATTCCAGCTGGAGCTCTCAGCTTCTTGATCCTCCAAGATGTGAAACAGGCTGCCCTGCAGACTCTAGCTACCAAGCACTGAGTCACCTCGGCCGCCATGGATTCCTGCACTGATGGGCTGGTATCTCCTGAAGCTGGGATCCAGAATAAATCTTAACTTCTTTAGGTCGCCTCTGCCAGGTTTTGTAACAGCCACAAGAGAATGAAGCAACACAATCTTTACATAGGAGCCCACTTTCGGAGCAGACACATTTCCTAAGCATAGTTCAGGAAGGAAAGAAGACGGACGTTTCTAGGTATGTTCAACTCAGGCTCTTTGAGCACAGGATCAAAGGTTAGGATGCCTAAAAGGATGTGTCAGTGGCTTGGTAACCTTTGCCAGTTCTCTGAAAGTTTCAGTGAGTTTCTTAGCTGACACAGGAAAAAGCAACACTGACGGTGTATTGTTGCTGATTTCCCGACAGGCACCTGCCTCTCTCAGTAGCTAACAAAACCTCGAGTTTCCAGACGGCTCAGCTTTGGACCAGGTGTTACTAGCACTGACTCAGCGGCGCCGCCTCCCAGCTGTCCCAGTTCAGCACCATATGCTCCAGGTATACACATTATGACAGCTCTGCTTCTACTAAAACCATCTTTTTGTTTTGTTTTGCTTCTCTATGTAGCTTTGAAGTCTGTCCTGGAACTCGCTCTGTAGACCAGGCTGGTCTCGAACTCACAGAGATCCGTCTACCTCTGCTCCCAAGTGCTGGAATTAAAAGCATGCATCCCCAAACTCTCTCAGCTTACTAAAACCTTCTTACAAGGTGGTGACTTGAGAATAGGGGTGACAGGCTGCCCAAGAACGTTTCTACCTTTAGGTACTCCTCCAAATGCTTTTCAACTCAAGGAGATATTTCTCATGGTTTAAATGCTGTCATCGGAGGGACTAATCCTCAATGAGTTTGGTTTTCTTTTCCTTTCTTCTTTGCAGTGTGGGCGTGGAACTTGGGGACTCTCCACAAGCTAGGCAAGTGCTAGGCTGGTTTACTAAGCCACTCTCCACTGGGTTTTGCCATGGTTGAACTTATCTCTTATGTACGTTGGCAATGACACAAAGCCATATGGACTCGAGGTGGCCTGAAACATCAGATCATAGACTCTTTCTAAAACCCAGTTCTGCTTGACTGCAAACCCCTGCTCCCATGGTACAGCTCTCATTTTGCACGGGACTTTCTCAGAACTACAGAAACTTGGACCTGGCCCCAGACTGCTGATCTAGAATCTGTATTCTACAACCCCACTCGGACGACATTAAAGTTGGTATTGACCCGTTAGGAGATAGATGCACGATGAAGCCACCTGGGTAGTCTGGCAATATCCATGAATGGATAGGTGCTAAGAGGCTTAAAATCTCCCCGGGTGACTGAAATGTCCAGTCAGGCAAGGTGAGGGCTAGGGCTGCAGGGGGATTCTTTCTGCTTCTGCTACCTACAGCTGCAGTCCCCCCCCCCATTATTGTGTAACCCATACTGACCTTGAACTCTACGCAGCTGAGGATGACCTTGAGTTTTTGGTCCTTAAGCTTCTACTCTTCAAGGTCCCAGGCCTTTAACTGCTGCTACTGGTTTATGCCACACTGAGGTTTGAACCTGGGACTTGGAGAAAGTTAGGCAAGCTCTCCACTAACCAAGCTACTCCTCTATCTCCTTCTCTCTCTCTCTCTCTCTCTCTCTCTCTCCCCTTTAAATTCTCAAGCTACAGTTGAGGGC
Source organism: Dicrostonyx torquatus (assembly GCA_028555095.1). Taxonomy (NCBI): domain Eukaryota; kingdom Metazoa; phylum Chordata; class Mammalia; order Rodentia; family Cricetidae; genus Dicrostonyx; species Dicrostonyx torquatus. The sequence goes on along the minus strand of JAQHUG010000070.1, from coordinate 762,146 downwards.
TCATTGTTTGTATAGTGACGTGTGATCGGTTTCTGGATGATACTCCCCAATTCGAAGATGCAGTTTTGAATTTCCAAAATCACTGTTATGAGCTTCCTCAGAACTCTGCCAAAGTTTCCAAACCTACTTCTTACTGACAAGCCCAGCGGCAGACACTGTCCTCTGGTTTAACCCTCAACAGTGCTGAACATCTGCATAAAGCCCTTTTGTATCCCTTCTGAATGAAAGGTACTGTTTCAATAAAGTCAGGCCATTTGAATGACTTTGGTGGCCAGTAAGAGGTTTTCTCATGCCTGTAAGCCGAGGGTGAATGTGCCAGTTACATAAAGAGGAAACCTCCTCTGGGCGCACGCTCCTAATTGGAGCACTGGATGTGCTCTTATGTAAGCAGACACTGTGATTAATAAGCTTTCTTGCATCTGTAACTCACAGATGACTAAACAGATGAACCTGCCCCATACTTTGAGACACTTCAGTTGATTCAATAGATTCGGGTGACGTCGTCAGCATAAAAGTCATCTGAGCCTCGCATTGCGGACTCCAAACTGAGTGACGTCCAAACTGAACCACCCAATTTATGGGAATTACCTGGACTACTTACTCACCATTCATAGAGGTCTAGCCAGAGGTCTCTGTGGCTTTGAAACTAGGACAAATTTCTCTCAAACTTTAAAGTCGAATGTTTCAGCCAGAGTGGTGGCTCGTACCTGAGATGGATGTGCTTGGAAGACTCAGGTAGGGGAACACCTTGGATACAAGGCTAGCCTGAGCTACCTACTGTGTTCCAGCAGACAAGCCTGGGTTATAGACTGAGACCTTTTCTCTAAACCCAAAACAAAATGTGAAAAAACAAACAAACAAACAAAAAAAACAATAAAAGTTGGGGTCTTCCGTAAGTTTCTGTTGCATTTACTCATCAGGCCTGTTTGGGTCTCTGGCACGATGCTTGTACAGCCTCTTCACCCGGCAGACTGAATGGCAGGGTCCTGGGTCATAGCAGTGATCAAGCAGTTGGAAAACCACAAGTGGCTTGAAGTAGGGGGGAAATGCTTATCTCTTCAAATTAGTGTTAATCAGAATTTCAGGGTGTGTGGATGAGTGAAGAAGAGAGAGAAACGGCACACATACTAATTAAAAACAAAACAAACCTTGAGTTGGCAAATTCAGTTTTAAATGGTGGAAGGAACTTGATTTCAAGTATTTAGTTGTGTCCATGCTTTGCCAAACCAAATACAAAAAGAGGGTGGATTTTTTTTTTTTTTTTGTCTCTAGTGATCTGCCCTTCGCATTTGCCAGCAAGCACAAAGGCAGAAGGAAGCGATGCTTTAAATTCACATTATTTTAGCTGATGTATCTGGAGCACGGTGATAAATTAATCATGACGGCCGGTCTGATTCACTATCGTATTGTAGCCCAATTTACACTTCGCGTTTGCAGAACTGAAATGCGATGCATTAAAATGGTGCACACATCACTGACTTTTCTCTCCAGTGAACTCACAGAGGGAGAGAGGAGCTTTGTGCCTGTTCCTATAAGCACCTGCCTGTAGGCCCGGGTGTAGCCGGGCATTGGGAGCACCCCGGGAGGCGGAGAGAGGGAGAGAGAGAAAGGACGCTGCGGGAAGCCTGCTTGCAACAGAGCGGCCTTTAAAACCTTCTTCTTGGCGTTCTGACCGAGGCCGGCTTGTTCACAGAGGAGGGGGCGCGGGGTGGTGTTACTAAACATAACAGATGGCAGCTGTCTGCAGCTATATAGGGCGCGCTGACAAATCCTCCTGGACGGAGGCGCGGCGTGGGTGCTGCCTGCGGGGCGCAGGGCAGTGGTGGCTCGGGAGACTGCCAAGGCCAAACTGGGAAGGGCGCGGCCTCTCCAAGGTTACCGCCCCTCCACACCTGCGTCCCAACCTGACCATGGGCTTCTGGGGACAGGTGATGTCCCTAGGCATGTAGGCATCCACTATGGGAGGACATGGCTGGTTAAATGCCCAACACGTGCCTACTACGGAGGATGCCTAACCTGGTCTGCATGCTGGTTCTATGTGAAGTGGATTTCCCACCATTTCTGGAATTTTCCAAGCCCCAGATCAAGACTTTGTTTCTGTGCAACGGCTTGTTTTTCTATGATTCTGAGATTCTTTTAGATGGGAAAATCTTACAAAGTCTAACGGGTGTCACTTTCGAGGCTACACATTTTTAAACATGCCTACTGAAAATCACACAAGTAAATACTATTGGGCAGTCTCTCGGAAGTCAGGGCTAATACCGGGCAGTCAAGTTTGGCTGGAAAGGTGAGGCGACCTGAAAGCTTTGAGCTGGACTTAACTATTGTTAAGTTGCTGTCATTGTCAAGCTGCAAAGAGCATCAGAGACTTAAGGACAGGCATCATGGTGCCACACTGTTATCTACAAATGACGGGAGCTGTCTTAGGAGAGGGAACAGACACTGTTAACATCTGTGAGTCCACAAAGGGTCTTCACCCTGCACTCCCTGCTGATGGCATGACTTGAGTCCACAGAAGTCTCCTTCCTGATCCCTTCATCCTTGAAGGTCAGACGGCGAGTGTTTCTTATTTTGTCCTTAGCCACCTTATAGTGCTTTTCATGAATGGTGGGCAAGGCTCAGAGCTGGCTGCTCATTCATTCATTCATTCACCATTCAACGAACATCAAGAGTGAGTAAAACAGGTAAGAACCCGTGCTCACACGAAGCTTCCAAGCTGAATGGGTGGAGTCTATGGATGGTGTAGACCTGGCAATGGGCTGGTGCTCTTTTCCAGCAAATAAAATTCCTTCCTTCTGAGTTACAGGGGATGCTGACACCTTGGTCTCTGTGTATGTTAAGCAATGGCTGTGATCACTCAGTCGGTTTTAGGAAAAGGGCAGGACACATATTGGTAGAAAATAAAAAGTTCTACCATTTTTACAGACTTATCTGATGGAGGAGGCTGCAACCACATGTGAACCTTTTCCCAGTAATGTGAGTCTATGGGTGGGGTGAGTTCCACTGTGAGTCATTGAGGACCGAGCACTTCCTGTCTCCATTCCCAGGAACCACAAGAGCAGACGAAGAATGACTGGGACCACAGCCTGTGCACCCCACCATCTTGGAACATTCCCTCGCCTTCCTCAAGTTCTTACTAAGTCCTCACCGTCCTCGACTCCCAATGAAGTACTGAAATTGTTTCCTTGTCTCTGCCACAGGATCTGAGAACTCTGCCCGGTGATTCTATAGTATTAAAGCCTACACATCAGATTTCTTGCACTGGGCTTGACAGCCGTCCATTGAGGTACACTGGCTGAGTATTTTACCAGGTGCTTGTTAAAGAGTGTTTGGGAGAGAGAGCCACACTGATTAACAGATGAAGTTATCCTTTTCCAGTCAGACTCTCATTGGTTTGTTTAATTGTTGTTGAGCCGGTCGCACTGTGTAACTCTAACTGTCCTGGAACTCATTATGGAGACCAGGATAGCCTTAAAGCTCTCAGAGATCTGCCTGCCTCTGCCTCCTAAGTGCTGAGATTAAAGGCCTGTGACACAAACCATACTTCAGTCATCTCTGACGTGAATTTGTAGGCACCCACTTTGGAAGCAAGTCCTTGTTATCTATAAAGAATACTAACTTTTAAACTCCTTTATATCATGGTTGAAATTATGGTTACACTTACTTAGAATAATACAGGTGAACTTCACATGTTTCCAGATTAAGTGTGTATTTTAAGTGTATGCAAAATATAGTTTATCAAACTCATGTTGGCAGAAGTAACTTGGGAATATAAACAAGCTTTAAATTTTTATGTATTTAATTTTTTTTGAGACAAGACCTCATGTAGTCCATGCTGGCCTCCATCTCCCAAATGTTGGAACAAAATGTGTGTGTCACCATGCCAGACTCAAACAAGTTTTGAGAAAGTGAATTATTGAAAAATTGTAAATAGAGGCAGAGTTTTTCCTGTTCTTACTGCCTGGTCCCAAATAAACACACAAAAGCTTTTATTAATTACAGAATGCTCAACTGATAGCTTAGGCCTATTACTAACTAGTTCTTATATTTAAATTAACCTATTTGTCTATGTATTGCCGTGTGTCTTGTGGCTTTACCTCATTTTCTGCTTGTCTTGCTTCCAGGGCAGTTGGCTAGTCTCTCAGTCGTACCCTTCTTCGTTCCACTCCTCAGTTTGGTTGTCCCACCTAACTTTATCCTGCCTTGCTATAGGCCAAGCAGCTTTATTATTAGCCAATGAGAGTAATGCATATTCACAGCATACAGAAGAATTACCGCACAGCATAAACTAACATCATTCAGGTACAGCAAAAATAACATAGGTGTAAAGAATAAAGTTTAGTAGGAGATTCCTATAGGTGCAGGTAGACCAGGAAAAGCAACGGCTAGGAGGTCTACAGAAAACTCTTTCACAAAGTTCCCAAGGCCCTTGTCACACATATCACTATCATTCACTAGTAGATCAATGAAACCAGGAACATGCACACAAGAAAAAATGTGTGTGTGCATGTATATCTAGATATACCTTTCTAGAACCCAGGAAAACTCTACAGTGCTATTTTTGCAACAGACTACTTTATGAGTCACAAGACATCTCTGTTTCATGCAGTCATGGCTTTGACCTTCTCAGTTCATGGGCTTCAAAAGCATGTCAGATACCCTCCAGTTAGAGTTTCTGTAGAAAATTCTCAGGATGGAAAGTTTGGTGTGAAACTCCATACAAATCATTAGGAAGCTGGTCGCTCCCCTGTAGTAACATTCTGCTCCAGATTTTTTTTAAAATTATTGGTGTGTGTGTGTGTGTGTGTGTGTGTGTGTGTGTGTTCTTAAGTCTGGAGAGTAACCCCCAACCCCTGGCATCCATCCCAGCCCCCCTGGCCTGGGAGTTGCCTTAGTCTGGACTCCAAATCCCAGCATGCCAGGTCCTGACCCACCACTCCCACAGGGTATTTAAGTGGGCTCCCAGAGGCGAACACATTGTTCCAGGTTTGTGTGGGCTTCCTGCTGAGCTGTCTCCCTGCCATGCGCTCGGCCACCTGAGAACGCCGTACTTAATAAAACAGTGGGCATTTGATTTGGTTTGATCTGACTTAATTGGACTTTTTTGCGCCGGTGGAGCTGCCCCTTTTTAGGATTTTTTTTTTCTTAACAGAGATCAGAGGACAGCTTTGTGAAGATGTTAGGCATTAGTCCCCTTCAACTTTTTTGTGGGTCCCAAGGATTCAATTCAGGCCACCAGCATTGGTATGGCAAGCTGAGCCATACCACTGGTTAAATATTGCTGATGAATGTATCCCTTCTGGAGCAGGGTCTTTCTGACAGACTCCCCTATAAATGATTGGGTCAGTCAAAGGGTGCTTTGTACGAGGGCCAATAGCTTGTTTCCTCAGTAGGAGCGGGCCTTAAAGTCAGAGTTTGAGAGACACTTCCATATATATGCCTTTGTTTAACTTCAGCTGTTTACCTGTTTCTGATTTGAAAAATCACATATTAACAATATAGACCATGGGCTGAAGAGACCGCTTCAGGTTAAGAGTACCACCTGCTCAGCCAAAGGTCCTGAGTTCAATTCCCAGCAACCACATGGCGTCTCACAATCATCTGAAATGAGATCTGGCGCCCTCTTCTGGCCTGCAGGCAGAACATTGTCTACAAAATAAATAAATACATTTTTTAAAAATATAGACTTAAAGACTTGTATGTGCACCAGTAAGAAAGGACATCAAATGAGAAGGCATTTAAAAGCCCCTGAGATAGCTCAGGTGGATTGAGCTTCTTGCTGCCAAGTCTGATGTTCTCTGGACCACATGGAGAAAGGAAAGAACTGATTCCTGTTATATATGTGTCTCTCTCTACAAACAAGAGAATAACTTTTTCACTGCTT
>JAQHUG010000070.1:725942-743473 GCA_028555095.1 Dicrostonyx torquatus | reverse complement strand
GAGAGAGAGAGAGAGAGAGAGAGAGAGAGAGAGAGAGAGAGAGAGTCAGTCCAGGTAGGACAGAGGTTCTATTGATCTCATGTCTGAGACAGAGTCTCCCTGAGGCTGGACCCTCCATTTGGACTACAGCAAACCCCTGCATTTGCTTGTCCTCACACATCACCATGCCCAGTGTTGGGGTAACAGACATGCCATATGTCTCAGCTTTTTCATGGGTGCTGGGGACTGGAACTCATCTTCATGCTTTGGCAACTTTACCCACGGAATCATTTTCACTGCCCAAACTTTTCTGTTTTCTTTCATAGAGGTCACCTGAAGCCACTAGCCCAGTTAAACTCTGAACTTGAGTACAAGGCTTGTGAAAATGTCCTCTGATTGCAGGAGGCCAGCTCCCTGACGTTATCAATTCTTCCTGTAAGTCTGATGGTCTTACAGCGCCTGATGGTCTTAAAAAGCATCCTTCCATCCTTCCATTTGAGGTTAGGTAGGTTTCATAATACCTTCTGAGAGATGAGGGCACTAAATTATGCAGAGAGGTGGCTCCATGGAGGAACTGAGAGCAGTTCTGAGGATAGAGAAAGGTTCCGAGGGCATCACATATAAAGAAGGAGTTAAACCGGGACTTCTCAAATGTGTGTGTCATGCAAACACACACACACACACACACACACACACACACACACACACACACACACACACACACACACACACACACACACCTCCACCGCGGGTTTGTTATTTCCATGACCCTGGAACACAGGGTTTGTCTCTCGGAAAGCATTGCCTTGTCGCAAACCAGGGATGAGGTCTGAGATCTTCCTCTGAATATGGAGAACGGCTAAAAGCGGCATTATCTCTAAACGGCCAGCAGGTGGCAGAGCAAACCTTGTTCCCAAATACCCTTGCAGGTTTTCAAGGGAACTTCAAAAGCAACTGCTGAAAATTTGTCAGACCAAATAAGTTTAGCAGCCAGTGTTCCATTAAAATATTAATAATCATAGTACTTAATATAAAGTCAACTCAACTCTATTGCATTATTAGCTTTTTTCTCCCTTAGCAATCCAATACAGCTGTAAAGTTTTGGGGTTTTGTTTTTGTTTTCAAATTCCATTTTCTTCTCTCTGTGCTAGTTAGTTGGAAAGAACTGCTGGCCCTTTAGCCACTGCAATTCATTTTGCATTAAGCAGGTCTGTCTCTGAGAGCTGGCTATGGCTGGTCAAGTCCGGGAACATCTCTTAGTATGATGTTGATCAGGGCGGTGGTGGTGCACGCCTTCAATCCCTGCAGTTGGCAGATAGAGGCAGGCAGATCTCTGTGAGTTTGGGGGCAGCCTGGTCTACACTGCAAGTCAGGGCTACACAGAGAGACCCTGTCTCAAGAAACAAAAGCAGACAAACAAAAAAGAGTAATGATGCTGATTAGGAAGTGGGACTTTCCTGACCCTTCCCGCCTGGGGCTCTGGGACACTAGCTTGTAGGACCTGCTTCAGGGCCTGGCCACCAAGGAGCTGGGAAGGTAAACAGGGTAAACAGAGACGGTCCCTCCACCAGAGCCCTCCTCCCTGCTGGCTTTTTGCCTTGGTGGCTCTTAAATCTCAGTGTTCCCAAGTCCTTTTGTCTGGTGTTTTCTTTCCCCAGCTCTCACACTTTCCTGCATCATGGCAGGCATCACAGGTTATTCAAAGGGTTTCCTAGCCAAGCGTTTGCAGGAATGTTTAATTTTACATACGAGTGCTATCCCCATACATATATTCTCATTTCCAGATGTGTATGTGTAGTCTTTGCATACACATCTGTATGAGGGTCAAATCTTACCACAAGGAATTTCACTGCATTACTCAATTCAATTATTTTAGAACTCTGATGTCTCAAATACATTGTAAATACATGGAAGGAGCTGGGTTCTAAGAGGTAAGCACTGAATGTACCATCGATTTCCTATCACCTATAACTTAGAAACTAAGGATTTTTTAAAGTCTGAAATGAAACCTTATGATTATACTCATCATAGGTTCGTAGGTACTCATGAATCCATTCATTGGCTGAAAGCACATTGAAAGCTTGTGGTAAAATGTACTTATAGGGGCTGGAGAGATGGCTCAGAGGTTAAGAGCACTGGCTCCTCTTTCAGAGGATCTGGGTTCATTTCCCAGCACCCACATGGCAGCTCACATCTGTCTGTAACTTCAGTCTCAGGGAATCTGACACCTTCATACCAATGCACATGAAATAAAGTTAAATGAATTATTTTTTAAGAAAATGTTCTTATAGGCTGGGTGGTCACAGCGCACACTTTTAATCCCAGCACTCAGGAGGCAGAGGCAGGCGGATCTCTGTGAGTTCGAGACCAGGCTGGTCTACAGAGCTAGTTCCAAGACAGGCTCTAAGTCTACAGAGAAACCCTGTCTTGAAAACAAACAAAACAAACAAACAAACAAAATATGTATTTATAGATGATTTGCTCTTCTTCTTCTTCTTCTTCTTCTTCTTCTTCTTCTTCTTCTTCTTCTTCTTCTTCTTCTTCTTCTTCTTCTTCTTCTTCTTCTTCAGAAAAAGCCTTTATAAAGACTGCAGGCTACAAGCTACAAATACTTTCCAGCGTTACAAGTATTTTAAACACATTTGTCGCCCAAGCCTTACAACAAAAGGTGTTAGTAACTGACCCTTCTAGAATTACATAATTTCTTTGGTAAACTGACCAACTAAATCTGGCAAAGGTTAGTAAAATAAAATCTGCTGTCTGTCTGTGCCTTTTCTCTAGTTCACCTGAGCTTTCAGTTAAAGAACGGATCATATTAGCACAGCTCCGATCCTGCATGCACTGTTCCTTCCTAAGTGAACACAGGAGAGCCAAACGGAGCATGCATGTCTACCAGGCCCTGCCTGGGCGCGGGAGCTTTAGAAGTCATTTACAGGGCTGGAGAGATGGCTTGGTAGTGTAGTGCGGTTACCGCTCTTGCAGAGGCCTGGGATTCAGTCCCCAGGACACACACAGCGCTTCATAATTATCCAGCTCCAGAGGTCCAGTGCCTTCTTCCAGCCTCCAGGAGCTCCAGGCACCCATGTAGTACATTCACATACACGCAGGCAAACACTTGTACCATAAAAATCCACAAATACAAGTCGTTGGCCTTCCCTTGAATTTTTCAATTCCATTCTATAACCATGTAAATATTTTGTGTGTGTGTGTGATTGCTCAATTTCCCCATGGACACACACACACACACACACACACACACACACACACACACACACACACACGCACGCACACACACACAAAACACACCTTACCCAGACTTTGAATAGTTCTATCCAGTGTTCTTGGTGGGGCCAAGGGTGTGTGTGTAGCTTGGCTAGACCTAAATAAAACTTTCATTTTTTTTTAAAAGTGCACTTTCCCCAACATTCTGTGGTTCTTCATTGTTTGAGATGGGAACTGGATGCTTTTCTCTTGTTTCATCTCCAAAGCCATTGCCTGTCCCGAGCTTTCCCGTCTCCTGTTGTGATCTCTAGCTGGCTCCAGTGAAACCTGCCTAACATATTAATTGTGTCTCAGTGGTAGCCCTGGCTCTTCTTTTTAGTCCTAGGACGTATGAGTGCGCTGAGAGAGACAGACCGACTGGTAGCGAAATGGGGGGAGATTTGTCTGTCCCTTATTCATGGAGCAAATGAACTATTTGCTGGTGCGTCTCCGGGCATCCTGTGGGGCCCTTTAAAAAGCCTGTTGCTCCTTTCCCACCGCAGTACTACCTCAGTCCCACTCATCAGGGCGATGTCTCCATTAAAGATGACAGTGTTTGGTTCACTGTCCGGCACTGGTGGGATTTAAGGGTGCTCCTAGAGCAGAAGAAAGTTACAACAGAAAGATAGAGACGTTGCTAGGTTAGTTTCTGAGAAACTGTCCATGAAGAAACAGCCTGTGGTAGCTGAACCTAGATTCAAAACAGCCACGTAGAGAGGGATCGTACATTTGTCACATTTGAAGTATTTTCTATATTTATATGTGAAATGCTAATTCTGATTTAAAATTCGGTGACTGCCAGGAGCCGAGGGATTGCTGTGACGAGAGCCACCATTCAGGGACCTACACGCTTGCCCATGCCTCACCACGGCCCTGGAAGTGACTTGCTTTTGTTCCCTCAGAGACCAGCGCAGTTGAGAAACACGAAATCCACCAGCTGTTTAACCTCAGGCCCAGCTCAATAAGGCTGGCGTAATTGGGGCGCTCTCACCGGAGAGCGATTGCTGGGAGAAAGTATACAGCAGAGGGAGCTTTTATGAATGGCGTGAATTCTAAGCTATGGAAACATTGAACTCCAACATAATCTCTGAAGGTTTGCACGTACTTACACCTGGGTCATGAGACTGGTGTTGGCACATTGTTGAGGGGGCACCAGCTAAGTGCGACATAGTTGGCCCTCCAAGGCCAAGGGTTCTGCTGCTGCTGACCAGGGCTGGGGCATACCTGGAGACGCTACGTCAGCCTTTTCTTTCTTGCCACTATTTTCCCTTTCATTCTTTTTATTTTTATTTAGTTATTTATATAAAAGTCTAATAAAATTTCATCCACACATTGAGATTCTATAATAATGTGGAAAAGTGCAATCATAGAGAAAATATTGAATAAAATACTCATAATTTAATTTCTTTAAAAGTAATATTAAATAATGTTACTGAATAATAATAAATTACTATCAAGACGAACATATTTCTTAAATACATGGCTTCCATTATAAGGTTTTATTTTTATTTTTTGTTCTTTGAGACAGGGCCTCTTTGACTGTCCTGGAACTTACTATGTAGCCCAGGCTGGCCTCAAACTCACAAAGATTTGCTTGCCTCTGCCTCCAGAGTGCTGGGACCAAGCCTGGCCCTCTTGTCATTATTTTCTGTATAGTATAACAGCAACTTACACAATATTACATTGTAGGGTATTATAAAGAAGCTAAAGAGATTTCCAAGCATACATTAGGATGTACGGGTAATATGCAACTACTATGTCATTTGCAAGGTACTTGAACAACCAAGGTTTTTGCATCTGTAGCCCAGGCTAGCCTGGCATTCACTGTGTAGTTCAGGCTGCTCCACCTGGGGTCACACATGCACTACCATGTCCAGTTGTACTTGTATAGGGTTAAGCTTGCTTTGAGTTTTTATAAACCCGGGGAGGGAGACAATGTCTGGAAAGATAAATTATCTCCAAAGATACCATTGTTAAGGAAAAACTTTTTTTTTGAGAATTGCTAATTGATTTTGGTAACACATTCATTGTAGAAGAAAAAGTGGGTGTTTCGGGGGGGACTAGTGGCCTGAAATTATACTTTCTTGTATTGAAAAAGGTTAATTAGGAATTGAGCTCAAAGTTGATTTTTTGAAGGTCAGCCGCTGCGCTATTGGGTCCTGTGACCCTGTCTCAAGCAATCACGGCACTAATGCACAAGTTATGGCTCTCTTTTCACGCGATGACATAATCTCTTTAATTGGTGTCGGAAAGCCTGCCTGTGAAAGAGCCCTGGAAAACACCTAGAGACTGTAATTTTACTCTCCCCATTCACAGGGTAGAAAGAAACAAGCTTAAGAATGTACTAGAGACTCATTACGGCCCCTAGGTTGTCAACACAAAGACCTCAGGTTTCAACCAGGAGTTTTAGGGATGATCAGTTCTGCTTAGTTCTAACTTTGCCTGGTGAACTATTAACCCTCTTGGAAAAACCGGTGAATGCTTCATGTCAGAGACTCTTGGTGAGAAAGCTACAAGGTAGAGAATGTGGCTTAAGTGATTGAACATAATCGTGAGAAGATAATGTTTGCAAAATCATTGTAGGTTCTCTGGAAGAGACTCTTCATGTGAGACCCTCTCGGCACCTAACATTTTCCACAGTGTTTTATGTAACTCTCATTCATAGTATCCTGTGGATTATCGGACAGACTTAGTCTTTACTCATCAGGGCTTTTTTCCCCAAAATGTGAGCTGTCATCTAATTTAAAATGGCAATTCACAGTAGGGAATGGGCATCTCTCCATTTCCCAAAGCTTTTCCTTAGGAAGAGAAGATGAAAGCCATCAGTAGTTACCTGCTAATGCCACTGCGAACCAAGTAAGGTCTGTCAGTTCCCACACTCCCATTAAGGCTTAAACACCCCTCCAAACTCCAGCAAGTAGCCCGCCATCTGGGACGCCGTCTGTCACTCGAAAACACCACAACTTTCGCTTTTGGGAATCACTGCAGTGTTGCCTCAGCCAAGAATTCCTCTTTCTCCAGGACAATCACTAACCGCATCCTCTTCGGGCAGGGGCTGGGTCGCTGGCTTCTTTCTGCAGAAATGTGGACGAACCGCTTCTCCCTCAGGCTGCACGTTACTCTAGCCCAGCGCTTCTCAACCTTCCTAATGCCGCGACCCTTTAATACAGTGCCTCATGTTGTGGTGAGCCCCAAGCATAAAATTATTATCGTGGCTACTTCATAACCGTAATTTTACTACTGTTACGAATCATAATGTAAATATCTGCATTTTCTGATGGTTTTAGGCGACCTTTGTGAAAGGGTCGTTCGACTCCCCCCTTCCAGGGGTTGTGACCCACAGGTTGAGAATCACTGCTCCACGTGTTCTCTCAGTCCCTTGTGCCAAACTTCATGCCAACGCCTTCACTAGTTCTTTTGCTCCTCTTTAAAGGATTAACTGTATTCCGTCCCTGCATCATTGGCCTCTAGACCGGAACCGGCAACAGTTGAATGCAGGCTCCCTTCAGAGTGTTTTTGAAAGTCACTTTGATAAAAATCCTTGAAATCTAGAAATCCAGAAATCTATTAATGTCTCCTAATCTAAGTGTAACTTCAACGTTATTTTAAAATGAAAAACAATCTAGTGATATGGTTGTAAAGGAACTGCTGCCATATTGTTCCAGCCTCCTGCCTGACCTAATCCTTTGGATGGGAAATCAGCCGGTGGCTACACATCTTCCAGATTGAGACATTTTACCTTCTCCGTGTCGCTCTTGCTTCTTCTCGGCCAGGGGAAAATTTTGACGGGTGCTTAAAAGCCACCTATTTTAAATGCTGACTGAGTTTTGTCCGGCAATGTACGATCTCCCCACCGAGGACACAATCAAGAAATCGAAATTCCCTGCCAGTTCCGACCAGTTGTTCTGCAAATCAATGAGCGTGCATAGCCTGTCAGCAAAGCCGGCGTTCGCGACCGCAGCTCTGAATAGGAGCTTTCCTGTTTACCTTCTTAGCACTTGTTTAAGTTCTAAGGAGAGAGACCTGGCTATTTTGTTACAGAATGGTTGTTTTCAATGTAAAGGGGGGGGGGAGGAAAAAATCACAGTTTTGAGTTTTTACAATGTTTGCCCCTTTTCCCAGCAGGGATGTGTTTTGAGTGCCAGGAGACAAAAAGTGTGGCCTCAACAAGCAGAATTTTAAAAAAGAACATCATTTTCATTATGTAGTCAATCTCAATTACAAGCAAATGTTTTCTCTGTGCAGGCTCTCCTCCTTTCAGGGCATTCTGTGAGCCTCTTTTGTGGACTGAGAGAAAAGATCAGTGGTCAATAGGGAGCAGAGTCCTGTGCTCAGTGGATTTTTGTATCCCTCCGTCTCCTACATAATGCGTTTTGTCAGGAGAACAGCCCGCCATCCTGAGCAGATTTGCTGAATTAAAGAGCGCAGCGGGGATAGGAAACTTGTTGCTAGGTGACTGGCCGCCGCTGCTTGGCGGGTCTGGGCCGAAGGTGACTCTGCTTTTCTCCCACTACTTAATCTTGCCTTTTAATCTGCATCCACAATTAACTCCGTTAATGCCACGCATCCATTTGTTTCTTCTTTACTACACTTCAGGCAACTAATTTATCATTATTTAGTCTTTACACTCAAATAACAAAACTATTTTTTTCTCCATTAACGTCACACGAGGCGAAACAATCTGCAGTGCAAAAGAGAGAGACAGAAGGCTCGGTAGCTACTGCCTCACTTCCTGCGAGCGTTTCAGGGATTCTTTTGCTAATCTGGGGGGAAAGCAAAACAAAACAACTCGATCCTTGAGGGAACACTCCCTCGCATCTCTGCAGTTTGAGAGTTCTGGATTACTTGAAATGTCCTTGGTGCCTTTAAATTCCTCTTGGCGGCGTATATCAACATTTAAAAACTGCTTCCCCCCTACCCCCCTTAGGGGCTTATAAAATTGTTTAGCCTAAACCAAATGCATTGCTTGCAGCATCTGTGCAGAGTACATTCTCTGTGATCCTCATCAGCTCAACTTGGGTGTAAGGACGTGTAAGGACTGTGCCAAAATGATTCTAGCATCCAGAGGGCAGCTTGGTGTCTGTTCATGCTGAGGCGGAAGGCTAAAGTGGCTCCCAGGATCAGGCCTGTGCTCACCTCCAGCTCAGCTCCATCCCTGCTCTCTGACTTCCTGGACATTGTGTGTGCTATGACGGGATTTAAGAACCCTTATCGACAGTTCTATATTCATAGCCGGGTTAGGGGCTCAAAGACATGATCTGGAGGCAAACTCACACTGCATGTATTCAAATCCCCCCCACACCACCTATGTGTTGCTTGACCTGAGACACTTTACTTAATCTCCCTCTGGCCTCTTCGTCATTAAAACAGGGATAATGGTATCTGTCTCCTTGTGGTTTTATGCCCCATACAGGATTAAAAGACCTAACATATGTTGAGCAGTTACAATTAGTGTTTATCAGCTGTTCTCTTGATAACACAATAAAATAGTCATCACTGCATGTTAAAACTGTGCACCCTTGGGTTTTTTTAACTGTGTGGTCTCTTGTTCTCCATCCTGGAACTTTTTTGATTTTGTAAATTCTGTCTGGTTACCTTACCAAAGATAGGTTAAAGACACTTTTTCTTTCTTTCTTTCTTTCTTTCTTTCTTTCTTTCTTTCTTTCTTTCTTTCTTTCTTTCTTTCTTTCTTTTTTGTAGAGTGTATATTTTGTATGTTTGGTAGGGTGATATTAAAGTTTTGTTTTAAAAAGTGCTCAATCTCATCCTTTTAAATTAAGGCAAGGCATTTATATGGGCTTTTATGCCAGGCATATTTGGAGAGCATTAGGCTATAATTAAACTAACTGGGGCTAGCTGGAGGTTGTGATGGCTTCGCTTCACCGGTGCATAAAAGCTCTGTGCGCACAGGGAATTAGGAAGCCAGAGTAAGGACCATTAGGATGTCATTTACTACATTTTCATTTGATCAATTTATACTCTTTAATGTGATGGCCTGGTTGGCATCCTTTATGCAGGTGTTAATTCTTTGCCTTTGACTCTTTAATACATGTCTGTGGAAGTGCTGCAGGCCTGCTCATGTGAGAGATGGAGGGGAGGTCACAGTGTTGGGGAAGTCGGCCCGGCCATTGTTTGCGTCCCTGCTGCACACAATGGGGCAGCTAGGAACCCTTCTAACTGTGGGCTGAGGTGAAGCTAAACCTGTGCTGTGCACAAAGAGCACCACACTGGGGTTGACTTTGACTTTATTTCTGGATATTGCTGTACTATTGATCAACAATGAGCAAATGCAGCCTCCAACAGTGTTTGAAGCAAATGGTTCAACTGAGGACTCATGTGATCTTGCTTACTTTAAAGGTCTTTCTGGATAGTACAGAATTCTCATGCATAAGTGAGACAACAGACAGCGGTTCTTGCTGCCTGAAGTGTGGGTCAAAGGCAGGGATGAGAGGAACACAGGCATGCTTCCCTCAGACCCTGCTCCCGGCTGCCCAGTGCTAGTTCCCAATCCCAGTAACCAGACACTAGAATAACAAGGTTATAACTCCCAGGGCAAGGGCTGAGGAGTGACTTTAACTGAACTTGTGGAATTCTATTGCATTTGGACATTTGCAAAGGAATTTGTCTCTAAAGATCAGTAACAAAATGCTCAGAAGTGTCTTTCTTGATTCCCAAACAAAGATCTCCTAAGACCGAAGTTCCGTGAGCTCAGGGGTTGTTCCTTTGGAGTCTACTAGTAGAAGTTAGCATGGTGCCTGGAAATGTTTACAGCATGCTGTTGAGCAGTCAATTAATGAGTGAGTTCATTATTTAATGTGTTTAAAAGGGGAAGCTGTCGTCCATCCTAGTTTCCTAAAATTCACTCACTTCCAGATGTCTTTATTTATTCTTCCACCATTTCTGTCATATTCCACCCATTATCTCCTGTTGGTGAACGCTACCTTGTCCCACAAATTCCTCTCCTTGTGTGTATGTATATGCACGCATGTATGTCCCAATGCATTTAGTTAGGGTTTCGTGTATAGGCATGGATGAAGGGTTATTTTCTCGGGCAAGGGCAATTCACCAGTGGAATTCCAGGATACTGGTGGGCCCAAGCTTGAGCAGGTCTTCTCATGGCTTCTGTGAGTTTCTGAGGGCCACTGCCAGCCCATGTTCAGAAGAGGACATTTCTCAACATTCCTCCCTGCCCTCCGACTCTCATGTTTTCTGCCCCCTCTTCTGCTGTGCTCCTTGAGCCTTGCAGAATTGACATAGAGGTCCCATTTTCAGCAGTTTTTTTAAAAAAATGATCAAAAATTAATCTTAAATGTGAAGGGCTACTAGAAAATTGACTTTTAATTTCCTAATATGTTACCAGTTCTTTTTAGCGAGTTCCTGATGTGGGATGCCCCTCTACAGGCTGTGAATGTGTTTTATTACCATTGGTTACTAAGGAAGCTGCTTTGGTCTATGGCAGGGCAGAATATAGCTAGGTGGGAAATCCAAGCAGAGAGACAGGTGGAAAGAAGGTGGAGTCAGGGAGATGACAGCAACCATCAGAGAAGCAAGATGTGAGATAACGCCATGCCACATGGTAAAATGTAGAATAATAGAAACAGATTAATTTAAGTTGTAAGAGCTAGTCGATGATAAGCTTAAGCTAAGCGGCCAAACAGTTTGTAATTAATACTAGGCCTCAGAGTGGTTATTCGGGAGCTGGCAGGTGGGAGGGAAACCTCCAGTCACAAGTTCCCAGCTGCCCAGGCAACTGTGGAGACAGTGGTCGCTGGCTTATCACAGAGCGCAGCACTGTGAAATCAGCACAGCTGTCCTCTCAGGTGGACGTCTCTGAGTCTGCCACCAGGATGGACAACGTCAAGGCAGGGAACGCTAGAGCCTTTGGATCTCACATTGAGGAAAAGGAGCTCAACTTTTTCTCTTTTTTCTTTCTGAGACATAGTGTCTCTGTGCGGCCCTGGCTGTTCTGCAGCTCTCTCTGTAGACCAGACTGGCCTCAAACTCAGAGATCTGCCAGCTTCTGCCTCGGAGTGCTAGGGTTAAAGTCATGTGACACCATCACCTGGCTCAAAAGTTTTAAATGTTATAAAAAAATAATCTTATTCTGTAATATTTAGCTGAGTATAATAATAATTAAAATACATAAAAAAACTAAACATTTAAATTTAAGTTTCAAAGTTCAGCAATTATATATCTTCTCTTCTCTAGTCTAATGTATCTTTTTAAGGAAATGTAACAGTTATATTTATGTTCCAAGAACCTCTACTAAATTAATTTGCCATTCCAATATAATTTGAGAAATTAGCATCAAATAAAGCTCATTAATAAACACTGATAATAGGTGTTGATTATCTTTTACAGCAGAGAGAAACTATAATTTTCATTATTCATAACCCCCTCTTTTAGTTAATACGCTTTGCTAATTGGCATCCATATGTATAATGAGAGCCATGCACAAATAGTATTATATTTGTATTCTTTTTGCATTTATTAAAAACAACCTACATTAATTATTGATCACTTTTCTATACTAATACTTTTCAACTTTTTCGAAAATTAGTGGATATTTATTTGGATAAAAGATTCTGTTTTGCGGGATGCAGAGATCCACAGCCAACATTAGGCAGAGCTCCGGGGATCCTGCGGAAGAGGGGCAGGAAGGATTAATAGGAGCCAGAGGGCTTAAGGGCACCTTAAGAAAATGCACAGAAACAACTAACCCGGGCTCACAGAGACTGAACCAACAACTCGGGAGCCTGCATGGGACAGACCTAGGCATTCTGCAATGTGTGACAGTTGTATAACTTGGTCTTCTTGTGGAACTCCTGACAGTGGGAGCAGGGGCTGCCTGTCTCCTTTTGGGGACCCTATTCCTCATACTGCGTTACCTTGTCCAGCCTTAATAAGAGGGGAGGTGCCTAGCCTCCCTGCAACTTGGTGTGCCATGTTTTGCTGATGTCCATGGGAGGCCTGCCCTTTCTGAACAGAAAGAAAAGGAGGAGGAGGGATGGGGCGGGGCTCAGAGGGGAGGGATGGGAAGAGGGACTGGGAGGAGAGAAGGAAACTGTGGATGTTAAAAAAATAATAATAATAAAAAGAAAATCATTTTTAAACGTTTCTGTTTGATGTTTTGACCATATTTATGTCTGGTGCACACTAATGACTTTATTACTTTTAGTATAATTTCATGTATAAAAGGTAGAGATTATTTAGAGTAAAAAAAATGCAAATAGGAGGGAGGATTGTTTTACTCTAATGGCCATTTGTGTAAAAAAGGAATATATCCTATAATTTTATTCATCTTGCTTTATAATATGAATATTAGTCACTAGGATCTCAGTAAAATGCAATATAATTCTGAACATATTTGGAAATTATGTTTATTATTGAATAAATTGAATTACACACATGGTATTCCAATTCAAAAGAATGTTCCAGCCTTGGGGAGCCTCACGCAGTGTATAACAAACAGAATGGCAGGTTTGTTCCATATGCAGCCTCAATGCATAATGGTGGCCCTTAGTTAAGTTGGGTTTCCTTCGCCAGGTTTCTGTCTTTTTGTTGGTAAGTGCACGTGAGTTCAGGGGCCCATGTAGGTCAGAACAGTGTCTGACCCCTGCAGCAAGAGAGAGCTGTAGGCTGTTCTAAACTCCTCAGCATGGGTGCTGGGAACCAAACTGAGGTCCTCCGCAAGAGCAGTGTGTGCTCTTAGCAACCATATCGCTAGCCCTCAAGGAAAGCCACTGTTATTGGTTTTTGGAACAAGGTATCTCACTATGTAGTCCCAGCTGGCCAGGATCACCCCGTGGATCAGGCTGGCCTGAACTCACAGAAATCCACCTCCTGCTGCTTTCCGAGTGCTGGGATTAAAGGTGCATGACACCAAGACTGCCCTCTGGACCCCATCCCTGAAGGAAGCTACTTTTAAAAGACACATTTTCTTTTCTTCTTCTTGCGCCAGTGTGTGTTTGTGATGCTGTTTCACAGTTAAACGTTTCTGTGTAACTCTAGTTACTTCCCAATGCCATTTCCCTGGGAGATGTTCGTATGCTAATCGAAGAACGATAGTGTGTAGAAAGGGTTGAGTTACGAATAATTAAGGGCATTTAAAAAACATACGCGGGGAGGGGGCGCTGGAGAGATGGCTCAGAGGTTAAGAGTACTGGTTGCTCTTCCAGAGGTCCTGAGTTCAATTCCCAGCAACTATGTGGGATTATAGATGGCTCACAACTGTCACAATCTCTGTAATGAGATCTAGTGCCCTCTTCTGGCATGCAGGCAGAAAACTGTATACATAATTAATAAATAAATCTTTAAAAAAATAAATAAAAACCATACGGATATCTACTATTCTATAAACTCCTTAAAGTATACATATTAAAAAAAATCTAACTAGAGTCACCATATGTGTAGGGATAATCCTAGAAATCATAGGTTATCAAAAAGCAGTGCCAGGTGTGAGATGCTGCCTGTACAGCTAAAGCTGATCATTGAGGGGGCACAGAGAACCCCCAAACATCACATGATATTGCTGTTGCTCTTGGTTACCTACTGAAACCTCATGCTACTAAACCCTATTGCTGAATGTACCACACTTTGGTCACAGGACACAGAGCAATCAAGTTGGTATTGAACTGGAAGATTCTCCTCTGGTGGCTAGCCCTTCCGGTGCCAGAAGATGCTTTGCAGGCTTCTGTGGTGGAAAAGTTGTCAGCTGTCTTACCCACCTGGGAACCCTGAGAACTACAGTCCCGGCTGGCCTGGTAAGTCCAATGGTGTATAGCAGTATGGATGCTATGGATATGATCAACAGCTTCTTTTATTTTTAATTAAAACTAAATTTTTTGATTGTAATATATCATTTTCTTCCTCCAAATCCTTCTATATAAGCTTTCTCTCTTGAAAATTCATGGCCTCTTTTTTCATTAGTTGTTACACACATGTGTGTTTATTATATTTACAGAATATATAAATGCAGTTGTTACACACATGTGTGTATATTATATTTACAGAATACATAAATACAGTTGTTACACACACGTGTGTCTATTTACAGACTATATAAATACAGTTGTTACACACACGTGTGTATATATTTACAGAATACATAAATACAGTTGTTACACATACGTGTGTATACTATATTTACAGAATACATAAATACAGTTGTTACACACACGTGTGTATACTATATTTACAGAATACAGAAATACAGTTGTTACACACACGTGTGTATATTATATTTACAGAATACAGAAATACAGTTGTTACACACGTGTGTATATTATATTTACAGAATACATAAATACAGTTGTTACACACATGTGTGTCTATTATATTTATAGAATATATAAATACAGTTGTTACACACGCGTGTGTATTATATTTACAGAATACATAAATACAGTTGTTACACACACGTGTGTATATTATATTTACAGAATACATAAATACAGTTGTTACACACGTGTGTATATTATATTTACAGAATACAGAAATACAGTTGTTACACACACGTGTGTATATTATATTTACAGAATACAGAAATACAGTTGTTACACACATGTGTGTATATTATATTTACAGAATACAGAAATACAGCCTGCTCAGTTTCCATTTGTTACCTGCATGTCTACGTGTTCAGGGTGTTTTGGAAAACCAATTGGTGTGCTCTCCTCACGGGGAAGACCATTCCTCCTGCTCTCAGCATCTCTTCCTTAGATGCCCATAGTTCTCTGTGTAGGGCTGAGGCCTAGTGCATTCACACACTGCACCGCTCCCCACGTTAGCATGCCTCTTGGAATGACTATCCTTGTTCAGCTCACGTTTGGAGAGTGATGCTGGTAAGACTTCATGTCGGAGACACAATCTTCCTGTTCTTCTGACTCTCACAGTCTTTCCTCCCCAAGGGTCCCCGAGCCCCAACAGCTTTCTAATTGGACTTAAAGGCTATTCCATAGGAGGGAAATTGTGTCTGGTACTGTAAACCTGGCCAAATACCTGTGGTTATGGAGGCCATAGGCCCTATTGCTGGTGTTTCGCTAAAGGGAAATGATATCAAATCCCCTTGTCCTCATATCCTTGTCTCCATAGACTAGCACAGCTCTCACCTCTCGAAGTGTAGAGAAAAAGTACTCTGGAGTACTCCTCCCTAAATGGGACATGTATGCCACAGCCCTGGGCTGGTGGTCCTGGGTATGAAAGTAGAAAAGAAAGCCACGAAGAGCAAGCCAGTCAGTAGTACTGGCCCCTGGCCTCTGCATCAGCTCCTGCCTCCAGGTTCCTGCCCTGACTTTCCTGGATGACTGGTTACAAGCTGCAAAACAAAATCAACCCTTTCTTGCTCAGGTAGATTTTGGTCATGGAGTTTTAGCACAGGAGCAGAAAACCCACCTATGACAATATGCATACATAAAATTGTCAAAAGATAAACAAAAATTAAAAAATAAACATTTTCTTTATAAGATTTTTTCCCCCGAACATTCAAATCACTTAAATAGTGTTAATTCTGTTTTGGGTTTTATTTTTGTTTTGACATAATAAAATTTTTTAGTAGACTGTCAAATTTGTTTTCTTTTACTTCAAAAAACTAGACAAGAAAATAAAGATTTATTTAAAATAAGAAATTAAATAAAACCCATGTACAAACTTTAAAAAGCTGAATTCTACTACAAACACAAAATGTAGAAAATATAATTTTAAGATTACCTGAAATTCTTCAATAATACAACCCAAACCGCTGAATTTTTCTTTTAAAAAACTTACGTTTGTCTATGAGAGGGTAGGTCCTTGTATGTGTGGGTCCCTGACTTTATATTACCATTCGTCTGCTATCGTTATTTTATTTGAAAACCTCATCCAAGGGGACACTCTGCTCTGCCCTGGATTTTCTACTGGGAGTTACAGCTGGCCGCCTTAAAGGACCTTCCCTAGTCAATTTCTGCTGGATGTTTTGCGTGCCTGATCACCAGACAGCAGGGATAACTGATAGCGGCTCCAGAACGGACACCTTTACATTTGTTTACCACACACTAGGTACCGTTCTAAGTGTTCCACATATGTTAACTAATTTATCATGAACGTGGATTCTCAAAGGCATCTGAAGGACAGGGAAGCTAAAAACGTTGCCGAGGAGCATGTAGGCTTTTGAACCCATTTGTTACTGAAGTTTTAAAGCTCGTGATAAGTTTGGAACATGCAGTGTGCTCAATCCCTACGGTCCTAACTAGTTTCTGTCAGCTGGGCACAAGCCAGAGTCACTTGGGAAGAGGGACTCTCCACTGAGCAAATGCTCCAGAAGATTGGAGGCAAACCTCTAAGGAATTTTCTTAAATTGATTGACGTGGGAGGGTCCAGCCCACTGTGGGTGGTGACAACCCTGGGCTAGTGGCACTGGGCTCTATAAGGAAGCAGGTCGAGCAGGGCATGATGGAAGAAACCAGGAAGTAGTTTTTCTCTATGCCCTCTGCATCAATTTCCTGCCTCCAGGTTCCTGCCCTGGCTTCTCTCGATGATGGAGTGGTACATGGAAGCTCTAAGCTGAAATAAACCCTTTCCTCCCCAGGTTGCTTTGGTCATGGTACTTCATTACAGCAATAGGAACCCTGACTAGGACACATACGTATCTTCATATATACAAACTAAGCATTTATTCACTGATACGTGGGCGTGCACACGCCACAGCCTGTCAGAGGATAACCTTTAGTTGATTCTTTCCACCATGTGGGTTCCGGGCATTGAACTCGGACCTCAGTCTTGGCAGCAAGTGCTTTTATCTGCTGAACCATCTCGGTGGCCCTCAACCTATGTATATTTAGAAAGACCAATAGACTTAAAATACATCTTCTATGCTCAAATCTTCAAGAGAAACATGAAGGTATGGGAGTGACAGCAACAGCTGGTGACAGAGTACCTCAGGGAGAGCTCTAGAGACACCTTGAGAAAGTACTGAACCCAAGCCAATGTAGAAAAAGACTCTAGTGTAAGAGGCGGGAAAACCTGAGTTTGGCTAACCCACTCTGTCCAGCTCCCTCTGGGGACCCCATCTTTGGGGTCTGCCTTCAGAACAGACACAGCTGTAGTAAGTATCCAGCGTCCTAATGTCTGGTACTGACGAATGGATGGTTTTCTGTCTTGCCTGGCAGATCAGAGGTATAACAAAGAAGCCAAGACATGAATACTTGCCTAACATGTATGAGGCACTGACCATGATTCCCAGCACCACAAAAAAACTTATTCATATTTATTTATTTTTGAGACAAGGTCTCTCTATGCAGGCCTGTCTTGGAAAT
>JAQHUG010000070.1:678706-691241 GCA_028555095.1 Dicrostonyx torquatus | reverse complement strand
TGACTGCTGCCTCGGGCTGCACAGAGCTCCCGCCTTATATTCCTATTGCCATATCACATCCGCCTCCAACACCCTGGTCCTGGGATTAAAGGTGTGGGCCACTATTGTCTGGCTCCGTTTCTCTTAGAGACGGGATCAATCTAGTATAGCCTAGGGTGACCCTGAACGCAGAGTCCCATCGCCTTACCTCACCTCTGTCTCACAAATCCTGTGATTAAAGGCATATGCCACCACTGCCTGGTCTCTAATGTCTAGCTCTGCACTCTGATCTCCAGGTGAGCTTTATTTGTTAAAACACGAAGAAAATATCACTACAGGTTTATTTTTCTTCCTAGTAGTATGATCAATAATAAGGGTTAACTCAAGCCAGAGCTGAGTCAGGCCCACATGGAAGGATGACTTAGGAGTTTTACTTCTCTTAATACTCATTTTCTTAGAAAATACAGGATCAGGGCAATCGTAGAATGTTGTGCCAGCCAACTGTGCTGTGTAAAAATATACCTGAATTAGAGAAGTTATAAATTAGCATACAGGCCTTGAGCCGCATGACTAGAATGGGATAAATGACTGACAGAAAAATAATAGTGTAACTTTTGTGGGTCAAGATCACCTGCATGCACCATGTGTCTTGTTTATGGCAGCATGACATGTTTGTTCCATGTGGATGAGGTAGCAAAAGAAATCTTATTACTTGGGTAGCTGATGGGCTTTCAATGTGACAAAGTACACTATATGTGTTTGTTATCTCTTATTTTGCATCCTTCTACAAAGTAAATATATTAAAAATTATAATATGAATCTGACTACCACTTCAAGTCTACAAACTTTTAGTGCACTAATATAGTATACATTGATTTATTTGTCTGTCTTCTGTCACTCCCAACAGAAAATCAGCCCTATGAAGATTTTGATTCTTGCCTACTGTTCTTTGATCAAAGCCAAAAGCAGTACCTGATAACTTGATACACACAGGTGTATCCAGTTTGTATGTGTGTTAAATACACACACATGTACAAAGATGACTAATCAAAGAATAAATGAAGAAAGTATTTCAATAAAAAATATGCACCAGAGAGATAGGAGAAGATAATTTTTTCCCAAAAAGATGGGAATAGTTAATGGTAAATTATTAAAAGATATTAAATATGATAAAAAAGTGAGATACCCATGTTTGATACCCAGTTTGATATACTGACTTCTCAGTAATATAGGAGGAAACAAATTTGGCAAGTTGTGGAAGATGCTGAAGTGCTCAAAGAATGAAGAAGGAAGAGGGACAAAGGGCAGGAAGACAGGAAAGAACAGAACACTTACTGACTGCTTTCTATGTGATGAGATTGCAGCACTATCTCCTTAGTTAACACTGTCTAGAAGTAAGTAGTTTTAAATAAATAAATTAAGGAGCTAAAAGATCAACTAGAGATAAAACAAGTGCCATGAAGGAGAATTAAAATGTTTTTATATGTAGAGAACTTCAAATCACTTACCAATTTCTTGTGATGAAGAAGGATTTAAGTTTACTGCAGAGTAATGTTCATTAAACTGGAAAATAATTCCCATTAACTATTACTTGTGAAATCAAAAGTATAATTTATATAGCATTTATATTTAACATTAGAGTCTGTACTTTTAGTATATAAAATTAGAACAGACATGGCAGTGACTTTCTACATAGCACAGTACAAGACTTAAAAAACAAAAACAACTCTTGTCTTTGGGCTCAGGATATAGCTCAGTGGTAGAATCCTTGTTTAGCATACATGAGGTTTTTGGTTCAATCTCTATCACTGGATGGATAAATTTGTCATTTACTTATTTTAAAACAAGGACTGGCCTGGAGGGTGTGACTCAGTGGTAGAATGCTTGTCTATAGAATTCCTGAGGCCTAGGGTTGGATTCCCAGCACCGCAACAAATAAATAATAAATAAATGAAGCCTAATAACTTGATTATAGCAATATATAAAATATTTACCCCTAGAGAATCATCCCAATATTTCTTTTGAATATTTTATAGTTAATATTTTTAAAATTTAATTTAATTCATCTATGAGTTAAGTTTTATTGGTATAATGTGTAAATCCCTAATTTATTCTTAAAACAAGTGGTCCCACCTTTATCATACTATAAATTCTTTTGTTTCGTGACTTTCTAGCCTATACCACTGATTATTTGATAAATCCTTATATCTTTATCATACCATTTTTATTAATTTGAGTTTATACGTTTTATGCATTTAGTTATTATGTATGTGTATGCATACATGTGCCATGATGTATATCTGAAGGTCAGAGAGTAACTTGTGGAAATTGGTTCTCTCCTTTCACCATGTGGGTCCCAAAAAAATCATCAGGCTTGAACCCACTGTTGAATCATTTCACCCAGTGTTAATGTGTAGAATAAGTTTCTTTCACCAATCTATTTTACAATATTTATGACTTTTAATTATATCCTCTTAATTTCTAACAGAGGTAAATGACTTTTTTTTGACAATCTAGCTAGGAGTTGGTAAGTTTTGTTAATCATTTTCAAAGAATTACTTGGAATTTCTAATTTTCTGGTTTTATTTTTTTCAGCTTGTTGACTTCTAGTGTTTTTTATTTTTTCATTCTCTTTTGATTTGCTTTTCTTTGTTGTTCTTTTTAATATCTTTTCCAAAGAAAACCAAAGATCATTCATTTTAGACAGTTTTTTCTATTAATTATTTGTCTTATAACTAAATTAAATAACTACCATCTTTTCTCTGGCTGTGTCATTACTCTACAATTTTGAAATGCTGAATTTTCATAGTAAGTAATTTCAAAATCTTTTCTGGTTTCTCTCATGACTATTTTCTTGCCCCACAGCCTAACTGTTTAGAATTCTTCTAGATATCTTAAGTTCCAATTTAATTACACTGTGGTTAGAGGATATACAATACTCTGATTCCGATACTTCTATATTTATAAAGATTCATTTAATGAACCAAAACATAGTATATCTTGTAATTATACTATTAGTGACTGAAAACTTAAGAGTTGTTGGATATGGTGTTCATTAAGGTCAATGAGACCAGAGAGACTGGTTATATCATTCAGATCTTACGGGACATGTTTATTATGTTATCTAATTTTAACATCTGTTGAGAAAGGGGAGTATAAAATCTTCATAGTTGGGTAATCTATTTACCTCATATGCAAATTTGATTAATTAAATATCCAACTGACTCATTAATTTTATAACTTTGTACTGAACCCACGACATTGCAAATGCTAGGCAAACACTCCACTAAGCTCAATACATAGCTCCCTCTGTTATATGTTTTAAAGCTGTTGTAGACATAAACCATAATTGTGAATATTCTATCTTCCTTATGAATTGAACTTTTCAGTTTTATAAATTATCTCTCATTTTTAGCAATGTCTATATAATGAAGGGTATCATATAGCTACTGTGGCCTTCTTAAGCTTAGAATTTTCATGAAATCTAATTCACATCTATTAATTTTCAACCTATCACCAGCTCTATATTGAAATATATGTCTCTCTCTTCTTTCCTTCCTTCCTCCTTCTGTCTTTCTTTTCTGTTTTTCAAGAGAGGGTTTCTCATTCCACAGAGGGAACTCATTCTACAGATCAGGCAGGCCTCAAATTCAGAGATCTCTCTGCCTCTGCTTCTCAATGCTGGAATTAAAGCCATGAATCACCACCACTGCCTTTGTGCTTGCTTATTCAATTTCTTCTTTATTGTCTTCTTTTGGGTTAAATACTTGTTTAGAATTCCATTCTATTACCAATTTTACTTTTGAGCATTTTCATAATACATCATGATGCTTGTACTAAGAAATATATTAATTGGGTGGTCTCCTTTCCCAACTCACCACAACAAAACAAAAATTAAAAATACACAGTTCCCCAGGATTTCTTTTTGGTTTTGATTTGTTTTTATTTTTAGAGACAGGGTTTCTCTGTGTACTCCTGGATGTCTTGGAATTCACTCTGTAGACTAGTCTGGCCTCAAACTCAGAGATTCACCTTCCTTGTCCTCCCAAGTGCCTGTACTGAAGGTGTGTGCCACCACTGCCCAGCTAATTTTCCAGATTTTCAATTATATTAAAACTATATTACATTTAAATTGCATTAAAAAGAAACAGCTTTTCTTAATATTTTCTTCATATGTAAATACCTCATGTATTTATGCTTTCAATTTTTCAGTGGTTTTATAGTTTTCTTTAAGCAAAACGTATACGCTTCCTGCTAAAGCTATGCATATTTAAATTCATGTTACTATTGTAAAAAACAATTTAATTTTTATGGTCAGTTTTTTCTTGTCTAGATATTCTTTTTAGAAATTACTTGCTTATTAAGTAAATGTATAAGTTACAAAAGCTAAACACATTAAAATAACATAAAATATATAAATATCATTTCTTCTATCAATAAATTTATAAGCTTTTCAATTTAATATACTGTAACAAAACTTAGGCCACATAAAATGCTAGGTATGATTATTTAAATAAACAATAACAAGAATAACAAAAAATACTTACATTTGTACTATAAAGTATTACTAAGTGGCACTTTTGAAAATACTTTTTATATGTAAACTCATTTAATAGTCATAAACTCTATGGCAGTCACTGTCATTATTTCTATTTCACAGATTAGGAAATTAAATTATTTTCAACTTCATACACTCTACATGTCCAAATATTGAGAGGATTCTGTATCTTATTTTANAAAACAACAAAAAAAGAAAGCCCTGTCCCAAATCCCCCAAAAACCAAAAGCTACAAATATGAAACAAAATATAAATACAAAAACTAAAAATGTTAATATGAAATGTTCCTTGTTGAAGATGGAAAACAAAAAAAATTTTATTAATCAAAAAAGCTTTAACCAAAGCCAAGGCAACCATAGATAGAGCAATACAATTTTCAGATATTAGTCTTTCTTTCACATTTTAGTAACATAATTAGCAAAAGTAGAATTTTACCATGTTGCATTTAGAAGAAAATAACATAAACCTTTATTGTCATTGACATGAAATTTTAAGAATTACTATCAGAATTCCATTTTGTATCCTGCAATAATGAAGCATAAATAAAACCCAGTGATTCCAAGACTTTTAATTGCTAAAGTATGAATTCTGCACAGTTATCATTAGAAGGTCTTCTGATCATTTGAAGATATCCTTGTTACTATCAAAATAACTAAATACTACCAAACTAAAACTCAAATTCCAGGGAGAAATGGACTTAATATTATACAACATTAATGGGAAAATATTGATAGAAGGACTGTCTGAAAGGGCTTACAAAGTCAAAATCAAAATAAATAATGATTAGCTTATGCCACAATAAAAATAAAACATTCACTACTTAAATAACTTCCATTTTTGATCCTATTCAAAAGAAAATGGAAAACTAAAGTCATCTTTTCCAGTTCCAAATGTATGAGTTGAAGAGTCTGAGGGAAAAGAAAACGTGAAGGTATCTTCTCCTTCTGATTTCCCAAATAAGTTTCCTGAAGAATATAAATATTAAAATATCATTATATTCATGTTATATAAAACTTAATCTACTAGACTACAGAATACTGCACACAATAAATAGATGAACATTGAATCACTTATATATTTAGCATATATTTAAATGTATTCTTTATATACATAAGGCATTGTTTTTGGTACTATGGAAAGGTACATTCTAACTTAAGCCCTACTTACAAATAATCTGAACTCAAGTATGTAAAGAACTTGTATAAATAGCAGGAAATAGGGTAAGCCATCTCAAACAAAGAGAATAGTACATAGACCCAAAAACAGTGGTGCATAGGAAACAATAGGGTAACATAAATCCATTCAACTTAGCAGGACGCT
Source organism: Dicrostonyx torquatus (assembly GCA_028555095.1). Classification (NCBI taxonomy): domain Eukaryota; kingdom Metazoa; phylum Chordata; class Mammalia; order Rodentia; family Cricetidae; genus Dicrostonyx; species Dicrostonyx torquatus. Next base: position 685,384 of record JAQHUG010000070.1, on the reverse strand, counting down.
GAAAACAATAACAAAGATATATTAAAACCATAATGAATGAAGATGAGTTTGCAAAGACTACTGAATGTCTCACTAATGTAGACTTAGATAACAGGAAACCATTAAAATATTTTCAAGCACAGATATAACATGACTTAAATTTAAATTGCTTTATAAGGTTACTTTGAAAAACATGTACAGAATCAGTAGAAAGGAGCAATTGTAAGTAGTGATAACTAAAAGGGGAAAATATATTATTCAGCTATTATTTATTGAGTAATTACAAAATAAGCTGATAGCAGCATCCAAAACCTTTGACAAATCTGTGAAGAGTTTTTCACAGTTTTGAAAGAAAATTTATCAATCGATTTCATATGTACATTTGCTTTATGTCAATTTTCATTCATTACTCATTATTTAAAATAGAAAACAAAAATATTTTTCAGTATCTTCAATATCAACTATTACTAAACAATTTAAAATCTACAGCAATACAGCAGCTTAATTGAAATAAGTGGCATAAAACAACCAATGTCAAATGAACTCAGGATGAACAGATTAGCAGATATTTGTGTTCCTCCACTTCCCTTTTTTATTTTATTCTTTACTAACTTCATTTCATAACCATAAGAATTAAACAGACAAGAATATATAAACTCAGAAACACAGCCTTGAATTTCTCTTTGCATGAATGAATTATATTTTCTTTTTAATTTAAGAAGTTCCTATGAAGTCTTTGTAAAATTCCTAAGCATTCTATAAATAAGTTTATCACTGTGTAAGGCAGTATTTCAGGTGCTCTGAGAAATTCAAAGATAAATATAAAACAAGTCCTTGTCTTCAAAGTTCCAAAGGATACTTTATATGTATTGATAAGTACTTAATATTATGTACAATATAAACATTATTTTAAAAAGAAGAGGTTCAGAAAAGTAAAGGAGAGTTTTTGTTGTTGTTGTTTTTTTTTTTGGTGGGATGAAAGATAGAAGGTGGAATAAAGCTTTTAGGGAGGAGAAGGTAGTCTTTAAAGATAAAGATAGAAGCTGGAGGTTGTAAAAAAAAGCAGGAAAAAGTGTCTAGGCATATGAGATATGCTGAACTCTTCAGTTTGATGACAGCACAAGTAATTTGTGTTTAAAAAGAGCTTCAATGTTATACTGAATTTAAAAATTAGAAAAATAGGAAGATGATACATAAATGACAGTCAATGAGAGCACTTAAGAATTTAACTATGGCAGAGGACAGTCAACATTATGCACAAAGAAGATGAAACTGATCTAGAAGTAAGCCAAGAAGAAAAGATCAATTAAGATGTCACCGTAATATCCCATGTGAATGGTTATGAGTTGGAAACACAATAATCTTAGAAGGAATAGAAAGGGAAGTATTTCCAAAAAAGAACTGATAAATTTGATGACTAATTGAATTTAGTCACAACAGCACAAAAAAGCTAAAATTATCACTGATACTCTGAATCTTGACAAGCAGAACAATGGAGATAACCATTAGGAGTATCTGAAAGAGAACAGCTTTTATTTCAGATACTGAGTTTTTTAACGTCAAAAGAAATCTTATATATGAAGAGTTTATCACTAGTCAATCAGAAATAAGAGCCCAGAGTTTGGGAAAAAACTGATAACAACCACCAGTTTCCACTTGAATTATTTTAATCATGCTAATTATTTAATGCCTGCTAATCTCCCTGCATTTACCTTTGTTTTTATATAGTGTTTTCTCCATATAGCAATCCACAGTAATCCTTAAAACAAACAAAACCTGTCACATCATTTCAGTCATTTGCTCCAAACCCTCTGGTAGCTTCCTATCTCATTTAGAAGATCATCCAAATATTTCAATGATCAAAAGATTGTATATGATTTGTTCCTTCTCACGCTTCTATTTTTCTGCACTATTCTTTCTCTCCAATTTAATCATGCAATTTACCTGCTTTCCACTGAACATATCAAGCACATTACCATGTCAAGACCTAGATTACTTTTTCCAGCAGCTACTACCTCCATCTCCTTCATGTCTATATTAAAATGACATTCATTGATGTGTTTCTGAATGCCCGTTTGGCACAGCAATCATTTTCCTAAACTAGGAATTTCCTAGTCTTTTTATTTTGGTTTATGTAGCACAAATTCTAATTGTTCTTATAATAAAAACCTGGAGTCAGATATGGGGTGAAAGCTGAGAGATCAGAAAAGTAAAGCAGACAGCCACTAGAGAGACCTTTTACATCTACCAAATCCTCAAACCAAAAAGGGCGATATTGTCCACTGACTGCTGCCTCGGGCTGCACAGAGCTCCCGCCTTATATTCCTATTGCCATATCACATCCGCCTCCAACACCCTGGTCCTGGGATTAAAGGTGTGGGCCACTATTGTCTGGCTCCGTTTCTCTTAGAGACGGGATCAATCTAGTATAGCCTAGGGTGACCCTGAACGCAGAGTCCCATCGCCTTACCTCACCTCTGTCTCACAAATCCTGTGATTAAAGGCATATGCCACCACTGCCTGGTCTCTAATGTCTAGCTCTGCACTCTGATCTCCAGGTGAGCTTTATTTGTTAAAACACGAAGAAAATATCACTACAGGTTTATTTTTCTTCCTAGTAGTATGATCAATAATAAGGGTTAACTCAAGCCAGAGCTGAGTCAGGCCCACATGGAAGGATGACTTAGGAGTTTTACTTCTCTTAATACTCATTTTCTTAGAAAATACAGGATCAGGGCAATCGTAGAATGTTGTGCCAGCCAACTGTGCTGTGTAAAAATATACCTGAATTAGAGAAGTTATAAATTAGCATACAGGCCTTGAGCCGCATGACTAGAATGGGATAAATGACTGACAGAAAAATAATAGTGTAACTTTTGTGGGTCAAGATCACCTGCATGCACCATGTGTCTTGTTTATGGCAGCATGACATGTTTGTTCCATGTGGATGAGGTAGCAAAAGAAATCTTATTACTTGGGTAGCTGATGGGCTTTCAATGTGACAAAGTACACTATATGTGTTTGTTATCTCTTATTTTGCATCCTTCTACAAAGTAAATATATTAAAAATTATAATATGAATCTGACTACCACTTCAAGTCTACAAACTTTTAGTGCACTAATATAGTATACATTGATTTATTTGTCTGTCTTCTGTCACTCCCAACAGAAAATCAGCCCTATGAAGATTTTGATTCTTGCCTACTGTTCTTTGATCAAAGCCAAAAGCAGTACCTGATAACTTGATACACACAGGTGTATCCAGTTTGTATGTGTGTTAAATACACACACATGTACAAAGATGACTAATCAAAGAATAAATGAAGAAAGTATTTCAATAAAAAATATGCACCAGAGAGATAGGAGAAGATAATTTTTTCCCAAAAAGATGGGAATAGTTAATGGTAAATTATTAAAAGATATTAAATATGATAAAAAAGTGAGATACCCATGTTTGATACCCAGTTTGATATACTGACTTCTCAGTAATATAGGAGGAAACAAATTTGGCAAGTTGTGGAAGATGCTGAAGTGCTCAAAGAATGAAGAAGGAAGAGGGACAAAGGGCAGGAAGACAGGAAAGAACAGAACACTTACTGACTGCTTTCTATGTGATGAGATTGCAGCACTATCTCCTTAGTTAACACTGTCTAGAAGTAAGTAGTTTTAAATAAATAAATTAAGGAGCTAAAAGATCAACTAGAGATAAAACAAGTGCCATGAAGGAGAATTAAAATGTTTTTATATGTAGAGAACTTCAAATCACTTACCAATTTCTTGTGATGAAGAAGGATTTAAGTTTACTGCAGAGTAATGTTCATTAAACTGGAAAATAATTCCCATTAACTATTACTTGTGAAATCAAAAGTATAATTTATATAGCATTTATATTTAACATTAGAGTCTGTACTTTTAGTATATAAAATTAGAACAGACATGGCAGTGACTTTCTACATAGCACAGTACAAGACTTAAAAAACAAAAACAACTCTTGTCTTTGGGCTCAGGATATAGCTCAGTGGTAGAATCCTTGTTTAGCATACATGAGGTTTTTGGTTCAATCTCTATCACTGGATGGATAAATTTGTCATTTACTTATTTTAAAACAAGGACTGGCCTGGAGGGTGTGACTCAGTGGTAGAATGCTTGTCTATAGAATTCCTGAGGCCTAGGGTTGGATTCCCAGCACCGCAACAAATAAATAATAAATAAATGAAGCCTAATAACTTGATTATAGCAATATATAAAATATTTACCCCTAGAGAATCATCCCAATATTTCTTTTGAATATTTTATAGTTAATATTTTTAAAATTTAATTTAATTCATCTATGAGTTAAGTTTTATTGGTATAATGTGTAAATCCCTAATTTATTCTTAAAACAAGTGGTCCCACCTTTATCATACTATAAATTCTTTTGTTTCGTGACTTTCTAGCCTATACCACTGATTATTTGATAAATCCTTATATCTTTATCATACCATTTTTATTAATTTGAGTTTATACGTTTTATGCATTTAGTTATTATGTATGTGTATGCATACATGTGCCATGATGTATATCTGAAGGTCAGAGAGTAACTTGTGGAAATTGGTTCTCTCCTTTCACCATGTGGGTCCCAAAAAAATCATCAGGCTTGAACCCACTGTTGAATCATTTCACCCAGTGTTAATGTGTAGAATAAGTTTCTTTCACCAATCTATTTTACAATATTTATGACTTTTAATTATATCCTCTTAATTTCTAACAGAGGTAAATGACTTTTTTTTGACAATCTAGCTAGGAGTTGGTAAGTTTTGTTAATCATTTTCAAAGAATTACTTGGAATTTCTAATTTTCTGGTTTTATTTTTTTCAGCTTGTTGACTTCTAGTGTTTTTTATTTTTTCATTCTCTTTTGATTTGCTTTTCTTTGTTGTTCTTTTTAATATCTTTTCCAAAGAAAACCAAAGATCATTCATTTTAGACAGTTTTTTCTATTAATTATTTGTCTTATAACTAAATTAAATAACTACCATCTTTTCTCTGGCTGTGTCATTACTCTACAATTTTGAAATGCTGAATTTTCATAGTAAGTAATTTCAAAATCTTTTCTGGTTTCTCTCATGACTATTTTCTTGCCCCACAGCCTAACTGTTTAGAATTCTTCTAGATATCTTAAGTTCCAATTTAATTACACTGTGGTTAGAGGATATACAATACTCTGATTCCGATACTTCTATATTTATAAAGATTCATTTAATGAACCAAAACATAGTATATCTTGTAATTATACTATTAGTGACTGAAAACTTAAGAGTTGTTGGATATGGTGTTCATTAAGGTCAATGAGACCAGAGAGACTGGTTATATCATTCAGATCTTACGGGACATGTTTATTATGTTATCTAATTTTAACATCTGTTGAGAAAGGGGAGTATAAAATCTTCATAGTTGGGTAATCTATTTACCTCATATGCAAATTTGATTAATTAAATATCCAACTGACTCATTAATTTTATAACTTTGTACTGAACCCACGACATTGCAAATGCTAGGCAAACACTCCACTAAGCTCAATACATAGCTCCCTCTGTTATATGTTTTAAAGCTGTTGTAGACANGGTGGTGGCGCATGCCTTTGATTTCAGCACTCGGGAGGCAGCGGCAGGCAGATCTTTTGAGTTTGAGGCCAGTTTGGTCTGCAAAGTGAGTTCCAGGACAGTCAGGGCTACACAGAGAAACCCTGTCTCAGAAAACAAAACAAAACAAAACACTCAACTTTAACACAGACTGGTGTAACACCTATGGTTCTGTTTCCTCATCTATAAAATAAAATAATAGTGTACCAGTGATTCACAAAGTAAAATAAAACAAACAATATTATAAAATACCCAACAGTTGCTTATACACACAGCACTATAAAGTGTTTTGTTTTCTTTTATTTGTTGGTTGGTTTTTCAAGATAGGGTCTCACTATGTAGCTCTGGCACAGGTGTGCACCACCACCATCTAGCTTATAAAGCGTTGTTTGTTTGTTTGTTTTTTTAAATTTTAAAGATGGAGTGTAGCTCTGGTCAGTGTGTACTTAGCAAGAGTAAGGCCTCAGGTTCATTTCCCAGCCACTCCAATCACAAATAAATATATATAGTTACATATAAGTCTGACAAAACTGTCACAGAAATCTCTATGATCATAAATGAATCATATATCTTTACAGATCATAATGTTCTCACCTAGAGTTTTAGTGTGCAATACAGCATTCATTCACAATTTTAGAATTTGATGTTAAGTTCTATTTTGAATACATTTTACTTAAGCCAAATTCACGGCATCCCTACATAAAATTCTTAGTAGTAATTTAAAATACATGAGTAGAACACAGGTGAGAGATACCTGATAAAGCAAAAATCTGATTTAGGTCTAAGAGGAACTTAGGGTTCTGTTTTAAGCAACAGAATGAACTGAACCCAAAGACTAAATGCAGCTTTGCTTTCTTGGCTGAAAATCCTCAATCGGTGGTTTCCACTGTTGTATATTTATATTAAAGACACTTAAACTTAAAAAATGTGAATTCTATAGCCGGGTGGTAGTGGTGCATGCCTTTAATCCCAGCACTCGGGAGGCAGAGGCAGGCAGATCTCTGTGAGTTCGAGACCAGCCTGGTCTACAAGAGCTAGTTCCAGGACAGGCTCCAAAGCTAGAGAAACCCTGTCTCGAA
>JAQHUG010000070.1:648454-658537 GCA_028555095.1 Dicrostonyx torquatus | reverse complement strand
CATCACCTTTCACGATAGCCACAAATAGCATAAAGTATCTTGGGGTAACACTAACCAAGGAAGTAAAAGAACTATTTGACAAGAACTTTAAGTCCTTGAAGAAAGAAATCGAAGAGGATTTTTAGATATTTAGTCACAAGGGGAAGTTTATACTGAATATCATACTGAAACTCTTACATGTTGTAGACAATAATAGTAGTTGCTAATTTAATATATACATGCAAGTTTACACAAGCACACACATACATCCTTGTATTCTACCTACATTTATTATCTCATTTAATGGAAACATTTATAATATTAAAAACAGAAAAACACACCTGTGAATCATTTTCTTTTTGTCTCAAATCACTACTAGAAAACTTTGATTGATTGACTGAATTTTCTTCTTGATTGAGTGAACTTTCTTCTTTTTTATCTAGATTAAATATATTACTTCAAATTAATTCCAAAAACAAAACCAAACATGATCTTAAACTCATTGCCTATATATGCTAAGCTTACACTCTGTCATTGAGCTACACACCTGACCAAGCCTTCACCTCTCCAACATTAAGAGTATTTATCTTAAAATATGAAATTATTTCAAGCCTTCTAATTCACTACTATATACTAGTTATTACAGTAATCACAAATGTGAAATGACAAAATGGCCAAGTGACAAAACTACTCTCTTAAAATTCTAAAGACAGAGTAGTTATATTAACGAAGAAAACTTAAAATAATACAATGTGATTAATCTGTAGACCCTTGAGTGAAATTGATTTAAACATTTCAACGACCATCACTATATTACAACTGTTCCTTTAGTATAGAGCTAATCATCCTTGTCTGAAATTCGTGCTACCAGACTATAACACTTTTAAAAAGCATTACACAAATGATTTCCTTTCCAAAAATGAAAAGGAAAAGATATGTGTACAAATCATATCCTGTTGGCTCTCAAGAAGAGTTAAAATGTTACTTTTCCATGCCTAGAGATCTTCAGTATTGTTTGCCATTGCTTACGCCAACTGATAACTAAAATTACTTTTTATTTCCTCTCTGTCAAGAAAAAATGAGGTTTCTAAATGATAAACAAATTCTGTACCTTTAACTCTTGGTTCTGAAGAATGCATCTTTACTAGTCTTACAAGTTTCTGAGATTCACAAGGTGATAGTAACTGGCTACTCTGAGACGATCTGTTCAATACGTGCTCATCTTTTTCAAAAATTCTGAAGAGAAGAGTTTACATTCACTATTAGCTAAGTAAAAATTAAATTTAAGTATCCAGAAGGGATACTTCAATACTCTACAGTTAAAACTCTTCATTTTTGCAAATCATAATACTGGTTTTGCAGAGCATTTAACAGATTTCATCACAGAATTAAATTACTTTATAATAGTATAATTAATAATAATAATAATAATTCCAGAACTGTCCTGATTAAGTACAATGCTCTTCTCAGTGTAGTACACTCTTCCTCTTAAACACAAACCTTTTTAAAAAGACCAAAAACATTTTCACTATAAATAACGTTTTAGATTTCAGAGTACTTCAAATTTTAAAAAGATTTATTTAGAAACAAATCAACTATCATGAATACAGAAATTAGTAAAGCAATACAACATTACAGCCATAAATCTGTCTTTTAACCTTTTTTCTGTAAGAATAACTTTACTGAATTTTTTTAAATCAAGTAAGTATAAACACTATCAAAAATATATCATTCTCCTTTTGTGAACAGAAGATATAATCTATGGCCCCCAATCCTAAATGAGTACTTAAACTAGTACCAAAGTTTACATATTTTCCTATACATAGTAGCATACATAGTCTTAATGTCTTTTCCATCTTAACTAAGAAATTACTGTACACTGTAGGTATAACTTCTGCATTAAAGTATGAGAATAAAAGTGGTATGTATTTATTTCTTCCTTCTTCAGAGTTTCACAGATAAATCTGATATCACAAATCTTAACAACCCAAGTATATTGTTGTCTTCATCCCTTAAGTTGAAACTATCACTTAAAAGTCTCTCTCTGACATATCACAATTGCCAGCACTGCTACTCTTGTATGTAGGAGCCAATTTAAATATAAAGGTTATCCTTGGCATAAACACAGGATATCACCACAGTTGATCTGATAACTGAGATGGATACTAAACAATCAACAGGCAGGTAGTGCATCTAACACTGATTCACTGGACAAAGGAATGATTCACAATTTATGTGGAAAGGAGCAGCATGGCATGAGACTTTATCATTCTATTCAGAATGGTGTTCAATTTGTTTATTCCTGGAATGTCCCATTTAATATTTTAAAACCTCGATTGGGCATGAGTAACTGAAACTACTCTGAAAGCAGAAACATGAGTAGTAAAATAGTATATAGTGAGTAAAAACCACTAAGTAGTTATAGAAGTGCCTCTTTATATAAAACATTTTTATAATATTATATTGAAGTGTACACAAAATAAAATTCTATATATTTTCAAATACATAGAATTAATATATAAATATATAAAATTAATGACAAACTGACAAGAGGTAATAAGTAATATGCAGGAGTGGTGACATCAATATAACAGTTCCAAAGAAGTAGGATCATGAAAATTAACTCAGGAGGGGAGTATGTTGGAAATATATTAGGATAAAGGTAATAGAGTCCAAGGACTGAAATTTAAGAATAGGCTATGTGCTTTTTTCTTCAAAAAGAAGAAAGTTGATTAGAAACAGCATCAATAAGTAATACAACAGGTAACAGGTAAAATCATTGTGTTTTTTACGCCTCATCGATCCTTTTATTCATCTCTACAATTATCAGTAAAATACACAATGATGCAGAGTCAGAAGAATTTGGAGTCCCGTCTTTACTCTTTAAGGCAAGGAAGAACTTGTAAAGCTGATAACGAGTCAAGTTAAAAAAAAAAAGGGGTAAAAACACTGCTTCTCTATTGTGTAACTGTTGCAGTCCTACCAAAGAAACTGGATAAATTTTTTTGTATATTGACAGGTTATAGAACAGATGAACCAGAGGGGCAGAGGCAGGCAGATCTTTGTGTGTTCGAGGCCAGCCTAATCCACAAAGCAAGTTTCAGGACAGTCTGGGCTGTTACAGAGAAACTTTTCTCAAACAACAACAAAAAGAACAGATGAGGTGCTCTTACCCTATTTCTTGTTGTATGATATATTTGGTCTTCTTAAACAACAAGCAGTTTTGGATATTAGTTCATAACATTTACAGAAATAATATTTTCATAATATTAATAGAAAAATTGCTTGCATAAAATATCAGATACAGACTCAAAATTTTAGCTGTAGAACATTTATTCATATTAAATTCAGTTTTAAAGTTTACCTATACCTTTCTTTAATTTCTTTTCTCATTTCTGTACTTTTATTCTTTTCTTCTAGTGCTTCTGAAAAATTCTTACTTTCAAAAAGTCTTGCAATCTGCTAAAAAGAAAAATGAGAAAAACAAAATAATTAGCTTCATGACGGCTCATACTTGCAATTCTTAGAACTTGGAAGACTATGGTAGAAACACTGCCTGGAATTTAAAGAGATAAAACTTAGTGGGCAAGGAGTTTGCCCTGAAAGCATAAGGATCTCAGTTCAGATCCCCAGTGCCCACATACAAGCTAGGTACAAGGGGATGCGCCTGCAATCCAGTACTGGGGAGGTGGAGACAAACAGATCTCTCAAGCGCACTGGCCAGTCAAGCCAAATGGATGAGTTTCATTTTCAGGCGAAGAAGATTAGAGGAAGATACCCAATGTTGATCTCTGGCCTTTATGTACACACGCACACGCACGTGCATGCACACACACACACACACACACACACAGAGAGAGAGAGAGAGACAGAGAGAGAGACAGAGACAGAGAGAGACAGAGACCCTTCAGTGCAGTCAGACATATATACTTTTCTTAACTAATAAATATACTTTGGGTTTTTTTGTTTGTTTTTCCCCTAGAAACTCAAATTTGTACTTTTGGTAGTATTTAGTGAAAACTGCTGTGGCATGGATGGAGAAATGGCTAATGATTAAGCGCACCCATTGCTCTTACACCTAGGTTCAGTTTCCAGCATTTATATGATGGCTCACAACCACCCAAACTCCAGTTTTAGGGAATCTGATGCCTTTTTTCACCTCCACAGGCATATATATGTAGGAAAAAAAATTCATACAAATAAATAAATCTAAATTAAGAAAATCCACAACTCAAGGGATGATAAAGAAATATATTACAGAAAAATTCTAAAAACTATTTTTATCCTAGATTTTTAAATGTTATAAACTATAATTATAAGTTTTCCAAATTGCTAAACTATTTATTACTTTGTTTTCTCTTTCAAAGACACTGTTGTTCTTTAAATTCTGGCTGAGGGTGCACTCAGTAATGCAATTGTCTAACAAGCACTGGTGCCTAGGTTTGACCCTTCACCAAACAAAAGAAATCAATTCTTATAACTAAGTTACATCCTGTTCTCTCTTCGTCTTCTTTCCTCATACCTCAAAGAAATCCAAACTATTTCCCCAAACTAAGAGTTATATAAGTTCAGAACCTGAAATATATTTTAGCTTCACTAAGGCGAATAAATTGGCCTCTCTCCATTCTTAAACTGTCTTTTAAAAACTGCTCCTCTAAGACTGTAGACTAATATTATCATCATATTTATACATTAACAATATATTAAAATATAATATATACCTTATTTAAAGAATCAACTTCTATTTCCATATCATTTGCTTCTTTCTCCAATTCAAGTGATCTCTTGGTAAAATTGTTGGCACATTTAAGAATGTCTTGTGTCTTATATCTCAAATTAACTCTTTTTATGTTAAGGAACAGGCACAAAATAAATTTTACATTTATTATATAATTAATATATATTATTTATATATATTTTCTAAAAAATTGATAATTAGTATCTGAAAAGACAGGTAATGCTAATACAAATAGTTTACCTATAGTATATTTATGAACTTAAAATTTACATTCTATCAAGAATAGTTGTTGGGAGGGTTTTCTTTCAATGAAATATTTTTACAAGGTACAATTCTCTTCTTTTTCTATGCAAGTTCATTGTGTCACCTGGCATAACTAATAAAATATAATCAATTCAAATACAAATTTAACTTAAGTTTCTATCATTTATTTATTCCAAAGCCAACATTAAAAACCTACTCAAATTTCCCTTTTCTTTACCCATAATGTTCACCAATGTATCCTGTATAACTGAAAAGAGCTCCCCATCTGGTCTTCCTGCTTAAAATAGTTTATACCTATAGAGTATTTTGCAGTTATTAACATAGTTTATTAAGTTACTGTGTAATCCACTTAGGAAAACTAGAACTGATTATAATAATAAACCATAAATAATACTCTTAGGAAACTTTTTAAATCCTTTCCTATCTTGCCTTATAATATACATAATTTGTATGCTACAACCAAAACTTTAAGTGAATGGTCTACAAGTGTTATTACCAAAAATGTCTATTTAAAAATTTACATATAAAAACTTAAACTTAATTCTTCAATTCTTCCTACCTCCATCTACCTCTTTGTCAAACTTTGTATGTCCTCCCAAATCATACCCAACCCCTTAAACTCTAGCTGTATCTTAAATTACCAAGTTCTGATCCTTCCCACTGAGAATTTAATGCACAGCAAATAAAAAACTAAAACAGTCTAAAACCAAAACATGGATAAAGCTAGTAGTAGAGTCATTAAAACAATGGCTTTGGAATGGGAACGGGAACAAAACAGAATGCACGGATAAAAAAGACAGCACAGTGGAATTATAATCCAATGAAACAGCATATAAAGGATTCTAAGGGTTTAGAGAAGATTAAAGTTTTAAGCTCATCATCACAGAAGATCTTTTTGACAAACAGGTGAGACAAACTATTTAAGAATCACTTAACTCTTTATTATAGTGGTATTTATCAGACCTATTTATGTGTCTATTTCCATGCTAAACTTAAGTTCTTTTCAAGGGAGTTCTGTAATTGCAGCATTTCCCAGCACAAGACAGCTAGCTACCCAACACATTTCAAAATGAATAATTATGACTCACTTTCTTACTACCTTCTGTCCTAAAGCGAAATTAAAAATCAATTCATCTGGAACTTTTTAAAAGACAGAGAAAGATAAAATTCTTCATTTGGTTGCTACTCTAAAGCCAGAAGCACATACCATGTTATTTTCTCTTAAGTTATTAGCTTTTGATCACATGGGTATATAAGGAAACTAACCCCAGTTGCTTTTTGAAATTTGACTTAAACTGAAAAAAACAAACCAACAATTAAAAACAGAAATTATACTTATCTAATAAAATTATAAGTGAAATCTGTTTTGGATACATGTGTAATGTCCATTTAGTAAGTGATGGGAACGGAGCAGGAACTGCAAAACAAATTTGTAGTTGAGAATGATTATATTCTTTTCATTGTAAAAATGCTGTAACTAAAGCAATATATAATAAAAATGTTAATACCTAGAAGTTCCATAAGAATAGTTTCATTATGTTTTAGTTGTTCAGTACATGCCAACACTCTGTTTTGAATTTCTTCGTGTTCTTTTTTCTTCTCATAATATTTACATGAAAAATGTGTTTCTGAGTACTTTAGTTGGTATTGTTTCAAAACATCTTCATACTGGCATATATAACCATGATACATTTTTCTGTTAAAATTAAAATAAATTATACAGAAATCTAAAAACTTAACAAATATTATTTATTAAAGTCTATTCTATTAAGCACAAATGGCAATCATTTACTTATCTTTACTTCCCTGGATATTCTGTCTTTCAAACTCTCTTTAACTCCTCCACCATACTTCTGTTTTATTACTTGAGTTATTCATGCACTCCTTAATCCTCTTCAATTATCATCCATTCTCATCATTTTAGTAGCATTGAGAATTTTATGCAGTGCATTTTGATCACATTCACGCTGAATTCCTCACAGATCCATTTCCACCTTCCCACCAACCCCAACATTGTGTCTTCTTTTTGTTAATTATTGATCCAATTTGTACTGTCCATAGATTTCTGGCTGTGCGGCCACCCACTGGAGCATGGTCAACCTACCAGAAGCTACATGCTTAAAGAGAACTGACTCTCTATACCCAGAGAAGCCATCAACTATCCATAACTCCTCAGCTGTGGGTGGGGCTCATGAATCTCCTTCTGATCCCATGCTAGAAAGCTGTCTTGATAGTGTGCAGACAACCACAGCTATTATAACTGTGGCAATCCTGTCATGTCCAGAAGACACTATTACTAAACTCTGTCCTCTTTAACAAGATATGAAAGTTGAGCCTCTAAATAAGCCTTTTCCAAATTGTGTATTTGCTAATTAATCACTTATCACTTGGAGTAACTTGGGAAAACAGTAAAAGAGAATAGAGAAATACCTTTAAGAAAGCTAACATACCATATGAAATTAGCATCCATCCATCTTGTTCACAATACATATTTATTACCAAACATACTCCATATAGTAATCCCAGAAGACCACATAACTTCCTAAGAGATGATTCAAGAAGAGTCATCATTATCTATCAAGTAGTAGCAATATTAGTTTTCATGAATGCCTTAGGCAGGAATAAGAGATTAGAAGCAAGCAACTGGTAAAATGAGACTAGAGAATTTAAAGTATGAAGTAAGGGTGGGCTGTATACCAATTTGAAAGCTAGTTGAGAATACAAGTGAAACCATGTCTGAAAAGTGAGGTAGAAAAGAAAGATTGAATGGCTGGTGCATTATTTCATTTCTTTTTTTAAATGTCTGATACTGAGTCATCATTTCAAATTATCTGTATGACTGGTTTAGAAAACAACTGCTTCCACTTAAGTACCTCTGTTTCATTTGAAAGGTTATCTAAAATAAACACTATTTTTAAAAGACACATATTTGGATTGATTTGCTTTAGCTTCTCATTGAAACTTTCTTTAAAAATTATATATTTATGTGTGTATACACACACACACACACACACACACACATATATATATATAAAATTAGGGCTAGAGAAATGGCTCAGCAGTTAGGAGCACTTAACAACTCTATAATTGCAACTTCTGACCTCCAGAGACATTGGGCACACTTGCAGTACACAGACATACATGCAGGCAAAAAACAAAACAAAAACAAAAACCCATACACACATTAAATAAATAAATCATTTAAAAAAATCTTAAATGACCATGAATTACATTAAAATGATATAAGCACACATGCATGTGCATGCACACATACAAAATTCTAATTACTCCATTATCCATTTCCTCTTTTTGAAGACCCAGGAAAGAAATTTCTTTGAAGCTTCAGGAAAAGTTACTCATCTTAGGCAACTGAACTGTTTTTTAAACGAACAGTCTGAGTCCCAACCTGATGATATTTCTACATTGCCTTGACCATTAGGAATTTCAAAGTCTAATCTGCACCTATAACAAAATATGTAGGGCCACCTGTGTGAATTTCTAACTCAGTTAAAGGTTTCCTAGATTATTGTTTTGGAATATTATTTAAAGGTATGTTATGTTTGTTTATGCTGTGGAACATTTGTTAATGATGAAAAGATGTGCTGCATTCCTTTATGTTACATTTGTTTAACTCTATGAAGCTGTGTAACTTTGCCTGCCTAAAACATCTGACTGGTCTAATAAAGAGTTGAATGATCAGTAGCTAGGTAAGCGAAAGGACAGGTGGACTGGCAGGCAGAGAGAATAAATTGAAGAAGAAAAAGAGGTACTGGGAAGCAAGAGAGGATTGAGGAGCAAGAAAAGGAGGACATCAGGGCCCAGCCACCCATGTAGTAAGAAGTAAAGAAGGTATACAGAAATAAAGAAAGATAAAAGGCTAGAAGCAAAAGGTAGATGGGATAATTTAGATGGTATACTCCAGCTTCCTCCTTGTCTTAGTTACTTTTCTATTGCTGTGAAGAGATAACATAACCAAGGCAACTTATAGAAGAGTTTATAGGGGGATGACAGTTCCAGAGGGTTAGAGTCTATGACCACCATGGAAACATCCAGCCAAGCAAAGTTCTGGAGCAGTAGCTGAGTGCTCACACATCTCATCCACAAACCCACCGCAGGCAGGCAGGCAGGCAGGCAGAGGAAGAAGAGGGGAGGGGAGGGGAGGGGAGGGGAGGAGAGGAGAGGAGAGGTGAGGAAGAAGAAGAAGAAGGGGGAGGGGGGAGGGAGAGTGGAGAGCAAGAGCTGACTGGGAATGCCATAGGCTTTTGAAAACTCAAAGCCCACCCCTAGTGACACACTTCCTTCAACAAGGCCACAGTTCTCAATCCTACCGAAACAGTCCACCAAGTATGAGTCTGTGGGGCCACTCTCATTCAAACTATAATGCTCCTGGTTTTGCTCCATACATTTCCTTGAGACATCTTACACATTTTCATGATTTCTAATGACAAAAACTCCAAACATATAACTTTCATCCCTACTTCTTTAAGGGTTCATCTTTGAAAATAAAGTATTACAGGTTTTTTTTATATGATTTAATCTGTATGTGTATTTTTATATAAAGGTGTATGTGTGGCTAACAAAACTAGAAAGGGGAGGAAAAAGTGAGAGAAAAGGAAGAGATCTTAAGAGAGGTGGGAAACAGCAATGACTTAACAAAGGAGGAGGGGGCTAGCTAGTGAAAGGTGGGGAGGGAGCACAGGGGGGATTTATGAGGGAAGGAAGCAAAGAGGAGCAAGGAATGATGCATACGTGTAAACATGCCATGATGAATACCGTTATTTTGCATGCTGACCTAAATTATTCTCAAAATTCTTGCATATGTATTTTAAAATTAAAGTGTTTAAATACATTTAAAAGTATTGCTTCCACCCAATTATGTTACTGTAATTTCCAGCATTGCAAAAAAGTCAGTATTCTCAAATCTTCATGAGCTAGCTCTACATGTAAGTATTTCTTTACATGGTTTCCTATAAGAATCATTGAATGGGGGCTGGAGAGATGGCTCAGAGGTTAAGAGCATTGCCTGCTCTTCCAAAGGTCCTGAGTTCAATTCCCAGCAACCACATGGTGGCTCACAACCATCTGTAATGGGGTTTGGTGCC
>JAQHUG010000070.1:614931-645735 GCA_028555095.1 Dicrostonyx torquatus | reverse complement strand
CCTAGAGCTAGCACTTCCCATAACAGGCCACAACTGTACACATGAATCCTTAATCAAGAAAATGCCCTTCTAGATTTGCCTACAGATCCATTTCTTCAATTGAGAGTTACTCTTCACAGATGACCCTAGCTTGTATCAAGTTGACACAAAAACAACCACAACAAAGAAACTAACCAGAATAATTGATCCTCTGTCAACTTGGCATACAAACACATCACTAGTAAACCATAATCTTTCCTTTATTGTTTTTTCTCAAAACCTCATATTAATGTCATAATCTAAAATGTAGTAGGATTTTAAAAGTCCTACAGTCTTTAAATATATTCAACATTTTAAAAGTCCAAGTTCTCTTCAAACATCCAACACCTCTTCATTGTGGGCCCCTTTAAAGCCTAAAATATGTTATATACTTTCTAATTCCAAGAGCAAAGAACCAGCAAAGTCTACAGGCAAATCAAATCAAAACAATCAATTCAGAAGTATAACCAAATCCTGTAGGTCAATGTCCAGCATCTGGGATGCATTCATAATCTCTTGGGCTCTGAAGGACTTGAGCACTTCTGCTTCTCCAGCTCTGACATCCAGAGCACACGTAGCTCGTCTCATAGGCTCTGACTGATCCCACTCCATACCTGCCATTGTCCCTGTGGTCATCCTATTGTCCTGGTATCTCCACTATCCTCGGGTTTCCACTGCAAGATGTAGGGGCATCTTTACCAGTGGCCTTTCCTGGCCTCTCATAGTGCCAAGCTTCAACTGCTTTCTATGATCCCTTTGATCCTGTACCTCATGACCCACTACCATTTCCACATGGAAGACTCTCACACATTGCCAAGTTCAGCTACCAGCTTAAGATACAGACCTTTTCTCCTCCAGAACACAGCTTCTCTGTGATATTCCTGAGTAAACACTTGCTGGCAGATGTCACCTCAATGATGCTGACCTCTTATTAATCAACTTATTTTTCAGCCTCAGCTAAGCAGTATTGATAGCCCCAGTAAATGTTTTACTTCTATAGATTCTTAACCCAAAATGTCACATAGGCGATCCTGATAAAGTCTTTGCTTCTGAAACGTCTCCATCCAGGCTTCTACCATCTTGTCTTCCAAACTCCCATAGAACAGCCTGTTAAGATTAGAGCCATGACCATAAGCATCTTGCGGGGAGGGGAAGGGGCTTATTTCTTCTCACAGCTTACAGTTCATCATAAAGGAAAATCAGAGCAGAAACTCAAGCCAGAAACCCGAAGACAGGAGCTGAAATACCAGCCATGGAGGAATGCTGCTCACTGGCTTGCTCTTCAGAGCTTGCTCTGGCTGTGTTCTTACATAACTCAGGACCACCTTCCTAGGAGTGGCACTGACCACATGATCTAGGCCTGCTCTCAGCAGTCTTTAGTCAAGAAAATCTCCCACAGGTTTGCCTTTAGGCCAATCTGATGGGGATATCCTCTCAATCGAGATTTCCTCCTCTAAAATGGCCCAAACTGGTGTCAAGTTGGCACAAAACTAACCAGCACAACCCCAACTCATGACACATTTCAATTCTCATCTTTGCTTTTCCCACATAAGGAAACCCCAACATTTTACTGATGGGCACACACACACACACAAAAAAAAATACATGAATAGGGTGTGAAAATGGCCCAGAAGTTAAGGGCACTTGCTGGTCTTGCAGAGGACCTAGGGTTTGTTCCCAGCACCCACATCACATCAGGTGCTCACAACCACTTATAACTCTAGTTCCAGAGGATTGTCATCCTCTTCCGACCTCTGCAGGCACCTGCACACATGTGCTTCATATACAGAAAATCAGACACATACATGTATGTGGCAGGAAAAATAAAAGGGAAAAGAATTTAATCACTTCAGCCAAAGTGATAAATTGAATCAAAGAGGGGTACTCTTTTGATTCAAGTCCTCAGTTTTGAGATACATGGGTCTTCTGACAGCTGGCTCTTCTCCATATGGTGAGGTCTTAACCGGAGAGGCTTTGGTTGAATAATAGTTCTCACCCCTGTCCTAAGAGGGGAAAGGAAAGACTGAGTAACACAACAGAATTACAGCTGATGACGGATTTCACCATACCCAGAGAAGCAGATCACTGGTGTATGTTAAATGGCATCAATTATATTGAAGAGCTAACTCAAAATTCTGTCCTAAGATCCTGACTCCTCTGTGATATATTAATAGAGATCAATTGCGCGTATTGTCATTTTAGAAAGGGTAGGCATTCTCTTTCAACTCTCTAAAATAAAGTATAAGTGGACTGCAGATTTCTTCTATTTGTGTGTTATTCTTAAACATTCATTTCATGTCTGAATAGAAAATGCAAAAAAGTATGGAATCTTTTCACATTTATTTAATCCCATGACATAAATCTAATACCTCAGCTGTTTTTTCATATCTATTGTTGCCTTAAGGAAAATTAACACTATCAAATAAAATGAAGAAATTAATGAAAATTTGATTGGGCTCTTCCAAATCTTGATATTGAGTAATTTGAAATGAAGTAAATAATTTATTTTAAGAATATTAGANTAGAATCTTCCTGGTAAGCTACGACCACATGGTGATACACAGATTACTAGATATGGACTAACCTAATATGTATAAGAGGTTAAAACTAATGGGCCAGGCAGTAATTTAATTAATACAATTTCTGTGTGGTTATTTCAAATGTAAGCTAGCCCAGCGGCCAGGAGCCGGGCGGGACAGAACAAAGGGCCGGGCTCCTCTCAGGTGCTGGGAACACAGCCCGCACCTCTTACTACATCAAAGATCAATAGCAATTTTACATACCAAGCTTACACTCAAAATCATTTATCTGTTTATTTGTAGGCAGAATCTTGTATCTCAACTTGGCCTGGGAATCTATGTAGCTGAGGACAAACTTGAATTTCTGATTCTTCTGCTTCTATCTGTTGAGTGCTAGTATATAAGCATGTGCCAACACCCTCAATTTACAAAATTCTGTTTAGACTAAGTGTTAGACTAAGCAAACCTGAATTACTGAGATTATAACTCTTATTTCTGATTTTCTGTGGAATCTTCTATAAGTCCTTCTGCAGTTGCATATAACTAGATAATTTAATTATTTTGCTAATATGGATACTAACTTAGGAGTTTGGATTTAGTTCGGTGTGAGGGAAGAATATACAAGGCCTTGGGTTCAATTCCCAGTGCGAAAAGGGGAGGGAAAAGAGAACAAAGAAGGAAGACAAGGAAAGGAAGGGAGAGAAGGGGGACAGAGAAAAGCTGTTACTTTAAAATAGGATTTTTGTCTGTGCTTGTCAAAAAAAAAGTCCTTGCACATGTTAGGCAAGTGCCCTACCATTGAGTTATTCTCCCAACTCAACATTTTCTAATAAATGTAATAAATGGAAGTTCATTTCTGTCAAATACTTACTTACTATAGCAGTCTTTCATTTCTTTACTAAGTTTACAGTAATAGGCAATTTCCTCATCTGTTTTGTTTATAGCTTCATATATCTTAGAAACATTTGCTTTGTTTTCTTTAATACTTTCAAGGCATTCTGGAAAAGAATGTGTTTGTTTTATTTACCTAGAAATCATAAATTCAAAATAAACAAGCATACCAGAAAAACAAAAGTATATGGAAACTTACCTAAAAGAAGAAAAATCAGAAAATGGAAAGGAAGCAAGACCTGAGAGAGACAGGCATCTACACTAAAAATCAAGAGAACCAAAGCCAGGTCTCGTCTTAGATCCAGAAGCTAAGAAGGACCTAAGACTAAAGAAAAACAAATGGCCCTACCCCCATCTTTTACAATGGAGGGCTAGATTAGACGGCACTTACGGCTACAAATGCTATAAATGTAACATGTAAACATTTATTCATTAATGATACTACCAAAGGCTTTCATTTTTGATAAATGTTAAATTTCATCCATTGCACATCAATTGTTAAATACATCAACACACTTGTTACTTGTGATTAAATAAATGATAAAAAGATCCAATTTTTTTTAAATTGGGATAATTTTTTAAAATGTATGTGTATGAGTATTTTGCCTGACTGTATACACGTGGCTATGTGCATGCCTAGTGTCCACTGAAGACTGGAAGAGTTCGAGACTCCCTGAAATTAAAGTTACAAGAAGCTGTGAATCAGTTTGGGTGCTAGGAACTGAACCTGAGTCTTTCACAAAAGCAACAAGTGCTTTGAACTACTGAATCATCTCTCCAGTCCTGAAATAATTAATATTCCATACTTTATTGCAGAAAAGATAATATAATTCTTTTTAGAATACTAAGAAATTAACAGTTATGTTTTCAAAACTAAATAGAACTAAACTATTTTAAAAATTAAAAGCATTGCATTTATTTACTTAATTCCGACATTTTACTTATTTTTTCAAAATCATTCTTCCTGAAAGCATGCCATTTAGCAACCTATGGTTTTCTGTTATTTCAAGAGAAAAAAATTCAGATATTTGGAATTACCTTATTATTTGAAGGGGGAAAAAACGCTGTATATAAGGGACTATTTCTTAACAAAATGTTGACTACAAACATTGCAACACCTGCTACAACTATTACCCTAAGATAAACAGCTCACTGTTACTCTAAAGAAGATCTCTCACAGACAAACAACTATAAGTTGCCCTAAGCAGTGTAACTATAAAATAAAAGTAAAAAATGAAAATATTTATTTCATGCAAAACTACTTACTATTAATTCTTTGAATCATAGCTTCTTTAGTACTTTTGTCTTGTTCATACTGAAAAACTAAAATAAACACCTCTTTTGTAATTTTACTTCATGGTTAAATGTCAAATGTTAATACAAAAGGCTGTTTATTGCTTTATTTTTATTTTATACCTACCAAATTCTAACAAAAGCCTGTCCAAACTGACAAACAGGTTGTCATTCATCTTGGATCCTGGGTAAAATAAATAATAAAACTTTCAGAAACCATACATAAAACAGCATATATAAAGTAAGAACCTTTCAAATATAGCAGTCTGTAAACCAGGCTGGCCTTGAACTCACAGAGATCCGCCTGCCTCTGCCTCACGCGTGCGCCACCACTGCCTGGCAAATATAGCATTCTTACAAGAAAAATATAGGGGATTAAAACATGGGGAGGAGAGAGCCTCTTCCAGTTAAGGGCTAAATTCGTAGCCAGCACTTCCAGAGTCCTAATGATCAAATGAACGGGCCCTTGAAAGGTGCTGCAAGATGGAAAGTTCTGGAAATTGTCCTTTGTGGTAGTTTGGGCTGGGTATGGCAAGAAGCCTTTGAATACTAGAACCCACAGACCTCCAGACATCTTGACCTATATTTTAAAACTTCTTTAACAACTGTAAGGGGAAGCGGTGTGGTTTCTTAAATCCTTCACAGGACTGGACCTTACAGAGACGGGACGATGTACCGTGTTTGAATTTACCACCATGGCTTTTTCTTTTCCTTAAGGTTTTCCACAGTTTTTGGTTCTAGACCCGGCCCAGGCCGGCTTTGCATCCCCGGCTCCGCATTTGTGGCGGGAACTGGTTCACGGATGGCGACAGCCCCCACAGTTGCTCTCCGTCAGCCCAGGCCCGAGCGTGTCCCGGGCATGCAGTCTGTGGAAGCGAGGCCGCCCGCCCCCGCCCCGCCCCGCCCCGCGCCCTCCCCCGGCCGCGTCCGCCGCCGCCCCAGCCCCGCACCTTCCACCTAACGGGCCCCTACGGACCCCCGAACGTGGCTCCTCCCGGGGGGCCCCCAACTCACGGTCCGGTCGACGACCTAACCTTCGGAGTCTAAGCCCTCTGGTGCCGCGCTCGGGAGATCCCACACACACGCGCGCGGGTCACGTGGTCAGCAGCAAATATCGCGAGATCACGTTGGAGCGGGGAGCATGGTAATCAAGCCTTATGGAAGTGGAGGCGTCAAAAGTGCCAAGATGGGTGCTGGGGTCAGAAAGCAGCGCCAAAAGGAGTCGATGGCTTTCTCGTGACTAGCAGTGTTCTTTAACAGCCACCCAGTCGTTTTTAGGAAAATGTATTGGAAATTAGCAGGAAAATAAACGTTAACACAGGGAGAAATTTGAATTCAAATATCCAGCTTGAATTCGGAACTTCTCAAAACTTCTGGAAAGCAAATTTTAAGACTTTTTTATTTGATTAAAAAAAAAAAGAAATTTATTTTTAAAACTACAGTCCCTAGATGTAAGAAAACGCCCTGACCCTGATATGACCCCAAGCCCCAACGAAACTAGGGCTAAGAAACAGAAACCACTAATCCCTGTGCTTCTCTCAAGATAAAGTCACAAAAAATTCTCACCAATCCCTCTTGGGTGAGGTTTGTTGTGTGATTTTTTTTTTGGGGGGGGGGAAGGGTTCGAGACGGGGTTTCTCTATAGCTTTGGAGCCTGTCCTGGAACTAGCTCTTGTAGACCAAGCTGGTCTCAAACTCACAGAAATCCACCTGCCTCTGCTGGGATTAAAGGGGTGCGCCACCACCCCCTGGTATTCCTTGGCTACTGGCTGCCAGGATGTCTCTCCATCTGAGCTGTAACACTCTCATTGGGGAACCCTTCCCCTCAGGAGCAGGGCTGTAGCACTTCTGTTGGGGAAGCCTTTCTCCTCAGGGCTGTAACACACTAGATCATTTATGCTTTTGAATTTATGTATCTAAAGTGAACATACAGGGGGAAAAAACAGAGAATCCCCTAATTTGCCCCTATTTTCATTTTATTACTCTATTATATTTTAATTTTTGGAGACAGGGTTTCTCTATGTAACATCCCTGGGTGTCCTGGAACACACTCTGTAGATCAGGCTGGCCTTGAACACACAGAGATCCACCTGCCCCTGCCCCTCAAGTGCTGGGATGAAAGGCGTGTGCCACCACAACCGGGTCTATTTTTATTTTTTAAACTCTTAGTGATAGGAACTGAACCCAGGGACTCATGTTTGTTAACTGTGCCTTCTAGCGCTGAGCTATGCCACTTCTCAATTTTATATTTCTAATACTTTTATTACCATCCTAAATGATCTCAACAATTGGTGTTTTCATAAATTATTTAAATGAAAAACAAACTTCCAGCATTTTTCTTAAATGTCTCAAATTATATACACACACACACACTCATGTATTCAATTTTGCTATAACATTACATTGTTCACTGGTATTAATGATAGTAAGCCATTAAGGTAATAAGTTTTGATGACATCAGAATTTAGCTAATTTATTCTTTTTTGTGTGTGAGAATCTTGTTTTTTCAGGTTGATTAGGGTATAACTTACAAATAAAAGTTGTATATATTTACAGAGCATAACACGTGAACTTGAATGTGTTAGTGGATTCGCTGTCTATTGCTAACTACACAATTCTACAGATTAGTAAATTTGTCTTAATGATATGTTTTGGCTCAGATTTCCTGAGGCCCAAGGCTGAAGGGCCACATCTATACTGGTGGTCCTCTTGGCAACAATGCCCCAAAGCAGTGCAATGCATCACATCACAAGATGTCAATCAACCAGGCCTATCAGTCAACTGTGTCTCTTCTGATCCCCCACCTACTTTTTATATGTCTATCAGAATTCAATTATCAAGGCTCTATTCTAGTAACTATAGCTAATCCTAATTTGATCCCCAAATCACCACTTCTAAACAAATCTATCACCTTAATATCTCAAAATGGGGATTAGATTTCAACACATGAAGCCTTGAGGGAAGCACACTCAATCCATAAACAAGCCATAGCAATCATGAAATGACTATGAAATGAAATCAAATTAATTGATGCAGCATATTCACCACCTCCATGCAATTGTTGTGTGGATGGTGAGGCTGTTTAATTTCTACTCTTACCATGTATGTATTAAGTACAAAACACAGTATTGTCATCTCTAGTCACCAGGATGCACACTAGTTTTCCAGAATTTTCTCATCCTGCCTAGTTGAAATCATGTGCCCTTTGATTTAAAATCCCCTGCTTCTACCTCCCATCTCTCCTAATCAACCCTCAGCCATCTCTAAACTGCCATCTACTTCTACGAGTGCAAATATTTGAAACATTTTTTGAGATTATGATTACATTTGTCCCTTCCCTTTCCTCTCTTTAAACCCTCCCATATACCTCCTCCTTGCTGTCTTTCAAATCTATGTCCACATTTATGGGGCGTTATTCATGCATATATCTCTATGCATGTAATGTCACTTGAATGTGTGACATTTGATATTAGCGAAGTGTTGTGCTCTTCCCTGGGAAGACTATCTCTCTCACTCTCAGAATTCCTTCACTGTAGGTCCTTACGTAGTACTACCACCACCAACACCCCTGGTTTACTTTGGCATGTCTCTTGCTGCCATCTTTGTTCAGCTCATGTTTGGGCAGTCGTTACTGAGAGACAACATCTCACAGCAAACTCCCTGACCCTCTGACTCATACAACCTTTCCTCCCCATCTTCCACAATGTTCCCTGAACCTTGGGAGTGGGAGTGTTTTGTATATGTTTCACTTGGGACTAAGAATTTGATTGGTTGTGATTTTCTATCGTACTGTCTGTTGGTTGCAAAAAGAAGTTTCCTNTACCAGGCTGTTTTCAATACTGTAGCTCTGTATTAGAGTTTGAAGTCAGGGATTGTGATGCCTCCAGAAGTTCTTTTATTGCACAGATTTTTTTTGGTTATCCTGGGTTTTTTGCTTTTCCAAATGAAGATGAGTACCATTCTTTCGAGGTCTTTGAAAATTTTTTCTGGGATTTTGATGGGCAGGCTTTCCTATTTCCAGGTCATTCAATTGCAATATTCTATCTTTCCATGTACAAAAACATTTGAGACTGGCATGTATGTCAGGTAACCGGGTATGTGTGCCGGAAGAAAGAAGATTGCCAAAGATAAATTCACTTCTTAATCCCCAGAATCTGCGAATCTGACTTTATGTGGTAAGACCAGTGATTAAGTTAAAGATCTTATAAGGAGGAAACTCCCTAGATTACCCAGATGGTCCCTAGTACAACCTTCTGAATCCTTATAAAATATGGGGAGTACACACACACACACACACACACACACACACACACACACACACACAATGACTGTGATGTGACGATCAGAGTGCAGGCTAGAAAGAAGCAGTTACATGGGAAGAAATACCAGCAGCCTAGAATAGATACATTCTTCCCTAGAGCCTCTAGGAAGAGCATGGCTCTGCCAACATTTTGATCACATTTGTGACCCCTGGACCTGGGAGAGAATACATTTCTGTTTTTAGTTTAAGGCACATTGTGACAGCAGCCACAGAAAACAATCATAGTAAGGCTCTAAGGAAATTCTTGGACGTTATTTTAATATTATAGATTAGTCATTGCAGCAACAAGGAATAGGAAAGCCTACCTCGGAAGAACCTATTGTTTTGGACATTTCCAGAGGCTGAAAAGATGACTCAGTGGTTAAGAGCATTTGTTGCCCTGGACCTGGGTTCGATTCCCAGCTTTCACACAGTGACTCAAAGCCATCTGTAACTCCAGTTCCAGAGAATCCAACATTCTCATCTGAAACTCTGCAGGTACCAGGCATGTGTGTGGCGCCCACACTTAACATGTAGGCAAAGTTCTCATATGTAGAAAATAAAGTAAAATCTTTTTTTAAAAAAAAATCAAGGAATAGGGGCCTGGAGAGATGGCTCAGTGGTTAAGAGCACTGGTTGCTCTTCCAGAAGACCCGGGTTCAATTCCCACCACCCACATGGCAGCTCACAACTGTCTGTAACTCTAGTTCCAGGAGATCTGACATCTTCACACCAATGTACATAAAAAAATAAAATTAAATAAATTTTTAAAAATCAAGGAATATTTCTAGGGAGTCAAAGACAACACCAAAGGGTAGCGAAACCGAATAGAGTGGAAAGTGAGACACCATGCAGACCAAGTTGCTAGATTAAGTCGATGGTTGGTTATAAAAGAGGTAACTAATTCATGTTGAGATGCATTATGTCAGGCACTGTGCAAAGGATAGTCATTCATATCTCATTTAATCCTTGTAGTTACCACCTAAGGGTTACTGCATTAGATGTATGCATAATAAATAAATAAATCTTTTTTTTAAAAAAAAAGAATCAAGTACTAAAAATATCACCTGACTTCCTGACTTTCACATATTAAAAAAGAAAGAAAGAAAGAAAAGAAAAAAGAAGAGTTTAATTTCTTGCAGTCTGAAAGGCCCAAGGGGGAAAATCTGTTGTTAAAGAAACACACACAAACACATTTCTCCATCCCTTAATTTTTGCAATCCTTTCCCCCTGTCTGCCTATATAATTCCCTGCCAGAGCTTTGCAGCTGGTCCTACTGGGGCTTAAGCAGCCTCCTCTCTGGGTTTCCATTTAAAAATCTTTATTTCAATAGGTGGGCCTGAAGCATCTGCACTTCCAAAATTACCACACAACTGATCCAAAATGATTGAAGCAAAATTGGTTTCAAAAATTGCCCCTAGGCTGAAAAGAAGATGAAGGCTAACATTTCAGACCTAAAGAAACATTTATCACAATTCTGAGGTCTGTAATCGACTTCTGTAGACATAATGGAAAATGTTGACAGCTTGTTAATTATAGAAATGCATGTGAGCATCACTGTTATTCTTTTGAAAGACCTGACAAAAGAGTTCAGAGTTTTTTCACTTAAACCCAGCCTTACAACACCTTAAGTCCAATCCCCTCTCCCCTGAGGCCGCATTCAGTTCAGTTTTCCTGTAAGTGGGCAGTATGCTGACTCGGAAGGGCTCTTCAATAGTGCCAGCCCAGACTCCAGCAGTTTTCCATCTCTAAAGAAGGCAATGGGGTCCCAAAGCCACATTTTGATTCAGGGACTCTGGAATTTGCAAGAATTACATCCAAGACAGTTTAAATCTCCCTGAGCCCTTTGAACTAAAGGATTCCAAATGTTAGGGTCATAGGTGCATGAAACAGTACATTTACATTCAGAGGGTCAGTAACTACCTGTGTGTGGTTCAGATCTTCTGCCCCCAACTCTGCTAGAATTAAACCATCTCTCTTGAGTAGGGAAAGCAAGGTGTACAATGGATAGAAATGTGATTATGTTCTGTTCCTCTGTCTTTCACTAATTAGATGTGTAATGTGGGTAATCTTTGGTCTCTGTAAAATGAAGAGAGACTGATGACCATTGATATCTGTCCTACCAGCTGTTCAAAGACCATACCTCCATCATGTTAAAAAGAAAAGCCCATCTTGTTCTCAGGTTTTAGGCTTACAAATATAACTACTGGTACCAACTACAGTAAATTAAAAAAAAAAAGGTCTTAAGAACTGATTTTATTAATGTGGTCTACAAACAAAGTAAAATTAAAAGTATACTGAGCCCAAGCCTGGAGAGATGACCCAGGGGTTAAAAGCATTTGTTGCTCTAGCAGATGACATAGGTTCAGCTCTTAGCACCCATATGATGGCTGATAACCATCCCTAACTCCAGCTGTAGGGAATCCAACATCCTCTTTTGACATCTTCAGGCACCAGACACACACTTGGTACACAGATATACACATAGGCAAAACATTCATACAACTAAATAAAATACATAAATCTAAAACAAACTGTACTGATTCTTTTGCAAACAATTCACCTCTAGGGTAAACAGAATTTTAGCAAGGTTTCACACCTTCCATATTTATCTTGAAGTCCTTTGATGCTAGACTACTTAGTAGCAATGCCACTGGTGTTTATTGTCAGGGGTTGCACTGCTCAGATATTAAGATGTTAGCATCTTGGTTCAGTCACTAGATGACAATTTTGACAATCAAAAACATCTTTGGATATTGCCAAATGTCTCCTACAAGTAGGAGAAGGGAATGGTAAGATTGCTCTCGGCTGAGAATGGCTACTTTGAAGGTAAGATGTTATATATATTTTTATAATGCAATTTATTTTTTAAAAGAACCCAGAGAAGTTGAGGTATTTATTAATGATGTGTGTGGTGTGTGTGTGTGTTTGTGTGTGTGTGTGTGTGTGTGTGTCTACCACAGCACATGTTCATAGGTCAGAGGACAACTTGTAGGAATTTGTTCTCTCCTTGTACTATGTGGAATCTGGGGATCTAACTTATATTGTCAGGCTTGGTAAGCAAAAACCTTTACCCAATCAGCCACTTCAACTTCCCAGTATGAGTATTTTAGAAAGATACTTTGATCTTGGTTTTGAATATGGCTAAAAAAAAAAAAAAGAGAAGAAATAATGTTAACGATAATGGGGGAATGTTAAATATAGTGTTAAATTATAACAAAAGATGAAATAATGTCCCAGTAGAGAACTATGAATTAATCATTTTTGAGTCAATCAATTAATGTTTTATTACTGATAATAATGTGTTTCTAAGTGCTAGGCTGGTCACATAGCTAAGCATTAGTCCTTCAGATCTATTGAAGTATAGCCCTAAATGAGCAATGAGATTGTATGGTTAGCCCTGTGTACTTTGAGACCTGCCTTAAAGAAGCAGGAGAGAGAGAGAGGCATGTGCATCTAAAATCATAGTTTATAGTATGGGGATGATAATATAATAACGCTCAGGGGCAGATTATAACTGTTCAGATTTAGATAGTACCACACTTCCGTGTACATGGGACTTGCCAAGGCTCTGCACTTACCTTTTTTCCTTTCCAGGGTAGAGAGGCAAATGCTCACAGTAGCTCACACTGACAGAGTGAGTGTTTAGATCCAAATTCTCACGCAAAGATCCTGAATCCACCACAAATGGGAACCTACAATGCGGTTGGATAGGCAGCACTTTAAAAAAAAAAAACAAAACAAAACTGCTACTCATTACTTTAAAAATAATACATTTATACATAATTTTTATCTTCTTAAAAACATAAGCAACTTTGAATCATCTGAAATGCCATTTCAACAACAGCTGGCAAATAAGGAAATAGTAGCAAGAGTCCATCTCTTAAAATTAGATCAATAGTTTAGTTGTAATGTTTCTTTTGCTTGGAGTTCAGTTTACAATGCTAGGATGGCTACCAACCATGTCAAAGGTAGCTTTGTTTGTTCTCAGGAGTAGGCAATAAAGGGATCTCTCTGGTTTTGGTTACAAGGTGAATCCTTGGAGAAGAAATGCCAGGATGTGTGGGAAATAACAACAGCACCCTACCATGGGAGGTGTTTGGTTTTTTTGTTTGCTTATTTTAGGACCGTGTGCATTTTAAAGTAAGATCTAGAATTCATTCCACATCTGAAGATCTGAACCACCAAAGACATCCACAAACACACACCTCTATGTGGACAGTCTCACCAGGAAATCAGAATTAAGTTAAGGAAGGAATAAATGAAAGGTATGAAGTTTTCATATTGCCATTTAAAAGACTACAAAATGCCTTTTGACATGTTCTAGATTGTTTTGCTATAAATAAGCTATTTTAAGTAATTATTTTAAAATAAAAAATTAAATTAGAGGTATGAAAGGTCAAAAAAACAAAACAAACGAAAAAGTCCGACAACTTTTATTGCCAACATCAGGCTTTGAAAGGAAGACAGAAATCTCCAAAAGTCCAAAGGGACACACAAGAGACTGTGGCCTCATTGTCTCTCAGTCTGTGACTCTCACATGCGGCACAACGCCTTTTTTAAGGAATTCAGATAGATTCAATGACTACATTCTTAAAGCCCCTGACCATTCAAAATGTGGCGAGGTGGGCGGGGGCGGGGACGACACACCATTATTTTTCAGGCTTTGCAGTTAGGAACAGTTAGGAGCAAGCAATGAAAAGCTAAGACTGGAACCCAGTAAAAGTGTACTGACTTCTAAGCTCTGCGCTCCGCTGTCAGTGTGAGCTACTGTAAGCATCTGCCTCTCTACCCTGGAAAGGAAAAAAGGTAAGCGCGGAGCCCTGGCAAGCCCCACGTATACTGAAGTGTGGTACTATCTAAATCTCAACAGATATAATCCGCCCCGAGCATTATTACCTCTGCGTACTTTTCTCCACATCCCCGCCCCCAAACGAAAACTGACAGTGGAATGGAAATCTCTGGATTCTTGACCAGACCCGCCGGCGGGTCTCTCTGTGAAGTGAGGGGCAGAAGGCACCCCAACTGGAAGCCATGAGCGTGCTGGAATAATAAAATTAAATAATGAAGTGGGGAGTGACGGGGGTGTCACTAGAGAATTGTCACAACGCCCCCACGTTGTTTGTTTTAACACCTTTCTTTTCTTAAAATTAAGAAAAAACATCCCGATGGTACAGCTTTCTGCTTGGCAAACAAACACAGGTCAGGAGCTTTTTCGGGTGGGACGAGGGCTGCGTTTTGCTAAGAAGCCCACGAAGCGTGCCTCCCCCGTTTTTCGGTTGGGGTCTTGGTCCACTCATCTCTTCCAGTTTTTCTCCAAGTGAAGCCAATGAACAAAGGCGATTCCAAGGAGCCGTTTATTTCTTTTGAGTTAACAAAATTAAGTCCCTGACGCTGGCCAAAGATCTATCTGATCTCCCACCACAGAGCTCAACCTCCAGTGCCTTCCCGCTGGGTAACCAGGCACCCGACAAGCTCTGACTGCACCTTCCGGGAGTCTTCCCCTGCCAGGCTAGACCCTAAGCTCCCAGCTTCCCGCTGGGAACCCCAAACACGCAAAGGTCAAACTATCTTTTTATCTCAATTTTGTGGAGCTGTTCAAGAAGTGGGCAATGGGATAAATATTAGCATTTCCCAGATGAGGCGTTTTGACTCAGAAAAATTAAAATCAATTGCCAGCGAAGGTTAAAGGTAAAAAGATAGTTCGTGTTGTTCCTGCCCCCTCAACGTGCGGCTTTTAAATTTTGAGCTCAGTGAAGAGTGCAGGGTCGCCTGGGGCACCACCGGCCTGGACTGGGCCTGGGAACCTCAGCCTAGTTTCCAGGATGGCGGTGAAGCAGCCATTCTGCCACCGTCACCGTGCAGACCCAGGCTCGGGCTCCTTTTCCTTCCCTGGCAAAAGGGGAAAACTGTTTTTCCGCAGTCCTGCTGAGTCTCTGCTTTGTCCGCAAGGTCCCAGGATTTTTATTTTATTTTACTTTATTTCCTGTGCTGTGTGGATTGTCCTTCTCCGCAAGGGTTCACTAAAATTTGTCCCTGGAGCCGATTCTGAAGTCGCTCCAGAGAAGGCTTGTGCTGTGTCACTACCCTCCTCGCCCTCTTTCTTCTGCCCCCTACCCTGAGCTCTTCGGATAGGAAGCCTTACTGTCCCAGGCGGCTGGCAATCTCACAGAAATGATGTAGATGGTTGCAGGACTTTTCCCGCCCCTTCCTCTCTGCTACTTTCTTTCGAGTGAACTGTGAAGATCTGTGAAAATAATATCAGGGTTTTCCGTCAGAACGAGCTTTAGCCTGCACTCAGGCGTGGTGTGATCTGACCCGACACATCCAACCATCTGTGCTATCTATCTGCCTTCTGATGTACTCGGTCCGTACCAGGCGCACACAAAGTGTGCTTGATACTAAAGAAAAGACAGCCAGGCCCAGTCCAGTTCGGGCGGTGAACCTTGTCTTCTGATTTCTTGGGACACCGTACCCAGTCTTTCCTTTCTACCAAACAAGCCTCATCAAAGGCCCACATGAGATCGTGGTTTCCTTGACGGAAGTCTCCGAAAGCGGTATGATGTGGATGTCAATTGGGAATCAATAAATGTTGCCAATTCAATCTATTGGCCAGAAGGCAGGGAGCCAAAAGGGCCCATGCTCTCTGCGGGAGGGGTCAGTGCCCCGCTGCTCTGACCCCTCTCCCTAGCCACCTTAACACACACGGTATTGTGGAACGGCCCCACCCTCTGCTTTGCCGTCACTGAATTGTTTTTTTTTTTTTTATCTAAAAAGCCATGACTTCTGCCTCTACCCCGGGAGTTGTATGTTCTAATGCTGGGCAGAGGCCAAATCAGCCTGCCACGAGAGAACGAAATATCTATGTTTAAAAAGATCTTTGAAGTAGGCTTTTAAGTTGCTGTCCTGACCTACGGATGACTTCTCACTCTAGATGTAGCTGCTGCGCATTTGTTCAAGTCCACTGAACTGGTAAGGGGGCCTGTGAAGTATAACTTTATTTGGGTCAAAAGCCCCCACAGTCCGCCTTTCTTGGTGTTAGCACCTAGTCCTTGCCGCCGCCGTTAAAAACAGTTTCAGGAAGCTTTGAGGGAGTGAAGTTAGACTCCAAACTGACCTCTTTGGCAGATCTCTGGTCCTGTTCCTTCTGTTCCAGGCTTGCTTCCCGCGCAAGCTGCTCTAGCAGCTGGAAAGGGGTAAGCAGGAGACAGATAGGAATGGGTGCATAAGGGAAAAAATGAAGATACACTTCTCTCCCTGTCCATTTGGTGTCCGCGCTCCCCGCGGGGTTTGCCGCTTTGCTACGATTTGTTTTTCCCAGTCCTCTTTGTCCTCTGAAGTCCTTTCGACCCAGGCATTGCTTCTCCCCCAAAGTGAATTCCAGCAGCATCCTGACTCTCTGGTGGGAAAACAAGAGGGAGGAGCCGGGGAGGAGGAGCTGGGACGGTGAGACGCAGTGGTTTTTGCCTGTGTTCCAGCCACTCCTACCTCATTTTCGGGTTCTCTAAAACCCCGGGCGGTCTCCGGGCAAACCGCGGGCGCTGTCAAGTCTGGGGAGGTGCTGAAATGGCCGGAGCGCGCTAGTGGCTGCCTTGATTGGCAGAGCTGCCCGGTGACTGACAGGGGGTCTCCATGGCGCCCGCGTCTCCAATCCGCCCACCCCAGTAGCGGCGCGGGCTAGCTGACTGGTGTGCCCTAGCCGAGCAAGCGCAGCCGAACCCAATCCACTGCTCTTTCCAGGCGGGAAGGCTCCCCCCCCACCCCGACTCTGTATCCCCAGCCGCAACCCGCTCGGCCTGCGGGCATCTGCTGCGTGTCCTGCTCGGGGCGTCCGCGCAGCCTCGATGTTCCAGCTGCCCATCTTGAATTTCAGCCCCCAGCAAGTGGCCGGGGTATGCGAGACCCTGGAGGAAAGCGGCGATGTGGAGCGCCTGGGTCGCTTCCTGTGGTCGCTGCCCGTGGCCCCGGCGGCCTGTGAAGCCCTTAATAAGAATGAGTCGGTGCTGCGCGCGAGAGCCATCGTGGCCTTCCACGGTGGCAACTACCGCGAGCTTTACCATATCCTGGAAAATCATAAGTTTACTAAGGAATCACACGCCAAGCTACAGGCACTGTGGCTTGAAGCGCATTACCAGGAGGCAGAGAAGCTGCGTGGACGGCCCTTGGGGCCGGTAGATAAGTACCGGGTAAGGAAGAAGTTCCCGCTGCCGAGGACCATTTGGGATGGCGAACAGAAGACGCACTGCTTCAAGGAGCGCACGAGGCACCTGCTTCGCGAGTGGTACCTTCAGGACCCATATCCCAACCCCAGCAAAAAGCGTGAGCTCGCCCAGGCAACTGGACTGACCCCCACGCAGGTGGGCAACTGGTTCAAAAACCGCCGACAAAGAGACCGGGCGGCGGCAGCCAAAAACAGGTCAGTAGTACCTAGAGGCCCTAGGCTTGGTGCACACCGGGATGGGGTAGGAAGAGGCATTCCGGGCGGTGTCTTTACCTAGTGCCTGCTGGATTCAGACGGAGTTGGGAGTGTCTTATGCCTTGGGTTTGTGAGACCACTGTGTTCTGGACGCCAGTGCCGGTTCCCGGTTCCCCACCATCTCTCTGGTTCGTAGGGCTTTGGGGTCACTATAGCAGCTGCTGTGGGTCACCAAACCAAGATATCACTGGAGAAAGATTAAAAGCCCAGAATCAATTAGAAACCCAGAGGCCCAGAGCTAATTCTTGCTAGCATAGACCCGGGCTCTCATAAAGCAAAGCCTTTCTAGTTAGCGTTATTTTTAAAGCCCGGTTGCAGCCTTCCCTGATGGTCTGAAAAGGTTTCAGTTTTCGAGGGTCTCCGATTTTAAGAAGCAAAAAGATGTCTCCTCGTCTCCAACGGACCTTCCTTGTCTCAAACGGAGCACGCTAGTCGGCCTATGCTTTCCGTTCTCCAGCGTGTGGCTCTTTAAACCCAGGCCCAAACTCTCCGAGCAACCTCCTCCAGGCAGGAATAGACTTTTTAGCTGGAATAGACCAGACTGCCTCAGGTATGGCCCTAGACAAATAAATGTACTACTAGGAAAGGAATTCCATGTCCTTTGCCGCTGTGCGTTTTCTGCAGTCCTCCAGTAAATCTCCCGACGGTGGGAGACAACTGAGAAAGATTCCGGGGAGGCTAAGGAGGAAATCCTGGCGAGCTGAGAAAGGGCACGAGGGAGAGTGAGGCAACTGGAGGGTTCTGCAGAGGAGTGGCTGTGCGTCCGTCCAAATTCCGTAGCCTCACCTTCCCCATCTACTCAAAGTCTGAGAAAAAGTAGTCTTGACTGCTGGGGGAAGGCGGGTCAGAGAAAAGGGGGGCGATGTAGTGGCTTAGTTTCTAGCTGTGACCATGTCCCTTCTTTCCCTGTAGACTCCAACAGCAGGTTCTGTCGCAGGGCTCCGGGCGGGTGCTACGTTCGGAGGGTGAGGGCACGCCAGAGGTGTTGGGCGTCGCCTCGAGTCCGGCTGCTAGTCTGTCCAGCAAGGCGGCTACTTCCGCCATCTCCATCACATCCAGCGACAGCGAGTGCGACATCTGAGCTGCCCACTCATCATGCTTAGAAACAGAATCCAGCGTAAAAAAACGAGATAGACAAAATAAAAGGAGAGAGGATGAGAACCAGCGCTGGCAGAAGCCCAGTGGCCAGGGACCCGCGGGCCTAAGTGGCCCTGCCTGCTCCACTGCCAGCCGGCTCTAGTAGCGCTCTTCCACCGCGACACAGAGGCCCGCGGCGAGGCCTGACCCAATGTCACTTCTCTTCGTTTTGCTTTTCCTGAAGGATCAGGCTGCTGAGACCTCTTTGGGACGGAACTGCACGCTGAGCATCTGCCCTTAAGTCTCCTGTGGGTATTTCATGTCTAAAGGACGCTGCTATAAATGTATAACTTTTGCTTTGAAGGTTTTTTTTAAACAAAACAAAACATATATATGCTGTTTATTTACTTATTTAAAAGACTTCCACAATAGGTTTCTCGCTAGCTTGGGGAACTTGCAGTTCTAAATGAGCAAGCTCAACGCATTCTGTGTGGAGAAGCCAAATAATAAAACAACTTGATGGGTAACCTTTCTTAATTAAGGGAGCAGCTATCTCAGATTCTTTAAAAAAAAAAAATCACTCTTATTCCCTTTACCAGGTTTGAAGAATGGAATCTTACCCAAATAGTCTCACCAACTTCTCTATAGTCTTTGATATCTCTCAATAGATATTCTTAGATCACTAACCACTAACCTCCTGCCACATTAAATTGCATGTGTATACACGTGGGCACACACACACACACACACACACACACACACACACGCACGCACGACTTTGGAACACAAGCATGCCATCTATGGCAGAGCTCTGCATTCACCACAAAGGTAATCAAGGTTTGTAGCAATTTCCAAGAGCAATTTGGAAAGACAAATTGTAGAGTCAGGTAATGAATCCTATTTTACAAAAATGTAAAGACATGAGGACTTTACAAAAAAAAGTGTTTCCATTTTGAGGTCCCCTCCCATTCAGAAACAGTGGGTCCTCATGATCGTTCATGGTAAGCATATAGTGCATGCAGAAATGAGCTTTTACTAAGAAAAAAGCAGGCGAGGTTGTCAGTAGCTAGATTAGCACCTTCCTGCTTCCGAAGTGGGTTTTAGACAAATACCTGATTTTCAACAAAAGAGATACTCATATAGGAGACAGTATGCAATTAAGTTATATATTGACCATAAAGCAAGGCTACAGAGAAATGACAGGCATTTCCTAAATCAATTCTCTACATTTAATATACATCAATTTATTAAGAAAGTCATCGTCTTGGGAATAGCCTCAGTTAAAATATAAAATAACTTTACAGTAATTGTTCTTCCTGCACACATACACATATCACACACACACACACACAATCTACCACCTTTTTACTAAGAAAGTAAATTACATCCAGGTTATCTAAGATCTTGATTATCCCTAGTGAAATGGATTTTGTATTATAAAATTTGGCATTTATCTTTAAATCAAGTGGGCTTGGCTTCTCCCCCGGCTGAGATCCTTTTAATTCACCCCTCTGTTCTTAGAAGGTGCTCATTGGGTCAAATGCCTGCTAACATTTTCCGATTGCAAAACATGCTAAAGTACCAAACACATGAAAACTGAAGTTGAGGAAGACAATAGAGGAAGGTCAAATGGCATTTGGAAGCCCAGGACTTGAGGAAGAGTTGATTTTTGTTAGCGTGTTTCTATATCACTTAAACTGGTTTGGCTACTTTGGGCTTTATAAATGGTTATCACCGTGTACAATGTTCCTTATCCAAAAAAAAAAAAATTCTTGAAAATTGAAATTCGTAGCAAAAGAGCACTGAATGGACGGGTTTAGAGAGCTTTTGTGATCAGATAGGTAATTCCCCAAATCAAACAAACACCCTTCTGTGGCCCAGGAAAGATTTCATGGTAAAGCTCCCTCCTTTGATTCCTAAAGCCTCTGGTAGCTCTTTGGATGCCAAGGGGCAGTCTGGGGCAGACAAAATAAGGTACCAGGACCGCAAATTTTAAGACAGTGTTCCCTCTCTAGGTCCTGTGAGTGACAAATGCTAGCGACCTGAAATTGTCAGCCTTGGTTGGTGGTCCTGGTTGTTGTTGGTTGTTACTACTCTAATCCCAGCACTCACGAGGCAGAGGCCGGCAGACCTCTAGGTCTGAGGTCAGCCTAGACTACGTAGTGAGATCCCGGCCAGGCAAGGCTAGGCAGTGTGACTGGTTCAAAAGCAACAAACTGCACCCTGGGTTCTCTTGTCTCACCCCAGTCTAGAATCAGCCCAGCAGGACTGCACTTCATGGCTCTCAGTCTTATAATCCAGTTCCACCTCATTTCAGTTACAGGATGATCCAGATTCAGTGCTTGGAGAAATTTATTGGCAAATTTTTAATAATCTCTGGTCAGGGTTGGGAGGCGGTGGAGAGCTAGTTAGTGAGAAGATGTAGAAGAATTTGAGATTCTGAAAACACCAGTGAACTTGGTAGTGCAAACATCCACTTCGTGCTCTCCAGAGAGCAATTAAACACTTGGAGGAACTAAGCTTTCTCTGCGCAAAATAATTTTTAATGATAATTGCAGAAAACTAGAGTGCCTAACAGTGAAGAATTTTACCCTGTTTTGTTTTTAAAAAAAGAAGATACACTATTTACCTAAATTAACAAACTGCCCAAGAATTACATTTAAAATAGCTACGATGTTTCAATAACGTGGAGATTTAGTCATCTTAATTTCATGTTGGAATCTTAGGGTGGTAGCATTGTTTGAAGGATTTTTTTAAATGTTTACCTGAAATCTGGTGATACTTAATTGTTTTGTAATTAATCAATTCTTTCAATGATCCCAGACTGGGAATTAGCCCAGATCTTCACACCACCCGAATCCACCCATAAGCGTGTATGATAAGAATTTTCTTTTAAAAAAATTATCAATTTCATCATGCTCTAGAAAGCGTTAAATTCCAGGCAGCAGAAAAGCCCCAGAAAGGTTCTGAATTGCAGGAACTTTCCAGACATGCAGGACATTTCCTTTCTTCAATCTCCTGCCACAATTTCCTCAAAAGCAATTAATCCAGAACGGGCCAAAGCCTTTTTACATTTCAACAGACCTGACCAAAGCCAGGATTTTTACCTCAGCCTCAAGTCGGCTCTTCCTTGGCTTCTCCAACCACTCCGAGTTCCACCCAAAAAGCTCCCCAAGAGCCTCAGCGCCCCTTGTCTCTCCTATAACCTCCTAGTCCGCGGCCACCCCCCTCACTCCTCCACACCAGTTTGTTTATAAAAATCTGGAGGGAAGAGGGGAGGGGAGCCCAGGCTGGGGGTGGGGGAGGGCTTGCTCTTTGTTTACATTAAACAAATGACAGGCAAAGAGCTCCAGCAAAGTCTTCCTTGACCTCGTTCTCTCTCTCCAGTTTTCACAAAAAGGAGGAAAATATTGTATCCTAAGAACCGGTGAATGGGGCGGGCGGAGGGGAGCCGCAGCTTCTCGCTCTATTCAGTGGGGACCCCGGCGCTGCCGATTTCCGCTCCCATTGTGAGGCGGGCGGCGGGGACCGGGGGTCCGCGGGGCGGCCCGCCGGGCTGTCAGGCGGCTCAGCGTAATCAGGGCTAATGACAGCGGCCCGGGCCCCGCGGGACAAAGCGCGAGGCCGCGGGGCTTTGTCGGCCTGAATGGCTAATGGGTTTGCCCGCGAGCTGCGAGGGGGCGGCGGCGAGGGGAGACCGGGTCATTGTCCGCGCGCTGGCCCGGGCGCGTCCCCCGGAGCTCGGCGCGCGGCCGTGAGCCCCCCACCCCCACCCCTTGCAGGCCTGCGGTGTCTAGGCGACCGACGCCTGGGTTCCCGCGACGGGGCGGCCCGCTCCTTCCTCCCGGCTCGGCCTCGCGGTCTGTGCGGAGACTCCGCTCCTCTCTGCGCACCCACCTTTTGCGCACGGCTCCCCGGGGGAGCTCGCCCCGGAATGAGGCCTCGAGCCGCTCCCGCCAAGCTCCGAGAGCTCGGGGACAGAACCCTCCCCAAATTTGGAGACCGGGTTGCACAAAACCCAGGTGAGAGCAGAGGCTCGAAGGGCGGCCGCAGCCCGCGCCTCGCCGAGCGTCCGAAAGGGCGCTGCGCTCCCCGGGCGCGGACGCGGGGCCTTCCCGCAAACCTAGGCCAGCGGCTCCGACGCTGCGTCGAGCGAGGCCTACGCTGAGCTGCTAGGGCCTGGGCCTCTCGTCTCACGAACCTGGCGCCATGGTCCGAGATTCAGAAAACCGAATTTGCGGACATTGGGCGTGGAAAAGGCTCTGCTCAGGGCGCTGGTAGAGGGAGCGGGATCACCCAACGTGCGGGATAACCCGTCGATAGGTCTGGCAGACCACGGGACACACACACACACACCCTTCTTAGGAAAACTGCTACTCCCTCAGGATCGATCCTGCCTTGCGTTTTATCTCCAGACATTTTAGGCGTACTCTACCTTGAGACAACCAACTGCTTTCTTTTTCTGTTTCCCTCCATCTCCCAAATCCAAGGGTTGTGAGAGACATCCCAGAGACGCACAAGTAAGGATTTGAGAGACCCCCTTGCCTCAGCACACAGTCCCTATGGTTAGGTGGTTTGTCTGCCGGGATGCTACCTCATACCTGGACAGCTAGTCTGTTAATCAGGCTCACACCACCTCCTCCAAATTGTTCATATCACTTGGAGCTTGTGTGCTTATAATGTTTAAAGCATTCTTTTCATTTATTTGTGTGATTCATTTCCCTTTTCAGAGGAGAATGGAAGCCCCTTAAGGGGAAGGCTTGACTCTTACTCTTCTTTGTTCTTCCAGCGTCTGCCCGAAGCAGTAGGTGCTCAATAAATATTTTTAAAAACACTGCATAAATCACTGTATCTTCCGTGAAACCAGTCTGTTGGACACAGCTCTCCATAGGAATAGATTTGAACAAGCAGAGATGACTGACACTAGCTGGACCCCAAGCTCAATTCTCTGGGCTTAGATATGGGCTATTACTTGTCGGGTCCCTGGAATGACTTTGAGTGGTCTCTCCTTCAAGTGTGTGGGTTTTCTGAATTTTATGGTTTAGGGTTCATAACATGAAAACTATCTTCACGCACAACACAGTTTTCCAAACACTAAGACTTAGATTCCAAAATTTCTTAGCTGTTATATTTTCTAAACCTGCCCAGAAATTTTCTGATATTTTTGTATATAACAGAATGATAGAATCCACTGTCTGATGGCGGCTGCGCTTTGAATATGTGTCCCTCCACCTTGAGCCTTAATCCCCAGTGCAATTGTACTGATGGATAGGACCCTTAGGAAGAGCTTAAGAAAATGGGTGCTCTGTGCCTTTGTTAAAGGGAGAGCGCTCTCTCCTGCCCCAGTGTTCAGAAGTGAGCTCTTAGCTTCTGCTATCATGAGCATGCCTGCTGTCATTCTCCTCGCCATGATGGGACTGTAACCCTCCGGAACTGTTTCTGTATGAACCGGTGGCAATGGGAACTTATGGGGGGAGGTGTCTTAAATTCAAAAGACAACAACTGTCTTTGTGTATGGGAAAGAGAGAAAGACTGATGAAGGTGAAAGGTGTGCATATTTTCCTGGATTTTTCTTTCTTTGTCAGGCTAAGCCTGGAGGCCTGAGTCTATAGAGGACCATAACTTGGTCTGGAGCTACCCAAAGATGAAGGCCAGTACAGCACTGGTCCTCTGCCAAACACACAGTGCTTTTAACCACCAGCAGAGATGAGAGAGGTGCCAATCAAGCTGAAAGGTTGGCAAGTAACTCCCCACCTTTCCCCGGAAGCTCTGGCAACATTTATGGGAATGTGGTCTGGGCCAGCTCTTGAATTAGTTGGCCTATGGTTTCCCCATTTTTTATTATTTGTTTTGAAACTCTCCCCGGGGCAGATTTCTCTTTGGCCTCTCAGCTTGGCTACCATCAGCCCACACAGGACCTTTGTCCCAAAGGATGAAAAAGAATCACTGTCAAGATGCTTGGCTGCCATCTGTTGTGCAGTTGTCATAAAGATACAAATACACAAACAAAACCAAAACAACAACAACAAGAGGAGCTCGACACCAGTAAGACATCACTTTCCCCTGAGAGGACAGGCAGTCCTCCCGAGACACAGAATCTACTTGGCCTTGATCTTGGATGCCCCAGCCTCCAGCACCACGCAAAGTCAAGTTCTACAGTGACTTGACTCCCGAGGCTGAGGTCTTTCTATTTCTGTGATAGCAGAAGGGCACACTCTCTCCCTTCCCTCTCTCTTTTCTGCCTCCACCCTCTCCTGCACCTCCCTCTTTTATCCTCCTACTCCAGTCTTGATCCACACATTTTAAAAAGTAATGAACAGACACAAATAGAATCCCAGACTCAGCATCCGTTGTCAAGATGGAGACTGATACCCCGCTCCCATGCTTAACCTAATTTAAGACAGGAAACAAATAGAGGTTTTCATGAAATCTGAGACCACAAAGGCGTTATGAAAATCTGTCTGATAACTAACTCATCTCAGCTTTAAATTTTAATGAACAGAAGCCAGTGAACTGTATAATTTCACATTCTGATAAAAAATATATAAGGCTGTCTCGTGGAAAAAAATTTTTAGCCTGGCTCTGTTAACTTGCAGCTCTGTTAACTGAGAATACTGACTGGATGTTTGTTGTTGTTGTTGTTTTTTTTCTCAATGAATAGATTACACTTGAGTTTTCTTTCTGTTTTTAAAGATTTGTTTATGTATTTTATGTGTATGAGCATTTTGTCTGCATGTATGTATGTATGTGTGCCACACATGTGTCTGGTATCCACAGAGGTTAGAAGAGGGTATCGGGTCCCCTGCAACTGGAGTTATGGGTGAGTTTGAACCATGTGGGTGCTGGAAATAGGTCTGCTACAAGAGCAGCCAGTGCTCTTAACCACTGAACCATTTTTCTAGCCCCGACCTAGACTTGAGTTTTCTAACAATGAAACCAGATACCTAGTGTCAGGTGACACATATTAACTTGGTGCATGAAGATTGGGTAGTGGTATCTAGTTTCTTTTCTGCATGTCAGATGTTTTCAGATATTTAGGATACTTAATTATCTAAATTAAACACCATTTAAAGCATATTTTATTGCACTGGGTATACTGGTTTTCTACAGATCTGTGATAATTTATATTTTTAATTAATACCTAGGCATGCATGCTAGAGCATTTC
Organism: Dicrostonyx torquatus; assembly: GCA_028555095.1. NCBI lineage: Eukaryota > Metazoa > Chordata > Mammalia > Rodentia > Cricetidae > Dicrostonyx > Dicrostonyx torquatus. Next base: position 619,995 of record JAQHUG010000070.1, on the reverse strand, counting down.
TTTTTAAATTATTTTTTCAGGTGATTGTGACTGTCTGAGAGATGTAAGTTGAAAATACATCAACAAAAGGAAGAAAACTATCTTTAAACAATCTGTAACTGTGGCTGGGGACCTGATAAGGCAGAGTCCACAAACTTGGTCAGAAATTCCCAATCATGAAGCTGGACAAGTTATTCAACTCTCAGAGATTTTGTTTCTATTTCCTTAAAGCATGGCTAGCAATATTCAGGGATACTGTGAGTGATGTCTGTGAAACACCCTTCATGGTCCCCCACACAACCAACTTTGAGAGTTCGAGTCACTGCCTCACTTTTCCTGGTTAAGTGCTAAAGAAATGAAATGCTTTATAATTTCCCTTTTAAGTTTCTATTTTTATTTTGTGTGTGTGTGTGTGTGTGTAAGTGTGATGACATATGATGTATGTATGTGTCTGTGTGGAGCACATATACCACGGTACACATGTCAGCAAACAACTTTGTTAATTTTTTTTTTTTACCATTATGTGTGTTTGGGGAATCGAAATCAGGTCACTGGGTTTGCATGAGAAATGCCTTTAAACATTGATTCATTCCCAAGGTCCTAAGTTGCCATTTATAAAATGGAGTTGGGGACCAACAAGTTGGCTCAATGGTTTAAAGCTCTCTTGCCAAACCTGAAGACCTGGGTTCCATACCCAGGTTCCAAGATGCAGAGGCTGCCGGGTGGAAAGACAGAAGCAACCCCTATTAGTTGTCCTCTGAGCCTCCATACACAACCTAGTGAGCAGCACCCCCCCAACAAAATAAATAAATACATACACACATACATAATAAAGCTTTTTAAATGGGGGTGCTTTTGTTTTGACAAAGCCTTGCTATACAAGACTGACATAGAAATTGTGATGTCTTGTGTTTGTATTATAGACATATTACCACCACGACTGTCTTTAAAGGTGGTTTTTAATAGTCATCATCTACATAATTGAAATATGTTAATGCTTGTGTGCACTGTAAGTATGCTGGAGATTGAGCACAGAGACTCATGTAAAATTCAGCACCTGCTCTGCCTTTGAACCACACCCCAGGCAAGCAGACACCACCCTTAGCATTCAAAGCAGCTCCTACTTAGCACCCCAGGAAGAAGAACTTAGGGTGTAGCTCGGTGGTAGAATGCTTGACTAACATGCCCAAAGCCCTGAGTTCAATTCCCAGAAACACACACACACACACACACACAGAGAGAGAGAGAGAGAGAGAGAGAGAGAGAGAGAGAACATTCTAAACTATGAATACAAAGTCAGAAAAAAGAAAAGAAATGACTATTTAAAAGGAAATGTACATGAAGAACATACTCTTCAGAATAAGCAGAAACTAAAAAGAGCCCAAATGCTTATCAGTTGATGAACTAGCTAAATAAAATTAATAAAGCCATACAATGGAATAGTATACATCCATAAAAGGAATGAAATAGGAGCTAGGGAGTTGGCTCAATGCTTAAGAGCACTTCCTGCAATTAAAGAGGGTCAGAGTTGAGTGCCCAGCACCCTCACAGGGTACCTGCTAGATGTGACACTCTCTTCTGGCCTCCATGGGCTCCTCCAGTCAAGCACACATACACATACATAAAAGTTAAATCTGAGTGGTAGTGGTGTATGCCTTTAATCCCAGCACTGGGGAGACAGGGGGAGGTGGATCTCTGAGTTCAAGGACAGCTTGGTCTACAGAGTGAGTTCCGGGACAGCCAAGGCTATGCAGAGAAACAATGTCTCAAGAAACCAAAAAGAAAGAAAGAAGCAGTGATGTATGTTGCAACATGCAGCATAAGCCCTTAAAAAATATGATCTACACAATAGGCTGCATACTGCATATTACATTTGCATGAGAAAAAGAACATGAGTTGCAAAAAAAAAATAAGAAGGATGACAAGGTTTTTGGCCTAGCAAATAAACTACAAAATCAGTCAAATAACAAAATCATTTTACTAACTGCCCTCCACAACTCTAGGATAATTCTGCCCCACTCTTTCTTTCTGTACCCTGATGACTGCTTTATTTGGCAACAACTTTACAGTAAACTTCAAACAGAAAGGCAATTTTTGTATTGGTTTTTAAGGTGAGTCGATTTAAATGTTTTTTATTGGCAGTTTAGAAATATTTTGCCATCTTAGTTTATTATTGCTAAGTTCATATATTATTTTTTTAGATTGGTATAACATTTTTGAAAGCCTCAACGACATTTCTTTCATATCTAAGCTGTACGATTTCATGATGCTTCATGTTTCCTTGAACTATGACTCATATGGATCGATCTTCGCAGGGACAACAGCCATTAGTAAGTTTGTGTTCCTTTCATGACCTAAGTCAGCACATGGGGCATTGGGATGTTCCTGCGAGACAACCTGCACTGTCGCCGCTAGCACCTTTACGCAGGAGTGACAGCAAACCACAAAGATGTGTGCCACTAAACCAAATTATCTCCTCCTTCCTTGAGGGACCATGGTTTTCCCAGCATCATCCAGCAAAAAAGGAACGAGGGGGAGAGGGGAAAGAGGCGATAGTCTACTGTAGTAAATCATACTATTTTTACAAATTTTCAAAAACTGTATGATCGTGTTAACACGATACCAGGAATCACTTGCAGGGCCTTGGAAGAGGCCGATGCAGGTGAGGGATCTTAAAATCTAAGCATTTACTTCAAGGTTTGCCTCTGAGTAAACGGGGAGGGATGGAAAATGGACTCTCTGACTTCAAATCCATTATCTTTTTCTATTACCTGAGACAATGTATTTTCCAAGAAAGTTTTAACAGGGTTCTACTGAAACCTACTTTTAAAAATGATTGAGTGGCATGTGTCCTTATAATCTCACCACTAGGGGAGGGATGGAAGCGGGGAGTGATGTGGGACTCCCCTCTATACACTGTGAATACTGTTGGTTAATAAAGAAACTGATTTGGCCTGATAGGGTAGGGTAGAGTGGCGGGGGTGGGGGGACTAAACTGAATGCTGGGAGAAAGAAGGCAGAATCAGAGAAAAGCCATGTAGCCCCACTGGAGACAGACACCAGAACTTTACCCAGTAAGCCACAGCCTCATGGCAATACACAGATTAATAGAAATGGGTTAAATTAAGATATAACAGTAAGCCAGCAATATGCTTAAGCTATTGGCCAAACAGTATTACTAATAATACCGTTTCTGTGTGATTATTTTGGAAGTCTGGGCGGCTGGGAAATGAACAAGTGGCCTTGTACTACAAGGGAGTATTAGCAGTTCAAAGCCACCCTGGGCTACTTAGTTAGACTATCACAGAAACCACCATTACAGCAAAAAGACTCACTGGTGAAAGGAGGGAGAATTCAAGTTGTTCATGGGAAGCTAGAGCTGGGTGGAAGAATCCTCCATCCTGCCTCCTTGCAGATTCGACCTCAGACTGTTAAAGGCCCTGTGTTCTTCATCATCCCTTCAACAGGGATCGTCAGTTGTCATAAGAAAACAAAGCAGAAAAGCCAGTTCGCACCAGCATACAAATAACTGCTAAAAGCTTAATGAATTACCTACAGATGGGGCGCTGGCATAGTCCTTCCTAACTGCCTGAAGATAATCCTTTAATTCAATACCCCCAATCACTAATAATAGCAATTCAGACATCACTAGAAGGCTAGTAGAAAATTATTTTTGTTGGAAGGGAGCCAAGCATCCTTCAAACCTTTGCAATAAAGTAAATAGATAAAGGACTGATTTGCTTTTGATTCAGATATCATAAATTAAAAAAAAGATTTAAGGACGTGGTAGCACATACCTGTAATCCTAGCACCTGGTAGATGGAGGCAGACGGATCAGAATGTCGAGATCTCAGGCTCCTGACGTCTAGCCTCTGCTTACGGTTCTCATGAGCATCCCTTCCCTCAACACAGGACCAGAACCAGGTTGAGGAGAGTGAGGTGCCTGAGATGCAACTTGATGGAGTCATTTACTCTCAAACCCTGAAGTTCAGGCAAGGCATTTGAGAATAAGAAGTCCTTAAACCTTATTCCTCGGCTGTCCTAGTCTCCACCTGCTTCTGGAACTTCCCGGCCCGCTAGCAGCTGTCCTTACGCTTTTGTCCAGGGCACAAGCATGGGCTCTGTCTACTTCCATGTTTGTGCTTGTGCCACATCCCTTCCTGCCCCCTCTGGCAGCAGTGCCCTCCGGAACTGCTCCTCATCATTCTAGCGTATTTCTAGAAGGGCTGCTGAGTGCAGAGTCACACCAAACAACTCTTGGACCGGCTCCCTCCAGGAGTGTTTGAATTGACACCCAGAGGAGCTGCTTTCTGTATTCTTGGATCGAAACATAAACTTGTGTTGATGCTGTGGTCGTATGTGGTCACGGGAAGATGCTTCATGGGAAGAGGCAAGCTTGGGATGTGGAACAGGCCTGCAACCTGTAAACCCTGGGAAGGCTGCCTCAGGAGCATCGTAAGTTCAAAGCTTGCCAAGGATACAGAAGGAGAAGAAGCAGGATGAGGCTAATAAAGCCACTGTAGCTGCTGAGGCTGAAACCAGTCCTAGCTCTGCCTCCTGTGTTTACCACATGAGCTAACATAATCTCCATTTGTTTAACTACTCGGAAATCTTGTCACTCAAAAACAAGCAAGATTCACAATCTTTGTAATTCTCCAAGAATTGAGTGTAGACTCCTTTCCACAACAAAAAGTCAATAGATCTTTGTAGAATAAATGAACTAAGTGAGCATAATAATGAAGGGGTCACCAGAACCATTATGTTTCATTTCAAGAAATTTTATTCTCAATGAGCTAAAATTCAAAACATTTTTTTAAAAAATGTATTTTATCCAAGACATAATAAAATTGATTGCCAGGGAAACAAGTGAAGATTAAAAAGTGTCAGAACTTTTTTTTAAATTCAGGAAATAAGACCTTTTATTTACTTAATCTAAACAAATGAATAAATGATAAAAGGACAAGCAAGAAACAATAGTTTCAAGCTTAGGGGAACAACTGAAAAAAAACATTCTGGAATTACAGAAAATTTCCATTAGTAATTATCTAATCTTATGGATCAATGCCTCTTCAGAAGTGAAGTTGC